>OY740773.1:76517011-77117011 GCA_963513935.1 Aphrophora alni
CAATAAACTACTCGTTGGTCCGATTTATAAATTAGGATTTTGATTATTTTCAAACTTAACCATTCTATAATTATTTTTCCAAATCATGATATGTTAATGAATAACAATTAATTAATAATTAACTACTATTCACTATTACCGTGAAGATCTTATATAATAAATAGTTATTTGTTTTTGTTCTATAATATTACAAGAAAGTGCATACCTAGTGTCAAACCCGAGATGTTAGACTGACCATTAAATGGTTTGCAAGTTCAGACCTACAAGCCAAACGCAGATCTATTGGACTAGAACGCACTTTGAGCATATTTGAAGTCTGGTAATTTGTTCACTGAGAATAAATTGTGGCACGAACCTAAAATATCGTAAAAACTAACTTTCTAAATGCCGCTAATACCACGTTTGGTTAGAAGGATTCGAAATTTAATTTTTTTCCAATAACTCTACGGTATTTTTATCGTTATGTGCAAAATTAAAATAGGTAAGTTCTAATTTATTGCAATGTAAATTGAATTATTCAAAATATATAGACACAAACTGTTTAAAAAGAGAGCAAAATGACTGTTTAAAATGTATTTTTAGTAGGATTTATCTTAGATTAGTCAAAATACGTAGGGTGATTTTTGTTTTATTTTTTTGTCATTACCTTTGTACCCTGATAAGTAAATACATTCTGTTCAAACTTTCCTATTTGTGCATACGTTCACAAACACACACAAGTACGCGTCCACACACATACACTATCAGTATGGAAAATAGTATCAAAATTCACCATATAAGCAAAAAAGTAATCGTGCACAAGAAATTAAGTTAATACCCTCTAGTCCATACCAAAAGATCTGTCCCTCTCATCTCGGATCAATTTCTACTATTCTGTTAACTCTGTAAATATGCATGTTACACAAAATTGTTATGACGTTACGTTGAAATTTTAGTACATAAAATTATCTCTTATTTTATGATAAAATTCTACGTTATAGAAGTATTTTTCGTGTTCATCATCAATAACTGATTCTAGATGCGGTGAACATAAGATTGGTGATTACATCACAGACGGTAGCTGAAAACTTTCGACATAGCGGTGATATCTATGCCAGGTTTCATCGTACTCAAAAGCAAAAAAAAAGAAAGAAGAAAATAGAAAGTTTTATGCTCTATAAAAAAGTATCTTTCGTTTAAATACGTATTTAATTATTCGCAAGAAAGACAAATTTTTCGTACAAAAATCGTGATTTTTCGTTGAATTTTAAACCTTAAAAGCACTATGGCTGCTTTATTTTTCAATATACACAAAATTTAAAAAAGAGTTAATTGTAGTTAATTTATATTAAAATATAATATCATTGCGATTGATAAGTATTTTCCGATTTATCAGTGGATCTAAAAACCCACGATTTAAACCATAAAAATCAAACCTCTGTAATGGACCTAACTGTTAATGTAAACAAAAATCAAAATCTAGCTTTATTCTAGACCGCACCGATCCAAAAAAACCTAGTTTCTCAGCAATTTCCTTTTAAAATTACACAATGTTTTTCAAACAAATTTTTATTTTGACTCGTTACATATAGGACAAGGATCAATTTAGGTAGTAAAAAATAATAAACGAACAATGATATATAATTTTATGCTCTACAAAAATAATGTCTCGATAATTAATTGTTAGTTAGTTTATTTATATTTTTCGTAATTAGGAACAACTGTCGAAAATACGTCAAAAACTCTCATTAAAAAAAGAAAAGAAAAAGTTTTTCAAAGCCTGTATTTCTATAAATTAAATGAAATGACAAATTGTAAAAATTCACATATTTTAATTTTTTTATAACATGAATATTTATAGAGTAAACGGAAAAATGTGACTTTGTAATAGAGTAAACGGGGGGGGGGGTATCGAATGTAATTTGGAGGACGATTTTCTTAATGAGACAATGTTTGAAAATTCGACACGACAATTTTTTTCTTAAAAAAAAACCTGTTTTCGTCATACTAATTAGGTGCTTTGTTATTTAGAAGAGCTGAACGTTGCAACTTTCTAAATTGAGCTTCCACTTAGAACTTTATGTTTTGTAGTTGGCAAAACACTACCGTGTTCATTAATAAAAGCCCTTGTTCACTTATGTCGGTCCTAATAAAACCACTTAATTCTTTATTTATTTCACTGAGTTTCCTGTCATAAACTAGTAATTGATTGAATTGACTTTTTTAATGACGATCATCAAAGTTCATTCCAGTTTTTTTGACAATTACTAACGAACTGTAATTATTTATTACTTCCGATTAGGTATAATGGATTAGACTATTAAACGTATTTTATTCATAGTTTTATCGAAATAGGTTGAGCATATATTGAGGAATTAAATATTAATCTATATATCAACTCCGTAGACGGATGTTTTTATCGAAGAACTCAAAACCGATATTTTTTAGGACATGGTGGTTCTGTTTGGAAAATTAGTGCGTATATTTGAGCAAAATATAATGATAATTATATTTAAAACAATTTTAAATTAATTCAATATTAGTGTTTTTCTTACGGCAAGTGTCCCTAAATTTTTAAATACAGCAATAATAATTACTGATGGAACTAATATGATGTTACAGTAATAATGTTAGTAGAGATTGCTACCGACCAACCAAAGCGATTTTAAAGTTTTCATAAATTAACAGTGATTTAAGTGATACTTGTAAAATATTATCAACAAGTGATTGTGATTCCGTGTTTAAAATTTTTAGCCACGCAATAAAATGATGTCTTTATAAGTTAGACGTTGAAGTTTCATAGGATAATTTTCTTTTCACAAATAAATTGTATGAGAAATATGTATTATATCAGAGTACAAACATTTTACATTCAGTTACTTTTGCCAAGTGATGAACTTTTATCTTTTATAAATTAAGACTATAACAAAAATCTGCGTTAAATCCTGCGTAATCAAATACAACAACACTGCGAAGGAGAACTCGTTGAGAATCACAGTTACAGTATTCATCAAATTCATGATATCACATTATAAACAAACACTGACTGAATCTGAATCACCAAAATCACTGTTAAAAAATTATTAGCTATTGGAAAGATAACAAAGGAGGACCTTACAATATCTGGCGTACACTGATGATGTAGCAAGGACGATAAACAAGCTTAATGATGAATTAAAACAAAATATATGTGTCCTTGAACGAAGAGGGTGGAACCTGACAAGAGATATGTTATGGATGAATATGCATCCTAGAGGGTCAATGTTATTAAATATTTCGGATCATCACTGAAAAAAAAGGGGGTGATATCAAAGCGGAGATAGAAGAAAGAATAATCGGTGTTATTATCACCCCCAATCAACACTATAGTCATCCCCGATTTAAGAACAATAAGACAGTTATCAGAAACATGGGTTATGACTAAAGTAACCTATAGAATGCTTGCAGTAGGGTCCTTATGAAGATTTATGAAGCGTTACAAGAAGAAAACGAACTATGGAGAGTTAGGATAAGTCAAGAACTGAAGGACTTAAACAACGTCATAGATCTTGTAACGGAAATAAAAAGTGCACGTTTAAGATGTTTGGGAACCCTGGAAAGAATTGATAAAGAGAGGCCTCGTGAAGAAAGTGTATTAGGGAGGTTCAGAGAGAAGAAGAAGAGACCGATCTAGAAAGTGGTGGAAGGCCTTAACCAGAGGGGAGTGAAGAACTGGAGAGGGAGAACGCAGGACAGGAGAGACTAACGAATGTGGTGAGAGAGGCCAGGGTTCTTTAAGGACAGTAGCGCCGTGGGGTAACTTAATATATCAGAAAGAATTAAAATTAGCATTGTCAATAGCGGAAATGATGACAATTGTATCTCGATTCAAAGGAGCGTTGAAATGATTAATTACTGGATTCATGGTTAGTGATGCCAATAATGGTAATGGTTATTTTATAATCACTGTGAGGGAATCACAGATAAGTTTACAGTTACAAACAAAACATATTTGAATTTTGAACCAAATTCAGTCAAATAACTTTGAAAATCCCTGAAGGCCGATTAAATCTGTAGAAGACAAACGTATTGTAAAAAAAAAAAAAAAAAAATCTGAACTCGAGGGAGGGAGGGGCGCATAATAAATATATCCACGAAAATCTCAATATTGATCTTTACCCCCATCACAACAACTTCTCCCTCCATTTAAAGAGAGAGAGACACAACATATTATTTACAAAAAAGTAGCGTAAAATATGTTAAAACGAGTCACACAGTTATAATTTTATTTCTTTAGAATTGAATAGGCTCAACAAATGAACGTCATACGCCCAATTTGAAACCTGCGTAATATTGTCTCCATTCCAAGAACCCAAAGTACATTGCATTGTAAGCCGAGAATCTAATCTGTAGAGAGAAAGAAGATTGGACCAAACAATCATCCTTGTGGAGTACCATGTACTACGAAATGGATAGGACTAATATTAGACATTAGAATGACCTGCACAATTGCAACCAAAGGGGTTATTGAACTTCGTTCATTTTACCTTGGCCGTTCAAGACAAGTCCTATCCCAAAACCGACCTTGAAACTTGCCGTTTGGTTACATTTAATTGGTTCATCAGTTAAACCGGAACTAAATATTTTGATACATAAATTACCATTACTAGTTAATTTAAATATTTCTAAATTTAGTTAGATATTATATTTCTATTATGAGCGAAGCGTTTTTCTTTTTTTCTATGGATCTATTCCTAATTTAGATAAAAAAAATGTTTTTTAAAATTGTTCTGTAGCTAATTTTTCAGGAATTACTTCCTTTTGGTAACATTAAACATCCTGTTGGCAAACAAATTGAGTATGTATTGTTTTGTTTTTACAGTGGTATTAAATCAAATATATCGTCAAAAGATTTACGAAATAGTTAATTGATTTTGAACAGTTTTTTTTTTTTTTTTTTTTTTTTTTTAATTGAAGGTTGCTTTTTTTGTCCTATTTAAACAAAATTGTACACGGAGAGACCATAAAATCTCACCCTTCCACTTTTAAAAATTGACTCAAGTCCAATTGGCAGGTTCAAGATGGATTCAAATTTTTTAACACATCACAAAACCTAGTATAAGTAATTATAAACAAACTTCATTTAGTCCAAAATCGATTTGACGAAAACTGTGGTGAAAAATACGAGGAGGGGGGCCACTCAATATGTTTTTGTTCAATTGCTTAAATCTATTTTATCGTCAATAAAATTTTTAAATCAACATTTTGTTTTTAAAAGGTTTTTAAATTGAAGTCGCAATTTTAATTTTAATAAAAATAAACTGTACATACATTATTTTTTTACAATTTTTGAAATCCATTTGATCGTAAACTAATGATTTGAAAATCGATACCTTGTTTTAAAAATAAAGTTAAAGGTTGTGATTTTAGTCCTAATTAAAACAAATTATATATCTCATGCATATCATATATCATACACAGAGTATCAGAAAATGTCGTTTCAAACTTTAGGTGGTTGTTATATTGGTCAAAATAAAGAAAAAAGTTCTTATAAACATATATCCGGAAATGCTTTGTTTTTCATCTATTGACCATTTTGTGTTAAAAAAAAATTATAGTTTTTGAAATTATTATGATTTCGAGTAGAAATTTTAGAATACGCAATTTTTCATGCTACATTTTTTTTCTGTTTTTTATTCAGTATGTCAAAATGGTGACTGTTTGAAATTTTTAATATTGAACATCTCTAAAACCTTTAACTTTACAAAAAATGTAAACGAGATAAAGTTTTGAATCTTGGTATCCCTACTGATAAACCGTATAGGGCTATTCAATAAATTGGCGTTATATCTCCTGAAGTGTTACTTACTAGAAGATACAGTTTGGTACATTGTTTTAAAACCTTCATTTCTCTTGACATCCTTACAAGTAATACCTCCAAACTTTAATGGTTAATTTCTATGTTTAAATTATGTCTTGTTAATGAGGTAGGTGACTTAATTATACAGTAAGAGAGAACTGTTCCATTTCAATATCTGAAATAATTCTTAGTCTTGTCAAAACTTGGCAATTTTCCTAAAATTAAGCAAAGAAATTTGAATAGTTATTGAGGCTAGCAAATTACTTTTCAATTAATTGCATAAAACACAATATCAGCTAAAATTAGGCCCCTTAATAAATATAAACATTATAAGTACACGTTCCGAGTTTCGTTAAAATAAATTTTTAAGTTCTTCCCGTTTGACCTCACCCTCAGCTCAGACATGTTGACCAAAATATAATCTACAACTACGAGACATAACCGCCATCTTGGATACAATGTAAATATTAATGTAGAATTGTAAACGTGTATACAGATTACACGAATAAAAATTATCAGAAAATTATGTGGACTATCATTTTAAGGACAAATACAAATGTAAACACCTCATTATTAATAAAACGTTAGGTTTTATAATAGTTAAGTTAAAATTGTTTGTATTATAAATATTACAGCTATTTAAAAATGTAATAAAGATCCTCCATTTAGTTATCTTTAAAATGACATTAGTTCCAATAAGTTGTGATAAAGTAGGCAAATGTCCTTCACAGTCCGTAAGGATTTCCATATAGTTAGATTGGAGAGCTTACGTCATCATGGATAGCACTATAAAATATTTGTTCACTTGTTCAAGGGTCGAAACATAGATAACTAAGTCATTGTTGGGTCTTCGTAATATTTTCTTTATTATCTAATTAGAAAAAAAAAATCTGTACAAAAATGTCGTCAACAATTTTTGTGGTGACGAAACCTTGATCGGTACAATAGAAATATCAACCTCATATCCAAATTTGTGTGTAATGAAATGTTAATATTTATAGCCAATCCTTATTTGTACATCCAACTTGGAGTGCTGACGAGACTGTGTGTGGGCTCTTTCGTGTGTGAGAAAGTCTGTGTCTTTAAATTACTATTTATTTTCTCTTAAAACAGGTATCACGGAGTAGAGAAAATAGAAATTACAATGTAAAAAAAAACTTATATTTTACATCCTTTTAAACCCGTCCTAATTAATCGAACTAGACAATCGAAACTGTTAAACGTCTCGATCGACTTATAAGTCTAAATAATAAACTGGAGTTCGATATTATTTCCAACTCTCTCTGGAGTAAACGTCAATCATGTTCGAGATTTCTAAATGCCTGACATACCAATGGCGCTATCTGTAGTCGACATCTTTCAACATAAATAGTTTACATTCCGAACATCTGTTTTCAAGAATTACACAATCACTTCTCTAATTGACTTGATCATAGTAATGTTTAAACAATTTAACCTTAGATTAGGTGAGATCTTTGCCTATTTGTAGGTGTCTTTCAACTCCAATTGTACCTAAAATTAAGATAAAACTATTTGTATTTTAATAACGTTTTGGAGTATAATTATACTACAATAAATATATTATAAAATCATATTCGGATTTATGTTGTGGAGAGTTAAAAAATCAAGCAGCTTAAATGATTACAACACAAAAATATAATTTAATATAGCCTACATTATATTACTGTATATGTATTATATTTGGTTAAACATTGAGATGTGATTTTGGCATTACTCTATGTTATAAAGTTTTTTTTATTGTAACAAAAAGAAAATTATTGAATAAAACTACGCACAAAAAAATCCGTATTGCAACCGAATTTCTATTCAAATTCTTCATAACATACAAACATCAATTCATTGAGACCTCAAAACGGTGAAAGTATTTGGCCCTTATTTATGAACTGTTTTAAATACGTTCTTTTGTTTAAGGTTTTCTTTATTATGCTTCCTTGCACCACCCTTAACCATCTTTTATATACGTACCTTTACAATAGCAATAATACTTTTCTCAATTTCCTTTATTAAGGAAGATAATTTTTAAGGAATTGTCCTTCCTTAGCGTTAAGTTTGGTCAAGAGCTACCATTAACTTCTCTTAACCATATGTTAAACGGTAGCCCTAGTTTGTTATTAAAAATTGTAAAAATGATGGAAGATCAAGACGATTTTTTATAATTCTTTATGAGGTGTCATCACGAATAACTAGAAGATATCTGAGAGATGCAGAAAAAACCTTTGATTTTTACAACAAAGATCAAGTGTGTAAAATGTTATAGGTTAATAAATTTTACGATATCATATTTCTCCTTTATTACACGCTTCCGTTAATTTCAATAAAATTTTGGTAATAAAATTAACGAATCTTTTAAAGTTCCATGATATAAATGTAGCAGAAAATGGAGATTATCTAGACAACATAATATTGCATGGGAAAAAAACAAAATTACTGAAAATAGAACACTTTTATTGTATGGTACAGCAAAATGTAATTAGACCAAACGTTATTTTTATTTAGATTATGTTCACAACATAATATTGCATGGGAAAAAACAAAATTACTGAAAATAGAACACTTTTATTGTATGGTACAGCAAAATGTAATTAGACCAAACGTTATTTTTATTTAGATTATGTTCACAACATAATATTGCATGGAAAAAAAACAAAATTACTGAAAATAGAACACTTTTATTGTATGGTAAGGCAAAATGCAATTAGACCAAACGTTATTTTTATTTAGATTATGTTCACAACATAATATTGCGTGGGAAAAAACAAAATTACTGAATATAGAACACTTTTATTGTATGGTACACAATTATTACAGCAAAATGTAATTAGACCAAACGTCATTTTTATGTAGATTATGTACACAACATAATATTGCGTGGGAAAAACAAGATTACTGAAAATAGATCATTTTTGTACAGTACACAAAATACAGTAAAATGTAATTAGAACATACTTCATTTTTCTTCTTGGACATTACACTGCCTGTGATTTTATTATCAATTCATTTTAATTTTTAATCAAATATTTATCTAATGAGAAAATGCTGGTAACCTATTCCTCTTTCTTGATATCTCTCCTTGTGTGTTTTAATTCATCTTCAAACGAATAAAAATAAATCAAGATGTACTGGCACACAGTCACCAGTGATTATAGAACGGCAGATGACAGCTGTTTGGCCGAGTAACGAACAATCAGCTCTAGCGATTACTGTACTCTCTTGGTTCTTATTGATGATATAATTGATATTTATGACGTAGTTCCTTTAATCAATCAATAAAGTGTAACTTAGAAAAGGAAAGAAAATGTAAAGGAGTGTTCATAAAATGTTATGTTGATTAAAAGATGCCTTATGGTCTCTTAAGGAAATCACACAATGGTTATTTAAAAAGATGATTCCGTGGTTTCTGGATCATTTTTGTCCTTGCTACGAATGGGTTGAATACAGAAACGAAGAAATGAGTATAAATCAGAAAAATTTTAAATACACATAACGAGAAGAAATTATCTGGGAGATATTGAATTTGAACCGTTTGATTACCATTAGTAATGTACAACACTTGGCGTGACATCAATCAACAAATAAATGAAAACACACAATTTTTCACAACAAACAAGACGGCGATTCAATGAGTCATCATCTTCAATTGTTACATACGCATAAGCCTTCTTGGTATAGGACTACAACAGACAAAGTCAATAAGTCAACCAAATAATAGCAAGGAAGCAATAAAACCACAGCTCCTTTGGTTATTCTAACGTCGCATTATCTTGTTGCAAATAAAGAGTTTGTTGTGGTGCTTTCATTTATTTGGTGGTGATTATCACTTTGAAGGTACATCGGAGTTCAAAAAAACTACTTAAAATAGACATCAATAATGTCAGAAAAAATTTTGTCATGGTCTACCAAACAATCAGTAGGAGGTAAGCAGTATTGAGAAATGGGAAAAACAAACATGAAAAGGGGTTGGGAAAGAAAGTGTTTGGACCTATAAGAAATATAGATGAATGAATGATGGGGACCTGTAGTGACATTAAAAAGCCCTACAATGAATTTAATTTGATATGTGAACTAAAAAGGTGACAAGATTAAAACAGTTGTCATGGAGACGGAAGGGGAGATGTTTTCCCACTGAGCAGGGACTCAGAGCCCGTTAGAAGGTAATCAGAATGTGTTAAGATATTCAAAAAAACCTCGCAACAGATCGTAGAGAAACCTAGGTGTTGAAATGTTATAAGAGGTATAGTACCGTCCGAAGGGTAACGTGTAAAGTGAAGAAAGAAGTTACTGTGTGTGTGTGTGGGGGGGGGGGGAACTATACACTACATAAAACATTTTCTACTGTTGCCTAAACGAAGCTGAAATCAGCGTAAATTGATGTACGTAACTGCATGGGGTATCTGCAACAGAGAGAATTGTTAAAGAGCCAACATCTTCTTTCGCATACTTTGCGATGTTATCTGAAATACGTATGTGATTAGATATATCCCTCATACATTGGACGCGGAGGAAACAAAGGGCGCTTAGAATCCGTTGGAACGATGGAACTAAACCAAGACGATGGACACTGAAAAGGGTGAGTAGAAGAATGTGGTCGAAGGACTAAGAGAAGAGAGATGGGGTGCGAATATGGAGGAGGAGGATAAGAACGGAATTTTGTGAAGGTGGCATTATTACAGAAATCAATTCGCTTTTATAACGAAGTTTTCTAAATCCCTAATAATAATAGAAATTCAACCATGCCTGGTGCCAATTAAATAAGACATGCATAATGGAAGCTATTAAGCAATTCTAAGATTTCTAACAAAGACGGGAATATATTCGCCATTTCCTGTTTGGGAGACTTGGCTGAGAGCCTAGATTTGAAGACCCGTATAAATCTTAAAACTGCGTGTCAGATGGAATACTAATAAGGTTAGGGACTAGTACAAGGTCGAAGATTGATCAGCTGCTACAGAGCTTCAGGAATGTTTTATTAAATAGAATCTAATTTTTAACAGAGAGTGGTATACCTACTTTTGTTAAGTCGATTAATCGATAAGTAGTGTAACATTTCATGATAATCAGCTGACATTAATTATAATTATTTGCAATTATATAACAATTTAAAATATATATAAAAAATTAGATATAAAGTTATATGGAGTTTATTCAAAGATTTTATTTATTCAAAATTTATTTCATTATTTAAATATATTAATTATTCATTCTAAATTAATTAACTAATATATATATATATATATATATACAAACATATACATATACAAGTACAAAAAAATCTAATAGGCCAGTGAATAAATAACATATGAGTGAAACAACAGTAAACCAGGTGATTAAAAAAAACAACAGTGAAAAAAGAGAAAAAAGAAAATTATTCAGTTAGTCTGGAGAATTTAATAAGTACAGTTGATATATATAGATATAGTGTGTTAAATGAAAATAAGAAGATGAAAGTATTAATTGGAATGGAATTTTAAAGTGGTTATTGAAGGAAAACAGAAGAAAAAGGTAAAAAACACTGTTATAAACAATTACCAAAAAAGTGGAAATATATTGAAAAAAAAAAAAACATTGAAGTAAAGGGTGAGACTTGTGATTATTGTTTAAATATATTTTTTTCTTTTTGATGAGTGAATGATGAGTGGACTCGAACCATAGATTAAATTTGTTTTATATTTGTATATATATTAAATATATATATATACATATTTTTTCATTCATTAAGGCATTCAACGTTTTATTGATTGATTTTTTTTTTGTGTTATGTTTGATTTGTCATTTTTTTTTTATTCATATTAACATTTGGAAGAAGCCGGCACTGACCTGGAACCCCGAGAAAGACAATAACAATTGAAACAAAAATATATATATGCATAATTGTAGAAACATTACAAATTGTTAGAGTAACATAATTAAAATAAAAAGTTGTATTACATTTTGGCGCCGCAACGTGTTGGCTTTTTCCAAGTTGTACACTACTCCAAATAACTTCTATAACTAATTATAATAATTGTACTAACTATAAAAGATAGTTTGTAAGATAGATAATTTAATCTAGAATTATGGACAATAACCAGAGATATAACTTGAGAAAGAACATTCAGCCTACATTTAAGGTGAGAGAGATACAAGGTTTGCCCGACATACAGGCGTCCCAGCGAAAAGAAGACGTGGTCGTGGAGCCAAATTTTAATTCTGAACACGAAACGATGGAAGGGTCGCGGATTCCAGAAAAAACACACCGCCGGATGGAAGACGTGATATCAGGGGAACGCGTTGAGACAACGGAAATAGGCGAAATTTTTTCGAATGAAGACATGTCGGTAACATCTAACCCTAGGGCAAGTCCTGTCAACGATGATATCGAGTACCATCCTAGGATAGATTTTACCATGGAATCAGCAACTGTAAAAACGTTAGGCCTACAATTAGAAACTCAAAACCCATGGTTGGAGATAATATTACAACGTTTTGATGAAAACAAAGAAAATCAAGATAAAATTAACCAACAATTATTAAAAAAAATTCAAGATGAAAACAAACAAAATCAAAAAATTATCGTGGCAGATGTGAAAAAACACTTAAACTCGGTCCAGGATGAATTGAAGACTAGAATGAACAAATTGGAGGAAGATTTACAGAAGAAATTGGATATGCAAAGGGAAACTAGTCGCAAGGAGTGGAGAAGCGAACTTCAGACTCAGAAAGAGGAGATCCAAATGGATTTAAATAAAGTCACCATCAAAACACAAGAACAGGTCCAGATACAGTTGGATAACCAAACCGAAAAAATACAGGAGTTGCTGACATGCCAGGAAGAAATATTGAAAACGGAAAATGAACAGATGACCAATCAGAGGTGCCAAGAATTAGAGGGAAGATTAGAGAATAAAATTGAGAAAGAAAGGAATGTCATGGCGGAGCAAAAGAAACAATTGGAGTCATTAGAACTAAATGTCCAAGGTCACAACAACAAAATTAGAGCTATAGAAAAAGATTTATTGGAAAAACAACATAATTACCAGCCCCAAATATTGGTTAGTTGTAGTGGTCCGACTGCTGGAATAGGAGAAAACACAATACCTAAGTTTCATGGACGAGAGATGAACCCCACAGAACATCTTCGGAAGATACAACGGTTCTACGAAAAGAGAAGAACAATCAACAACAATCTTGATACCACCGAAAATCTAATAGACATAATCGAGATGTGCTTAGATAGCCACGCTTCTCGTTGGTTTACACTAATCAAAAATAAGGTACATAATTGGGAAGATTTTAAACAGATTTTTGAAGACAAATATTGGAGCAGAGAAGTTCAGAGAGGGATCAAACAAGAAAAACAATAAAACTCCAAAATTTAATTACATTATCATTCAATGCATAAGTGTTTCATGAAAATTAAAAATAAATTTTCCTGAAAAGTAGCCAAGGGATATTGTAACATTTCATGATAATCAGCTGACATTAATTATAATTATTTGCAATTATATAACAATTTAAAATATATATAAAAAATTAGATATAAAGTTATATGGAGTTTATTCAAAGATTTTATTTATTCAAAATTTATTTCATTATTTAAATATATTAATTATTCATTCTAAATTAATTAACTAATATATATATATATATATATATATACAAACATATACATATACAAGTACAAAAAAATCTAATAGGCCAGTGAATAAATAACATATGAGTGAAACAACAGGTAAACCAGGTGATTAAAAAAAACAACAGTGAAAAAAGAGAAAAAAGAAAATTATTCAGTTAGTCTGGAGAATTTAATAAGTACAGTTGATATATATAGATATAGTGTGTTAAATGAAAATAAGAAGATGAAAGTATTAATTGGAATGGAATTTTAAAGTGGTTATTGAAGGAAAACAGAAGAAAAAGGTAAAAAACACTGTTATAAACAATTACCAAAAAAGTGGAATTATATTGAAAAAAAAAAAACATTGAAGTAAAGGGTGAGACTTGTGATTATTGTTTAAATATATTTTTTTCTTTTTGATGAGTGAATGATGAGTGGACTCGAACCATAGATTAAATTTGTTTTATATTTGTATATATATTAAATATATATATACATATTTTTTCATTCATTAAGGCATTCAACGTTTTATTGATTGATTTTTTTTTTTGTGTTATGTTTGATTTGTCATTTTTTTTTTTATTCATATTAACATTTGGAAGAAGCCGGCACTGACCTGGAACCCCGAGAAAGACAATAACAATTGAAACAAAAATATATATATGCATAATTGTAGAAACATTACAAATTGTTAGAGTAACATAATTAAAATAAAAAGTTGTATTACAGTAGAAGGAAGGAATTAACAAAAACCTGAGGACATTTCAGATGGAAATTTGATTAGATGCAGAAATGCTCAATTCTAAAATCCAGTGTAATTGGAAGCAAGACAAGTTTTTGAAAATAAAATTCCTATTTAAAATTTAACAAGTTACTATGCCATGCTGATATATCATATGTGAATCACGGTGCATACACATTGCACTAACTTTCATTACTAACCTAGACAGTCACGATTCAATTTGACATATTCCAAACACTGACGAACCATAAGTGCAGCTTTTACTTGCGGATTGGAACATTGATTTAGGTTATACATTTTCACATTTCACCAGAATTGAAGTGGTTTGCGCCGATTTTTAAGTATTTTAATTATTACCATCTACCAGAATCATTGCTCATTTTTAACCCATAATTTCCGAACCAGTATTTGAAGGTGTGAACAAATATGTTCTTGGAAGCTACATTTTAGAAAAATTTATTGATGTGAAAACCCTTGTGATTTTACCAAAATATGCCTACATCAAATTTGATTATGTAGCGATGAAGACATCCGTAAGGCGACAGGCAGATTATAGACAATTCAGTTTTTGGGCTTAGCATACCTCAAAACGTATATTTTATACATAAAATTAATTCTTCGCCTTTTACCCAAAAATGGAGAGCGACCTAGCTCAATTAGCTGACCCACCGTCCCCTTTTGTGTGTGTTACCTTCTTCCTCTTCTTCATTAGTCTAATGTGCACGAAATAAAGATTTTAAGCATAAAAACAAAACAAACAAAAAATACAATCAAACAAACAAATTTAAAAAAGAAAAAAAGAATCTAAATAGAGTTATATATTTAATTAGAGCTTAAAGTTTGTTTCCCTTGTGTAATAAACTCGTCCTAAGTGTAAGTTGTATATTATTGAAATCGATTTTTGAATCGTCGGTCAAAGTACGTACAGTATCCTCAAGGTAGAGGAATGTGTCTGGGGTGGAGAAGAAAATAGGGGCCCCCACACTTCGTTTGTTGCATTTGCTTTCAGCGGTACAACCCCAATAAAAAAATATAGACCTCAAAACGCCTACCCTACTTTCGTTTCTTTTATCGGAGTAAATAAGAATAAAACTTTACAAAATTAAACTTTTAAAAATTAACTTGTACTTAAACTTTAAGAATTAAATGTAGCTAAGCAGTAATTTGTGTACCTAGTTTTCTTGGAATGGGTTGTACCGTCAGTCAGGTTAGGGAAACAAGTAGAAGGGAAACACGCCCATTACACCAGACACACTCCTGGTCTGAGGGTACTGTACATGTCAGTTTAATGTCAATTCTTTGTGATATCTAATTTTTCTCTGCATGCGAATTGATAGACTGGTTTGGGTGACTAATCTTCACATTTCACCAATGTTTGAGCTAAATCGGTAAAACCGATGTTAAGAAACCAGGTCTTTTATAACAGCTTCATGGGAGATGTTTTTTCTTGTTGTTTAAAGGCAAATAACCTGTCGGTCATCATCGACCTTATATAAAAAAAGAAAAGATGATACAATAAAGATTTCTAGCCCTCGAATTTTCCAATATCGCAGGGTCGGAAAAGAGCAAAAGTTGTAGAGAGACCCGATAGGAAAGATGAAAGAGCGGGATTAACTCAAGACTACATGAAGAAAGAGATGAATGGAGGTAGGTATCTCGGGATTACCTACCACTATAAGGTAGCCTCTGAGGGGTGTTGTCGAATTGGACCGATGGTCAAAGGAATTCGTTAATCCTCCAACTAGAGCAACTAGAGAGGTCGAACTGGTCCGAGGGTTCGCGTAGGGGTGAGAACGCACTGGTCCGACGGCATATAGGTTAGGTTAGGTTAGGTAAAACAAATATAAATAAAACTCTTCTTGAACTCGATGTGCTCGCTAAATCGAAGAAGCCTTATCGTCCGCTCATATATTATACCATCGGACCAGTTCGACCGTGATCCTTCCCTAAGCAACAAAAATATAATTGGAATATTTTGACCATCGGACCAGTTCGGTACCACCCGCCTCTGAGATGGTATTTTTAGAAAGATGGCGACCACTAAATTTTAGCAATCGTTACATCTGACTTGGGAAAAATCAAAAAAAATTTGATTTTGTCTTAGGACATCTAACTTTACGATATGTTGCAAGATATGAAGAACAAATTTTAAACGGTTCATTCGCGATTATTTCAAAGTATGCTCACATATCGAATTTTATCAAAATCGGTTCCACAATTTTTGATTGAGCTCTAGATAATAATGAGACGACAGAGAAGTGACAAAATCATTTTAAAAAGCAACTTTTCTTGTTTTTGGTTCTACGTCGTTTTTTTAGCCCTCACGTAACTCAATTATTACATATGTATGAGAAAGTGAAAATGAAACATATATAGTAATTGCGACTTTTTGCACTACAAATCCATCCAGTTTTGATTTACTAAGGGAATTATTACGTCTGTTTAATTTGTAATCATTTCCTTTTAGCAAAGTTGAGACGCCAAACAATCATGTCATAACAAATGTCTGTATTTGTTCACATTACACAAAACAAACAATTGACAGACAACTAATTTACTTAATTGTTTAGAACGCCCGTAGCAAAACGTAATGACTTAAGCGGTGCTAAATGATGGCAAGAACAAAGCCATGACGCCTGCCGGCTTACCAATTACGTACGAGCTTTAAAACAAATCATTGTTATTTGGAACAATTCAAAGCGATTCTACAATGAATTGGACGATTTTAAAAAATAAAATCGCTTTACTAACTACCTCCTTTCTATTGTAGCTCTCTATAGAATATTTTCAAAATACATGATATTATTAACTCCAATAATAAAAACGAGTTTCATGAAATATTGAATTCTAGCAGTATGCATGTCCGAAGTATTTTATAAAACAGTGGAATTATTACAATTAAGACACAAGAACAGAGCGAAATCGATATAATAGCCCTTTCTTGCATTTATGTTGTTGCAACCATGACGCTAGTACCCGGTTATGCTTTCTTTGTTGAGACTGCGACTGGTTTCTGGACACAATTAATTAAATTTACACCCGTAACGGCAGTTTAAAGTCACGTATCTCATTTGGAGAGCAGCTATGGTTTCGACTAAATTCCCATATCATCCTACTAAACATCTTATTCAGTTCAGATAGGTCCTCTATACTGCCAGAATATACACTTTTAAAGAATTAATATGAAATAAAGAAAAAAACATTAAAATACAAATTATTCTGTTATTAATAATGCAATGAACATTTTCTAGGCAAACTCCAATTACTAAGCGATTATTATTGATTGTATAATTCTAGCAGAAAGCGATTACTGATATCGTTAAGTTCTTCAACGCCATTTAACCTTTTTGGTGTTTGGGTTTGCGACGTGGTAGCGGCCAGGTTACTGTGACAAAAACGCAAGCACAGCTCTGATCTAAAAGCGTGTTTTTAATAGTCATTATTGGTCTAAAATAGCTTCACAACATATTTTTGGCAAGTCATTGTTCTGGGCAATTTCCACCAAATTTCAGTTAAAACTTGTCAACTGTATTTGAAAAATCACTTTATCTCATGAATTTTATCAGAAACTAATTTTGTTTAGAGGCTCTTTATCAATCTCTATGTCAAGCAAACAGGATGAAAACCGAGATGTGAATTCCGATTATTTTAATGGTCATCAACTTTTTTTTAAGCCTGTTACTCACTTCTGAATAATAAAAAAAAATGTATGAGTAGGATAATTTAAAAATATAATTTTGATGTACACCAAGGACCATCTCTCGGTTCTTCAAATCAGTCAATTTTCCGACCCACCCACAATCGAAGTCTTTTCTTGAAATAGAAAACACTTTTTTGCCAAGAGCGTTATCTGATAGATGCACATCTCTTAATCATTGGGTTCAATCCTAATTTTTCTTATGAAATGGGAGACTTCCGACACTTGTAAACCAATGGCCATGAACTAATCAAATCCAAGTTTTAGAGTCGAAATGTTTTAATAGTTATTCTATTTTTTCTTGTTATTCAAGGTAAAAACCTATCATTCATCGTTGCCTTATAAAAGAACATAAAATAAAGACTCCTTACTTCTAGAATACTCTAATTGCGTCAGGGTCGGAACAACTGTTGGTAAAGATGAACTTGATAGGAAAGATAAAAGGCTAAAAATTTAAACTATTGAACTAGAGATCAAAGAGGATCCAGTTCTTACCAGTTTTTTCTGATTCATACACATAGTATCGTTCAAAATTGAATTCATTGTAATGACTGCCGTATTTAAAACATTTTCTGATTTACTGAGTAATAATTTAAATAAATCAAATAAATTTTTTTTTAACATACAACGTTTTTAAAAACGGACTAAAAAGTATAAAATAAATTTTCATGACCCTTCTACAATTTTGAGGGAGGATTGTTAGTAGCTTTGGATATATTTGGAATACTTGGAGAGAAAAACGTGGGGCGCAGCCAGTAAATATTACAAGTAGACAATCCGGATGAATTCACAGCTAATTTCAGTGAAAAATTTGCCTCATCCTACTTCAATATTCCGGTTACCATTCAAAAGCGATAACGCGTCTAAGCGATAACACGTTTAAGCGATAACGCGGTTAAAAAAATCTATATTGGCCAATTTTTATTTGTTTAACTAACTATTGTTTAAACAAATGTAGAGACAAGAAAGCAACTGAATATTGTATTGCCATCCAATTCTGACCTATGTTCAAAATTTCAGGTCTCAAGCTTATCGGGAAGTTAGTTTAAACTCGATTTCAAAATTCCACCCGGACAGACTGACAGATATGACGGAAACCGAACGAATAAAAACGTGGTAAAATAGAGTGCTAAGCAACATCACTGATTTTCTGTCTAGGTTTTGTGATTGGTCTATTTTAAAAGTCGCGTCACATAAAGTCTATCTTTAATAGTACATATTCTTTTTAGAAATGTGCTGTATTTAACGTACAACTTCACCACTACAATTAAACATTGATAGTTGATTGGAAGCCAATCCTAGTTTGTTGGAATGTCAGTAGGCTATAAATCCCATAAGGCTCCAGTAGTATAGAATGCCCCAGTCCCAGTTAGTTAACATTGACAATCCTTCCATATAAGGACGCACTTGATAACACTATGCCGTTACCTGAGCTCTACAAGACAAGTATGATGTACGTGAAATCAAAACACGGAACAACAAGCCAAAGTTGGTATGACTGGGAAAGGAATCTAGTTGATTGGGATCAGGATCAGCTGATTTACAGGCATAGACAAATTGATCCGAGTACGCGTCGTGTATGTGTAGAGGTCATTAACAGATGTGTCATGGAGAACATTGGATCGTGAGTCTCCGTTAATAAATGACCGAGACGATGGTATGACTGGTGAATTTATTTGTAGAACATCTTGTTTATCATAGATAACAAACGTATCTTCGTAGAAAACGAAATTTGTATCACTTTCCCGCTTGTAATAAAGGAGAAATTTAACTCAATTGCAAGTGGTCTACACTGTTTGAAATTCCCTACTTTCAAAAACGTTGACCGCGTGTGTTTATGTACAAAATGTTTGTACGCGCGTATGAGAGTGTATCGGGTGTATCTAAATCGTGGAATGTGTGACACGTTAATTCAAAAACGAATTTACTGATAGATTTTAATTTATCACTAGTGTTCTGTCCTATAAATAAGAAGAGATGGAATTGTTATGATGGAATGACATCGTTAGGTTTCCGAAAGTTTAACTTTTTAAAGCTAAAATAAACTTTACAAAAATTATGCACAAACTGTTTCACTCAACTAACTTCAAAATCAACAAAATTTTAGATGTCAGTTCGGTAATTTTTTAGTCAAAAAGTGAAAACAAAATATTTCTTAATAAATAAAAAGTTTAAAAAAATTGTATATGTTTAAATACTGCCTTTAATTTGTTTCTCGTTGAGCTTTTCATATCGCCGATCAAGTATTTTTATTTATTTTAAAATTTGCAAGTTCCTAAACCGTCTTTTTTTAAATTTTGGCCATAGATTTAGACCATTAGTCTTCATGTTACATTAAAAGTTGAACGAAATCATACACCCGATATTGAAAAATTACTTTTTATAACAAACATCTCCATGTCCGATTTTTGGTTTTTATAGATAAGTGAAGGTATAAGTGAATAAGTGAAGGTCAGAATTGGATGACAATACAACATTCAGTTGGTTTCTTGTCTCTACATTTGTTTAAACAATAGTTATTTAAACAAATAAAAATTGGCCAATATAGATTTTTTTAACCGCGTTATCGCTTAGACGCGTTATCGCTTTTGAATGGTAACCGGAATATTGAAGTTGGATGAGGCAAATTTTTCATGGCTTATGAGAGTTATTGGATTAATATAAATCAAATAATTTTTTTTAACATACCACGTTTTTAAAACGAACTGAAAAGTATAATAATAAATCAAATAAAAAAAAAAATGATCTCTACGTTTTGCCCACGTCTTTAGAGGATCTTATCTATACGTGAGAAAAATTTGATTTAAATTGTTAGAGAAGATTTTTAGAAAATCGTCATTTTGTGTTTTCTTACTGTAGCTACCCAAAATATTGAATTATACAAAACAATTAAAAAATTTGTCCACATAACAAATTTTATTAAAATCTGTCCACGCGTTTGGGAGTAGATCTCAGCAGTGACGATAGACATCAGACAGACAGACACGGGGGACTCCGAGACTGATATATTCACAACAAACTTGCATTGATTTTTTACTCAACTTTCTCTAGTTTGGTAATATGAGAAATAAGCAGACAATTCTAATTCACTCATATTAAAAACTCTAATTATTTTAATAAAAAACTACTTATTTTTGCCCTTAACATTCTCGAAAATTTGGGATTTACTTTAATTTCTGTAAAAATGTTTGTTCGTGAGTTATACATTTTAAATATTTTTGCGTCAATGAAGCCAGTATTTTTAAAAAATATCAATGATACATAGTGAAAGTGAATAATCTAAATGCAGTTTAATAAAAATTGTAGATAAATACTATTGATGCTAGTTTAGTTTTGTTGTTTCTTAGCGCTCGTTGAACTGCCGTCACTTACAGCCCGAAATTGGCTGGTTAAAAAATTTGTTGATGTCTCTAGGAGCGTGAATTTTCAACAAATTTAATGTCATGGTCAGATAATGCCCTCGAGTATATATAGCGAAATAAAAAATGCATATATCAACTTTAATGTTTTGTTTCTCTAATTTTCTGGTGTGTTAAATGTAGGAGATTTTATTGGTGTAAGATTGAACGTGTATCGTTGTGGTTAAGTTTCATTTATCAATTATCTAGTAAGGAAAAGTTAAAAAATATTGTGGTACTAATTCGTTTTCGCGTTCTCGGTGGTTAGTGACGTCTCCAGGAATGATGTCTGTATGTCTATTAGTAGAAGTTTAGTCAGGTATTATCAGAAGAATAGAAAGCGAAAACGAAAATTAAACTTGGCTTCCGATAATAAAACCTCAATTTAAGCTTAGGACGAGTTTGTGACACAAGTTTAGGTTCTATAAATATCATTATAAACTGAGTTGTCGTTATAGGTATTCCCATAAAAATACTTGGAGGTAACTAAATAATTATGAAAATAGCTTTATGTTTTTCTCTTGTATAAGTAGCATTGAGAAGTTTTAAGGGAGATGGTTAGGTTAGGTTATGGTGGCAAATATTATTTAAAGTTAGGTTTTAGTTTAATGAACGGGTGTGTGAGAAAGTCAGTTTACTGTTATTGCAGATTTTTAATGGTAGTTTTAATACGTATGTATTTAGGAGCAAAGCGTAACGATATGACACCAGTTTTATTTTCTGAAGCTCTGGTCTCTTCCAATATTTTAAAACAAATTTTACTAATAGGAAAGACGTTGAGCTTAAGTGTTTATTTCGATTTTAAGTGAGTAACTGAAAATTTATGCACTGGTCACATCAAATATTTCTGTTAGACTACTGGCAAGATCGCTTATTTTCCTTTAAAAAATACAACGTCAGAGAGCACCCGGATATATTGCAGTATATAACCACAGCCATTTATATTAGTCAACTGTGATATAAATTGTATGATTTTGCAATCAGTTTGTATGTAGGGTAATGGAGTGGTTGAATGTGGGTTAGTGGAACCGAGAAACCACTTTGTACGGTGTGGGTGGTTACAGTTAGGAAGTTGTTTGTGTGTACATTGTTCATAAGAAGTATACAATTTATATCGAACCTTCAGGTACGTTCCCACACATATCCACATAAACTGTGCAAAAACACTGCACACACCCAACCACAAGCACCAATACATAATGATCGTTGCCACCCCTTATGGGAAGACAAAATTGTAAATTTCTTTATTATTCCGTGTGTTTCTTATTGCAGAGAAGGGTTATCAATATTTGTGATTTTGTATTTATTTACTTCAATGTTTATAAGTTTAAATAGAGCTTGTGAAATAAACTCGTCCTATAAGTGTAAATTGTATTATTAATGACAGGTTAGTTTTTTAAAATTTTTTTTTAACTATAATTTGTGAAACATTTTAACGATATCGCATAGAGTCGATTTTTAGGATTTATATCTTTTATTACAGTTTTATGGCAGATTTGTTTCACCGTAACTTAGAAACCTGTATTTAGGAGCGATTAGAGACCAATATATTTTTATTTGAATCCTCAGAGGCTACAGTTAAACAAAATTTAAATAAAATCATTATCACTTATTTACAACAAGTAGGTCTATGTATACAAATTATCATAGAAATCCAACAGTGCTGGGCATTCAAGACTGAAACCGTAACAAATAAATTAACCCCCTAATCACATATTCGCACCTTTATGAGTTTCTTAGTGGGGAATCTTGATTTGTGTTTTTAGTATTTTTTATAAGTGTAACTTTTGTAAGGAGTGTAATATTAAGTCGGTATCTCCTAAGAGATATTGAGAAATCTGTAAAAACATATTTTTTCCCTTTTCACCCCTATAAAGGAATTGAAAGTTTTCAAAAACTTAAGAGTATTTTTTTAAACAAAAATAGAGTAGATACCTCATGAAACTTAAGAGAAATTTATGAATTCGTGAAAATACGCTTTAACCCTTTACACCTCCTTAGGCGTTAACTGATTTGTACCATTAAGGGTTTATTTGGGACAAATGTAGAAATTTCCATTATACATTTGTAAGGATACTATATGTTTAAGCGTGAAAAAGTAAACAATTCACCCCCATTTCCAAATTCGTCTATTAATGATTAGGTCAAAATTGTAAATTTTATGTTTAAGTTGAATTTGTATGAGTAAATTTGTAAGGAAAAATAAGTCGGCATCTCACCAGATCTAAGATCTAAGAGATACTAAGAAATCTGTGTTGGAATTTCTTCAAACCTAAGAATAGCTGTTTAAAGCAAATATAGAGTAAATTCTCATCAGACTTAACAGACATTGAGGAATTAGTAAAAACATTTTTTACTCACTTTATCTCCTAAGGGGTTGAGGGTCGAAAAAAAGTAAAGCCTATGTTTTAGTTAAAATGTTTATTATGTATACAGAAAATTTTATTGAAATCCGTTCTGCTGTTTTCTAAAAAAAGGTAGCTAACGAAAAGGTAGCTACCAGAAACAAAATTTGTTCCTTTAGCGGTTGATTAGGTGAAAATCGTAAAATATTATTTTTAAACCGTCGTAAGGGTACATTTTGTAAGCAAAAATCAAGTCAAAATGTAATCAGAACGAAGAAATACATGAGGAAGGTTTACACGTTTAACTCTTTTCCGCTCTTAGGAGAGTTAGTGCCAACTTTGAGCATTCTGAAGTAGGAGAATTAGTGATGAATGCCGAGTCGATCAGTAAATGCAGCCTATCCCTTTTATAATATATTATGGTTAATTGGTAATAAATTCTTGTTATTAAATTGTTGTATTAATCACTTTAGTAGACCGTTACAGAAGGCAAAACTTACAGATTTGCCCCAAAGAAAAATATTAGAACAAATTGGTGTATTTTTAAAAGATTACAGAAAGTTCTTTTAATTTTGTCCTAAAGGTATTCGATTTTAACTCTCTTAGGGAGACTGGAGTTTTAATTCTGCTAGTTCATGCCATTGAATTTATATCTTTAAAAAAACTTCCATAGCATACCATACGGTGCGGCTTTCAATATGTGGGTTGAACAGTTTAGTTTTGTGGGTTCAGGTTCCAAAATTCCCTAGTATGGCAGATGGTAGCACTAGTGACTCTAATTTCTGAGCTTCATACCATACCATGGAGACGGCTTATCTATTTAGTATGTAAACTTATGTACAAACCTAAAAACTAAAACCTGTAATTATAGTTGAATTATAGACAGATATTTATCTCTTAATTTTGTGCTTATAATGAATGGCTAAACATACAACTTTTACTTTTCAAATACGTACCGAGGAGAGTACGCTAGGTAAATTTGTGTACCACTTCATTGGTAAAGTGGAGGTTCCTTCACATATCTACAGCTTTGAGGCCAGCCAGGGTCAACACATTAATATTAGCGATGTCAATAGAGACATTTTTAATATATACACATGTAGGGCCTAGCTGGCCTCAAGAAAGTAGCAATATACACAATTAAAAGATTCAGAAAACCTTCATAGCAACTGTTTTAAACAACTTCATTAGTAAAGTTTTCAAACCAATGTTGACCATTTTCTAAACGTCTCTCTCAGTCTGTTGATTGGCATTATTGTCACATGTTAAGTGAAAAACGTGTAAATGTGATTGATTTTAGTTGTACACCAAGTAAATGCTTCAGAATGTTGAAATTTAAGGAAAGATATTATATTGGAAGGCGGTAAATATAGGGGAAAAAAGTGTAAAGGGATTGTTACAAAAATAGTTGTTTTCAAAATAAATCGAAATTTTGTTGTAGTTTTATTTTGATGGTGGTAAAAACTTAGCCCATGGCAGAGTGAGGTATATTTTTAACATGTAATAAGATGGTAAAATAGTAAGCAGGCTTTCCTAAGGATTACGATATTCTTTACATTTAAAGTTATTATTTAGGAATGTATGTTTTATATTTATTTTATCAGGAAGCAATATGTATTTTTATTTTACAAAAGTCAGTGAGACTGTATTTCAAAAATACTAAGAAAACTTGTGTATTGAATTACAGTTACGTAATACATAAAAATAGCTCGAAATTTCTCTTAAAAACGAAAATAATATAGTGTTAAAAAAACTATGAGAAATTGCTTTAAAATAGTTCCTTTTTAAGAAGATAAGTTTCCATTTCTCCGAAGATTTGCTTTTAAGGAGAGGAGTGAAAGGTTAGCTTAAATAATATTTTTTCACGATTATTTATTAATCTATGAATTTTAGGAAACAACATTTCCAATTAGTCAAATTACTTTTTAAAATCATAAAATTCTTATAGCTGCAATTTATGCTGTTTTAATTGTGACACTGAAATTACAGCATCTCATAGACACGGTTATTTGTTAATAACTCAAAAGCTAAGCCTATACCATAAAATTGAAAAATTCGAAAATACGTTATTATTTTAAATAATTTAATAACCTTCATTTTGAGCCAATACAAGTTCTATGATGAAAATTGAAAGTAGAAGAAAGGAAAAATACGCGTGTAACTAATAATAAAAAATTATAAATTCATGGATATCAATATTATTTGAGCCAAATAAATAATAAACATGAATTTTTTATTATTATTTAATGAACGTGCCTTTTGTTGTTGTATTTTTTTTATAACTTAAATTATAGTACAAAACACTTCTTTTTCCGCAAAAATCAATGTTTCCCAATAAAATTGCATGATTCTTAATATTTACCTGCATTTAAAATTTAAAACTTGTTTTTGTGTATAATCTCTAAGGATTAAAAAAAAGTTTCCAGCTTATCTGTTGCACTAAGTTTAAATCATCTGAAGTCTTGTTTGTTTATCGATTATCAAATGACACTGTTAGAATTATTAAAAAAATTTTCTTAAAATAAAAGGCGGAAAACAAAAACAATCTAATACAGAAAACTAAGAATGAAACGTGTGCAGGAGTCACCCATAGAAAACTGTTGTGCTTCGTGACAAAATGCGGAAGCAACTTTATTTTTAAGCTGCTTTTTCCTATTTATTTTAATTGTGGAAATAACAGGTTAATTTTTCTCTACTCTTTGACTTTGCGTGTATCGAACATGAGAGAGAAATAAACTATAATTTATAATTAAAACGACATTGCTTAAGTAATGATTGGTACATAGTTTTCCAATCTTAAACTGAACGAAAAACAAACAATTTCTAATCAAGTTTTTAATGATAGTGGACAAATCTTCATTTCGAAATTTTGTTGTAGTTTTATTTTGATGGTGGTAAAAACTTAGCCCATGGCAGAGTGAGGTATATTTTTAACATGTAATAAGATGGTAAAATAGTAAGCAGGCTTTCCTAAGGATTACGATATTCTTTACATTTAAAGTTATTATTTAGGAATGTATGTTTTATATTTATTTTATCAGGAAGCAATATGTATTTTTATTTTACAAAAGTCAGTGGTATAAAAATTAGTTTTTTTGTATACCATTTTCTCAAAAAGTGTGTAAAAGGTCAAACTTCACACATTTTTTTCAAAATTAAAAAGATAATCTGTTCAAATACCTTAACAATTGAAGTAAACGTATATGGAATTAGTATCAATCGAACGTTTTTTGATGGCTACATAATATTTAAGTATTTTTAACTAATTGTACATCGTACGTTTTGATGACGGATGCCCTTGAATAAATTACTTAACTTAAAATTTGTTTTACAACTTAAAAATTTGCTTTGTTTGTCTTATGATATTTTTTTATCTCTGTTTTATGTTTTTAGTGCACTGAATTTTAAGTTTACATCAGATTTTATATAGTTAAGTGAAATATTGTGCTGATTACCTTAACTAGTCAGCATATCTTCCAGAGGTGAAATTTTTATAATTCATAATTCGTCCCTCCTAGAACTGAAATATTTTCATTCTAGGTATCACAATAAACTGCCTCCTGAGAGTTTTGTGTTTTGAATGATTCTGTTGAAGGATTACTCAATTGGTCTTGTAGGAGAAAACTTGCAAGTTGTAGGGTGAAATGACATCCCTATGCCACACATTGTAATTACCTATTTCCCTAACTGTTGGGTAAAATCTGGACAGAATAGTTAGATTTATCACATAAATGTGAATACATGAAGGATCATCAGAAGCCAACAAAGAGAGAGAGAGAGAGAGAGAGAGAGAGAGAGAGAGAGAGAGAGAGAGAGAGAGAGAGAGAGAGAGAGAGAGAGAGAGAGAGAGAGAGAGAGAGAGAGAGAGAGAGAGAGAGAGAGAGAGAGAGAGAGAGAGAGAGAGAGAGAGAGAGAGAGAGAGAGAGAGAGAGTTGAAATGATCAATGCGTAGATCAAACGTTCGCAGAAAAAATCAGAGATGAGATTTCGAAACAACTTTAAATTAGGAAATATTTTACTTAAAGAAATATCTCTCATTAAGAATGCAGGATTTACGGTAGGCAACAAACAAATTACTTCTCGGTGAGATACATTTACCTGTGGTCTACAGCCCTAGGTGGGGTTTGATTTTCACAACAACCAATTGTTATTTCTGCCTATCAGCACCTCTCCGTCTTCAGTGTCTCACTCTCTTCAGGTCCTCCTCAAAATCATCCAGCCACCTTCCTCCTGGATGATTACTTCTTGAAACCACTCCATTCATTATTTGAATGTCTCCGAGGAGATGACCATCGCCAAATTGTAAGATCTGTAGCACAGTTGTTTAGTTTCTTTCCTCAAAATCATTCAACCACCACCCTTGTTCGCCTTCTCATTCCCCCTGCGGTAAGTTTGGAGGACTTCTTGAAACCTCTCTCTACATCTATTATTGAAATGTCTCCGAGGAGATGACAATGGTCAAAATGTTAGATTTGTAGCACAGTTCTTTGGTTTCCCTCCTCAACATCATTCAACCTCCATCCTTGTTCGCCTTCTCATTCCCCCTGCGGTAAGTTTGGAGGACTTCTTGAAACCTCTCTCTAAATACATTATTGAATTGTCTCCTAGGAGATGACAATGGTCAAAATGTTAGATTTGTAGCACAGTTCTTTGGTTTCCCTCCTCAACATCATTCAACCTCCATCCTTGTTCGCCTTCTCATTCCCCCTGCGGTAAGTTTGGAGGACTTCTTGAAACCTCTCTCTAAATACATTATTGAATTGTCTCCGAGGAGATGACAATGGTCAAAATGTTAGATTTGTAGCACAGTTCTTTGGTTTCCCTCCTCAACATCATTCAACCTCCATCCTTGTTCGCCTTCTCATTCCCCCTGCGGTAAGTTTGGAGGACTTCTTGAAACCTCTCTCTACATCTATTATTGAAATGTCTCCGAGGAGATGACAATGGTCAAAATGTTAGATTTGTAGCACAGTTCTTTGGTTTCCCTCCTCAACATCATTCAACCTCCATCCTTGTTCGCCTTCTCATTCCCCCTGCGGTAAGTTTGGAGGACTTCTTGAAACCTCTCTCTAAATACATTATTGAATTGTCTCCGAGGAGATGACAATGGTCAAAATGTTAGATTTGTAGCACAGTTCTTTGGTTTCCCTCCTCAACATCATTCAACCTCCATCCTTGTTCGCCTTCTCATTCCCCCTGCGGTAAGTTTGGAGGACTTCTTGAAACCTCTCTCTAAATACATTATTGAATTGTCTCCGAGGAGATGACAATGGTCAAAATGTTAGATTTGTAGCACAGTTCTTTGGTTTCCCTCCTCAACATCATTCAACCTCCATCCTTGATCGCCTTCTCATTCCCCCTGCGGTAAGTTTGGAGGACTTCTTAGAACCACTCTCCTCATCTGTTCGTTGAATGTGTCTGAAGTGTTAACCATTGCCAATATGTTAAGTTATGTTAAATCCGTCGGACAGTTCTTTGATTTCCGTATTCATTACTACTCTTCATGCCTCCCCATTCTTTTCGGTCCAAATTCCTTTTTAAATACCTTACTAAGGGTAAGGTACTCCCTAAAAATAATATCATCTGTCGGTTCTACTCATAGGGAATGGAGACTGAAGTCGACGAAGATTCACTGCACGATTATGGGATTTTACAGAGTCAGAATTCTTTAGGTTGCTGATCTCAGGTCGTAGAGAATAGCTAGGAGGAATTAATTGTAGCCGATTACATTATACAATAAATCCATTTTTAGTCGCAGTGGAAAAAGATTCTCCATAGCCTTGTGATTCGAAAAGAAGAAAACAAAATTGAAATATTTTAAATAATGTAGAAAATTTTTAAATTGAACTAGAAACCCCGAATTTGGTTCCAGTTAAGATGACGGTAGTTGGAACGCTATCAGTCCCAAGAAAGCACAGGACTTAGTTATGTAAATCCTTTTTTAATCACCAGACTTCCTTACCTTTTTTTAAATAACAAAGTAAACAAATATTTTTGGATTTACCTTAATTTTAATTAACAGGGATAAGCACAAGATTTTAATAAGCAGTCCTTGAATATTACACTTAATTGAAATTTTAACTGAAGGTATTTTTAATTACTTAAATATATTCATTTTCTAATCTACTAAATTGTATATATTTTGAACCGACTGGGGTAGGGGACACAATCGACTACCGTTGTATTCAAATATCGAACCCTTAAACAGTGTGCCCTCGTATCCGGCCTGGTGACTCATATCCTTGCCTAATTAGGATAAACAAAGGACTAGACCGATATTTCAAAGAATTCATAACAATGTCCACACAAGGTTAACTATCTAATTTACTTTGTTATCTATGTCAACTCTATTTATTCGCGTTTCCGTCTGTCATTTGGTGATTTGTGTTTTTCCTGGCGATTGTCTCAAAAGTAGACAAACCTGGTAAAAGGACACTGGTTATATTTTTTCCTTTGTCGTTTAAAGGCGAAAACTTTCGCTCATCATGAATTTATAAAAAAGAAGGTAAAATAAAGACCCCTAGCCCTAGGATACGCTAATTAGGTTCAAGGTCGAAAGAGAGTAAGGTCAAGAGATAACTGATATGAAAGTTGGAAGAGAGAAATCTAACCCAAGACTACATGAAAAAATTGTAGATCCAGTTGGATTCACTCGGAGTTGCCACGTCCGTACTCATTACAAGTGAGTCCTCGTGTGATTCAATATAAATATAGTCAGGGAAAGTATAGAGCAATACATTCCAAATAAACTCAAAGTCGATAATCTTTGCTATCGCAATACTTTCTACGTACTACACGCGCTTCACTTAAAGGTAATATTATAATAGACACGTGACCACCCACCGTAGCAGACGAAGGCTAGACTCGGACTCGCAACTCAATGACCTATAAACAAGATAAAATAAACTCAAAGTTGATAATCTTTGCTATTGCAATACTTTCTACGTACTACACGCGCTTCACTTAAAGGTAATATTATAATAGACACGTGACCACCCACCGTAGCAGACGAAGGCTAGACTCGGACTCGCAACTCAATGACCTATAAACAAGATAAAATAAACTCTTGTGTGGGTTCAATGTGCAATCTATTGATGCATTTGGATGTATTCCAATATTGCATAGTCTACCTGTAACTGTTTATTGTGCAATAAAAATAACTGTAGGTTCCTTCATCTGTGTGTGGCAGACTATTGTGTGCTTTGTGCTTTGTGGATTTGTTGTTAGCGAACGTTTGTAGTATAGCAATTCTAACTGCGATATTCCTGACGGAGACGTCGAGAAACTATGAAATGTGCACAGATTCCTCTCGTTGGAGAAATTTGCTATCAATTTTTACTTAATATATTAGGTGTCCAGACCAAACTTTAGGGCTGATTGGGTAGGACAAAATATACAAGAAATGCCATGTAACATATGTCTTATTCGCCATTTTGTTTTTTGATATAAAGCGTTGTAACTTTAGAAATAAATAGGATATTTAGATATGGTATATACTTTTTATGTAACACTTTACACGTGTACCAAAAACAAAGAATTTACTTCCTATATCTTAAAAATGACTGCTGTTTAGAATGTTTAAAGTTGAATATTTCGAAAACTGTTTGCAAAAAATTTACAAGAAACAAAAAGTTTCTCTTTTTATAGACAAAGAAAATGTTTCTATTTTTACTGTAGCTTGAAGAATAATCGAATTATCGACAAAAAACTAATTGAAAAAATAAGTTCTTGGTAATTTTCCACAACACTCAAGATTAGGTTAAAACCAAAATATTTTATTATTGTGTCAAGCTTTAATTACAATAACAAAATCCATGGATGTAATTTCATTTAAATAAACTTAGTTTTAGTAGAGTTAAATAAATGTCCCACAAAACAGCTAATCTTATCAACTGCTTTTTATTTGTCTCTTGTAAATTTTGTATGAAGTTAACGAATTTCAAGGTACTCGACGTTAAAAGTTTTTAACGACAGTCATTTTCAAAATATCAGAAATAAATCATTTGTTTTCAGTACACGTTTAAAACATTACATGAAAAAATGCGTTTACCAAATCTGAACTCAATGTCCTATGTATTTCCAAAGTTATAACGTTTCTTGAAGAAGAAGAAAAGAAGAAAAAAATACAACATTGGATTATATGTTATATGATATTCCAACCCAATCAGTGACTGAAGTTTGGTCTAATAATTTCTGGAAACTCTTTATATAGTAATAAACTGTGCAAAGATTGTACAAAGTTTCTTACTTACCCATCCCCAAAACTATTATGTTATCAAAAAGGGCAGTTCAGTATTATTAGTCACAAAGTGAAAAAGAAACCTAGACATCGTCTTTAAAAAAATCGCATTTGATTAATGGCGGCTCTTGAAATTTTTATTAGTTTTTATCAATTATTCCTGAACCATAAAACTTTTTTAATCTTACGATTTTGTACACGGATTAGGATCATTAATAATATTTACATTTCATTAATTAATGAATTCGGTAGATCAGATTTTGAGAAATAATGTCTTTTATAACAGCCCCATTGACATTTTTGTAGCTGCACTCCAAGACGACAGACGCCAGAAAAACAGTCATCATTACAAAAACTTTTTAGAACTCAAAGGAACTCGAAAGCGTTACATTATTTTGAATACTCGGTCCTATCTTACTAACACACTCCCTATGTGTCAGTTGTACCATTTAGATGTCCCCGAATCGCCTATTCTAACTACACATGGTGCTTATTTTAATCCAACACTTTTATCATTAGGTGATAAAAATGAAAGTCTTCGTCACGTCATTCCACCGTATACGAGTAAATAAGGAAACACGGGCAATCCATGAATTCCTTGAAAAGACGATCTCGCTTCTTGATATACATCCTCTCTCACGTTAATAATCTTACGCACTAAAATGTCTTCATGCCAACGCTATATTTAGTGGGTTTGTGTAAGTGGAAGGTGTGTTATACTTCGAATATGAGACTGTATTTCAAAAATACTAAGAAAACTTGTGTATTGAATTACAGTTACGTAATACATAAAAATAGCTCGAAATTTCTCTTAAAAACGAAAATAATATAGTGTTAAAAAAACTATGAGAAATTGCTTTAAAATAGTTCCTTTTTAAGAAGATAAGTTTCCATTTCTCCGAAGATTTGCTTTTAAGGAGAGGAGTGAAAGGTTAGCTTAAATAATATTTTTTCACGATTATTTATTAATCTATGAAACAACATTTCCAATTAGTCAAATTACTTTTAAAGATCATAAAATTCTTATAGCTGCAATTTATGCGGTTTTAATTGTGACACTGAAATTACAGCATCTCACAGACACGGTTATTTGTTAATAACTCAAAAGCTAAGCCTATACCATAAAATTGAAAAATTCGAAAATACGTTATTATTTTTAATAATTTAATAACCTTCGTTTTGAGCCAATACAAGTTCTATGATGAAAATTGAAAGTTAGAAATGAAATAGAAGAAAGGAAAAACACGCGTGTAACTAATAATAAAAAATTATAAATTCATGGATATCAATATTATTTGAGCCAAATAAATAATAAACATGAATTTTTTATTATTATTTAATGAACGTGCCTTTTGTTGTTGTATTTTTTTTATAACTTAAATTATAGTACAAAACACTTCTTTTTCCGCAAAAATCAATGTTTCCCAATAAAATTGCATGATTCTTAATATTTACCTGCATTTAAAATTTAAAACTTGTTTTTGTGTATAATCTCTAAGGATTAAAAAAAAGTTCCCAGCTTATCTGTTGCACTAAGTTTAAATCATCTGAAGTCTTGTTTGTTTATCGATTATCAAATGAAACTATTAGAATTATTTAAAAATCTTTCTTAAAATACAACACGGAAATCAAAAACAATCTAAAGGCAGAAAACTAAGAATGAAACTTGTGCAGGAGTCACCCATAGAAAACTGTTGTGCTTCGTGACAAAATGCGGAAGCAACTTTATTTCTATGCTGCTTTTTTCCTATTTATTTTAATTGTGGAAATAACAGGTTAATTTTTCTCTACTCTTTGACTTTGCGTGTATCGAACATGAGAGAGAAATAAACTATAACTTATAATTAAAACGACATTGCTTAAGTAATGATTGGTACATAGTTTTCCAATCTTAAACTGAACGAAAAACAAACAATTTCTAATCAAGTTTTTAATGATAGTGGACAAATCTTCATTTCAGATTTTTACTAAAACACTCAACTCGGATTTTGTTCTGGTAAACCTAATGAATACGTTTTCTTAATCAAAAGAAATACGTAGAAAATGATTAAAAATCGTTAGACAAATGCCGCAATCGCTAATGAGTCAAATTGAACAAAATGTTGAGTCGAGTGGGACAACCGAAAGACGTTTGACATAAAACATTCCATTCTGAAAACATGGTATTGACCGTAGGAAGGTCCTAAGTTATGTAAAGGTTAAAGCGATCATTTTAAGTTGTGAAGGTCATTTGGTTTGAAATACCGGGTATCCAAGTCATGGTGACGTCTTAGAATACTGTTTGGTCAAAGCTCCCAATTACCAATGTTTTAAGGCATATTAAGAATTAATATTCACAAGGCAACAAAACCTTTGGAGTTTTACATTTTTGACAATACTTTATATATCATTACTTTGCATAGAATTGTCCCTAGTTATACTTACATTTGTTGTCTCGTGTGCAGAAGAAAAAAAACACGCACACATACACACATTTACAAATAATTTAATTTGATTTATTAATTAGTCAATGATAATTTTTAAGTCATTAAATATATTTTTGGACTTAGAATATGAAAATGTAAGTCCCACAATGTACTGTGGGCGGTTTGAACTAAAACCTACTTCACTAACTGCAAATGAAGAATTCGTAGGAACTATTTTTTTCTTTCATCAATTTATGGGGGGGGGGGGTCCTAGAGATTTTTCAAATATAAACATTGGCCAAGAAATACCTCATTTTTAAAGTATTTGAAAACCAAACATTTAATGTAATTTTTTTCCCTTATATTTCACAATCTGAAACGTTGAAATCTACTCTCGTCTGCACCTTTATTATGATATAATAAAAATGTTAACTAAAAACAGCCATCAGCATTTACTACTTTTAAAATTGGTGTGTCATATCTGGCAGTTTTTTTATTACCCAAATCTTCCAACTAATTTAAAAAAAATTGAAATGATTAAAAAAATAACAGATTACAAATGACAAGACAGATTGAGTTTTATCAAATGAAAGATTTTGCAAAACTGAACATTGTTTGTTCCTACAGATTTGTGATTTTGAATGGATGTAAAACAAACTTATTTTTTTTGGTATTTTTAGACTTCCTTTGGGGTAATTAAACAATACGATTAGCCTATATAATACTATTTAAAATTTCCTTTTTATAGGTCGCCAGGTTAGATTTGAGAGGTTTTTCTGTATCTTTATTTCATATATCACCCGATGAAGTTAACGTTTAAAATTTTTGAGGTATGACAAAATTTCCCTACAGGTCAAAAAATAGATTCTTTAGTTTTATAAAGTTTACCAAAAGCGGGTTTTTTTACTCATTCGAATAAAAAATATAATGGGACAAGTCCTTTAGAGCAACTTCTATAGTCAGATTAATTTATTTGAAATACAAGCTTTTTGTCAAAGTCTCTTATTACGAAACTCTTCCTCGATCAATCGTTTCTATAAGAATTAGGCTGAAATCAACGGTTGCAACTTCGGAAACAGATAGAATTATTTGGTATCTTTAAATTCAATCAGCCTACTTACATAAACATCTGACAAACCTACCGTAACTAAAAACCTGTTACACAGGGTTTCGTAATGATTGTTATAGAAAGGTTTCCACTCTCTACCCTCTTTGTCACTAACTCAACCCTGCTGGTGTATTTCTCATTGAAATTTAAATTCAGTAAATATTAAATTCAGACAAAATGACAAAAAAATTGAACTTTTTACTAGTGTTGTTTCCGATTTGGATTAAGCAAAATTAATTAATAAATTGTACAAAAACAATAGAACAAATTTTCTCACACTCATCCATAAACATTTCGTCAAATATGTCAGTTCGGTAGTTTTTAGTAAAGAACGATATTAACCATCTACATAGATTTAGATTTGTAAAATATATATAAATAAAATCTAAACTTGCTTAGTTTTGTTCATAAAATTGTCCGATTTATTTTCCTTTTAGGAACATTATTCTGAACTTTTATTTATAACTTGAAATTTGGCATACTATTTAGGGCCATCAATCTTTATATTTAATCAAAATTACCCCTTTTATAGCACCACATCCATGAACGATTTTTAATTTTTTTAACAATAACTTTCAAAGCAGTATTTTTGGATAGATGACAACTAATAAGTTTCTTTTTTGATGGGAGGGGGGTGTCCTTACAGGCGACACTTTTATAAAAATGTTAGTGCCGATTTTGATGAAATATACATTTGAGTTTTGGTCTAATGATAAATGCCTATAAATTTTGATTAAACAAATTATTATTATTATTTTCCTGAGGAATTGTTAAAACATGTCACATGAAAATTTAACGAAATACATTTGGAGTGAAGAGCACTTTAAATTTGAAATCATTCCAAAAACCACAAAGTTTTTGTCATACAATTTGATCTTCATATATATATATTGTAAAAATAATCTCCCAATAAAATGATACAAAATAGCAAACCCTAAATTACAAACCAAAAATTTTCTGTTTTAATTTATGTTACGTGCTTGCGTAAGAAACCTGAAATACAAATATAAGTGATTAGGTAATTGCAAGATAATGATTGTTATCTGACACCTGTCCCTGGCTTGAACATATTTACTGACCAGTCAATGCAAAAATGATTTCTTGTTCATTGATTTTATCACGTTTACCCTATTTAAACAATGCAAGAACTTTCTCTAAACAACTGAATGTAACTATTTAATTTTTTTAGATTTGGAATGAAGATATAATAATGTTTACATCTATTCCTGTTTCACTACAGTATTTGTTTATGATATTTGAAATTTTGATAAACAAACTTGAAAACTCTGAGAAAACTAAATTTTCCAAAACGTTTTTAAATAATCAGAGAAATGTTTTTAAACGATATAAATATGCCTGTAGCGATCTTCGCCGCCTTTGCAATATCTGCTTTGACAGTGGATCTTCACTTAAATCAGCTGGTTTTAAAATCAAGCTATAGAAACTCTTCATTATTTCCGCATCCTCTGGTTGGTAACCTTGTCTTTTCAAGAAAGCCTTGGTAGAAAACCATTTCAGTAGCATTCAGCATCTGCTCCGCTCTCATTTTTACAGGTCAAATCTCTGAGCCATGTTTACGATACTTTTTACAATGGTATATTCAGTTTTTGTTCTCTTTAGATTTCTGTTTTATTCCAAAAAAATTGTGAACTTTTATTCTTCTTCCCTACATATTCTTTTCCTTAATGATTTCGTCCACCTTTCCAACAAGTGAGATATTCATGTATCTTGAAGTATGTCTGTATTCTATTATTAGGTTATAGGTGTATAGACAGCCGACAACAAAACTGAAAATAGTGACGTCGGCTCGCTCTGTCGTTATGAGGTGAATAGGCAAAGTAGGTGGTGGTGTACGTCGGCTGTCTAGCCGGTGATGGATTTTTGGAGCGGGGAATGGTGAAAGAGTCGGGTTTTAAAGTTTAAAAGTAAAAATAGTACGGGGCTCGGGGATCATAATATGGGAGGTTGGGGATGGTGTAGGAGTAAGGAAGAGGTATGGCGGTAATGGGAGTAGGTTTACGCCACATCGGGCACGGTGCCAGAGTTTGGCCCTGAAAAGGTCCGTAAAGTTGCGGAGACGGAGTTTGGTCCTTGGAAGGTCCGTTCAAGATTGCCCCAGAATGATGGGCCGTAGACTTCCGCAACTCACGGCTAACTTTTCTTTGCAGTCGCCGTACCGCTCGACGCTGCTGATTGTTTCGCCTCCCCGGCATATAGCACAGGGGTCCGCCGGGTAACCACTACCCTACTGAATTTCCCTTACGGGAGGCGGTGAAGGTAGTAGCTCGCCGGGTTTCCCCTATTTAGCTATTTCCCTGACGGGAGGCGAGTTGGTGGTTATTTGAGAATAAGAAAAAAACAAAGTTTGATTTTAAGATTTTAGATTCGGCTTTAGTCGTTGACTCTGGAGTATCTCTACTGCTGGTAAATGAGATAGTAACAAAACAAGGTTGTAACTCAGACTCCTCGGAAGGATCTGAGTGTTCACATGTAAGATCGTGTTCTGAGAAGAACACGATGAGATCTGATGAATTTTTTGAGAATACTACAGTTTATATAGTATTCTGGAGCGTAGAACAATGGAAAAGCCATTGTTCTACTTTCACTATGACGCGATCCAATCACAGGCTGGCTAGAAGCAGGGGTGGTGTAGCGTGCTGTGATTGGGTCGCATAGTCTGAAGTTTTTGAGTTTAGCGAAAGTGTGTTTCGCGGTTTTTCGCGGTTTTTCGCGAGTTGAACCTGGACCAATCAGCGAGCTGCCCTTACTGTTCGACAGTAAGGGGAGATGTAGGTGTTTTGTTGGCCCAGGGTTCCGGCACTGAGGTCCGGGAGAAGTGCGGGGAAGTGTTCTCAGCGTTTGGTGTGACCAAACGCCGAGAAGTGTTGGTTTTTGTAATTCGGGTGAATCAGTTCCAATGTAAAGAGGCGATGGCAATAGAATATAGACATACTTTAAGATACATTCTGTCGTATTTATATTTACCTACAAACTTCTGTTGCTGTACTCCTCTATCAACTTACATACTCTAAGTCGTCATCAATACGACCTGATCGTAGCCTACTGAAGCACTTCTAAGATTAATAAAACCTTAAAGAAATATTTTGCTGATAAATACAGAGGCACCAACAATTTTTGGACGTTTGTAACTAAGTCTATGACTTATGTCTTATTTGAAAGTCTAGGATTATGACTTAAAATATGTAGTCTATAGAAATATCTGGTTTTGCGATTTTGCGATATATCCATTTTGAATATCCTTAACTCTAATAAAAACTTATGCAGGTATCTGTGAGCTGACTGCGAATATATAGTTATATTGGTAAGTTATATAGAGCTTTTGGTCACATTTTTAGAGCATTTTCCAAAAGAATTATGTAAAATAAGGATTTATAACTATATATATAATGTAATTTGTTATTAAATAGAAAAGAAACAAACACTGCCTTCCAGAGTAGTAAAGAGTAAAAAAAAAAAAAAAAAAAAACATACCATGGTAATTAAGACATCGATGATAACATTATCAAAAGTAAATTTATCTTCTAAAATGAACACAACTATTTATAATTGTATCCAAAAGTACAAGAGAAAAAAATGTATTCTATATATTATAAAAATGCAATTTGAATTATTTTCAAAATAAGTTTTAAATTATACTTTCAGGCAGTGAAAAAAACCAATGAAATAAACTAAAGTAGAAGTGAAGGAAGGTGGAAGTGGAGGACTTGATAAAGAACCTCAAAGGAAAACCAAAATATGATGTACACACTATCATCAAAATATCTTACATTAATGTGAGTATATAAATTCCTGATTATATGATTTCTGTCAATAATTGCTTCTTTAGCAATATATATCCAGAGAAGTATGTTATCCTTTCCGTAGCTCTTAGCAAATAAAATGGAACTAAAAAAACAAATTATTTATAATCTAAGTAACAACTGTTTTAAACAAACTTACTTTAACCTCTATAGCGTGAGCCTCTATAGCCTCTATAGTGAGCAATATTGTGCAACATCTTATCAGTTGCTCTTTGTTGCTATTTGTTGTGCTCTTACTGCTTTTTCCCTTCTCTATGTCATATTAACAAAAAAGATGAAAAAGTATTTTCTCCTTAAATATGTTGGAGGTTTATTTAAGTTTACCGTTCTCTGCCAGATTTGTGAAACGTGAAAAGCAAAGACTGAGAGTTACAGAATTAAGAAAAACGTACTATACGATCAGTTGCTTCGTGAATATCGGGACAAATTTGTAGAAGCTGAGAACCAAGATACAATTGTTTTAAATTATTTTACGAACAAATTTCCGTAGAATTCAAGCGCATTAATGTTTGGGAAAGAAGTGGTGCAGGCGCAGATGTCGAGGCAACTTTGTGGTGTTTTGAAGAAATGAAGTTTTCCATCCCTCAAGAGGAACCAAGTACATCGGTGAATATGATTTACACTGATGTGGACAAACATGGGAAGGAAAATAAGAAAATGTCACATCTTCAGACTACAGGTCAACGTTATTTTCACCAAATATACTGTACATATATATTATATCCATGCAATTTAAACCTAGCAAACAAATTTGAGCACTACAACGGATTAAACTGACTGGAATAGCAGAGAATATGATATTCGCAGTAATATTTATGCTCACAATCAACAACAAATATCATGTGACATTACTGCAGATGAAGTTTTTAAACCTAGTTTTTGAAGAGATTAAATAACCCAGGCTGAAGTTTAAAGTCTGGCATGGGCGAAGCGAGAGTTAGTGGATTGGCACGCGAAGCATGCGAGGGGTGCCCCTTTGCGACTAATAAAAATACCAAGTACCAGCATAAAGATTGAAATATGAAGGGGATAAAGCATGTCAGCAATAAATGCATTGTGACTTGTATACATGGGTGAGTCGATGGACTTGAAATGGCAAAACTGTTGGCCTAGGTTCAATGATGTCAAGGCACTACGATTGCCGTCGTGTAAAGTACGTAATATGACAGCCCGATATGATGTATTTGTTAGCTTTGTCTTTATAATTTACTTAACGGTCGTTACTCACATAAATTGAACTATTTGTGTGTGATTAATGGCAGTTGAGGTTAAATATTCTTTATGTTACATCTTGTTTAATCTGACACTAAATTAAGTCGGCAGTGATTGCTGAATAGTGAAATAATAATAAAACAAGTTGATGGCCACCATCATGGTACTTACTCAGCCCCCTCATGTAATCCCAGTCAAGTAAATCCTCTAAATACTATCCCCAAAAGTTGATCTCTTGGGCCTTGTAGGAAATGTTAAATTGTATTGTTAGATCAAGGGGTGTTGTACTCAGCATACTTACTAAGTTTGGTTTGAACCTCTTATATTGTATCACTACTTTCTTGACTTCGGTTAGGCCCTAACGGGCTTCGTAGATGTGTACATAATAAAGTATAAACTCTCTCCACTCATGTCGCTAACTCGTCCGTGTCAGATCTCGTAACTATACCAATGTTACATTTTCTTTATTGTTGACTATAACTTCGTTACGCGCAGAATTGAAATCCGTAAATTTATCTCTAATTTAGTGAGTTATACGTTGAACAATACACGAGATATGAATCAAAATAACTGATCAAAATGGCAGCCATTAACACATTTTGTAATATCATTAAGGTTCTCTGATCACACTATATCAAATTTAGTGTTCCTATCTTAATTTGTGTGACCTCTATCATGGTTACGTACAGAGGACAATGATAACGACAACAGACGGACGGCATATCGGAAATCACTTTCGGTTTCCTGATACAATGAAACGTGAAGTTCTGCCAAAAAATGGAGGTTTGAACATTTTGAACCAAACTTACCTTTATATTTCGTATATTGGTTAAGTAATAAACCCTTGGGGGTAACAGTTCATTGTGGATTCTGACTTTTTTTAAATGTACCGGTATATAAAAGCTGGAATCTAATTATACACCTCTGGCACCTCAGACTAAAAGTCTATGACACACTTAGTTAATCCTAGTCGATCTACTTCATTTCCATCTCTTTTGTGTATCTTGTATCGCTAAATTAATTATCGTCTTCTGTTGGAGCTCCAAGCGGGGCTAAATTCGGAGTCTCCTTCGATTCTGTATATACTACTTATTGTGTTCAGCTGTTTCTGTGGTGTCGTGGGGTTGGCTCGACGTGGGTTTGGCTCGACGTGGGGTTGGCTCGACATATTGGCCGCCCCAGTCAATTGCAATCACTTCCTGGAAATGTGAACGGATCAGGTACCAGTCGGGCGGGTATAGGTTAGGTTAGGCTAGGAAGTATGGTCATCGCAATCATAAAGCCCATCGACAATATGACATAGCATCGAATTGGATACTTAAATAAAATTCAACAGTGCCCTATGAGTTCAGAATAGTTATGATTGGTATTGTGCTTTCTGTTAGTTTTTAAGGATACCAGGTTAGCCAAGACCCGAGAATACTACCCGCGAATAACAAGTCATACTATTCTGACAGACGACGAACCTCGTCACTTGAGTGTCACTCTTCGGCTGACCGAACAAACAAACACCTCCAATTCCAAGAAGGGTTGCTCATTAAGCAGGAGTTTGAGCAGGAGTTTGACCCTAGTTCCCCAAAGTGTCGAGCCAACCCCACGTAATAGTTTCTGTGACCACACAGTTGCCGCAGGGTTAGGAGACAGTATACCAACGGTAATGTGGAGTCAGCGCACATAGTTCCCGTTTTCATAATTCTAGTTTTCGTAACTAGGATTCGCTCCCAATATATTAAACACTTTTTTGTTTGTATCTCGTGTTACTCAACTTTATAACACACTAACTTAAATATATATTTTCAGATTTAAATTTCGCATGTATTGATGCATCGACCTCTCTGTGATGAGAAATAAGGAAGTTATTGACAAAAATGTAATTTCGTGACCTTAACCTGACATATTTTGATACCTAACCTAACATGAAAATGTAATATTCGTATAGTTACGAGATACGGCTGGGCCGAGTTATCTACATGAGCGTAGTGAGTAGAGATTTTAATATATAATACATCTAAGGGGGTCCTTTAGAGTTTAGCTGATGTCAAGAAACCACTGATATTCACAATTATGATGAAGTCAAACAACCTTTGTAACAACTGTTTTAAACAATCTTACCCCTTGATCTACAATTCCAATAAGGTCCAAGAAACCGACTTTTGGGCATTATATTTATAGGATCTGTTTACCATGATGACTCCCATCAACGTAGACTTAAGTCACAAAGCATAGGAATTCGATATTCGGTCATTAAACTCACATTTTGTTTCACTGCCTTAGAGTCTTGGACAAGAGTGAACAATAATATCATCGTGCTATCATGAACTCTCTTGGATAACGCCTAATATCATTCTTCTGCTATAAAACAGATTTTTTTATCATACTTTATCAGAACTTATTCGTAATAATATAATTTTATAAATAATTTAATTCGAAATTTGGTGATCATTTAAATTTTTTATTATCTTTAGTTAATACAATTTTAAACAATTACAAAATTTCCTGTTTTAATTAAAGCTATGGTCATAATAAACCAACGTTAAAAACAATTTAAAAAAATTATTTTTTAAACTTTTGATGATTCTGCACATAATTTTACACTCGTTATCATTCTTGTAATCTGTGTACATTTTTAACATTGTCGATTTGGACATTGAATTCAAGATGTCGGTTAGATCTGTAGTAGGCTACTTTAAATAGAAATAATGTATAATTCCACTTTTAGCCACCGTCAATAAAAACAAAGATGAACAAGAGAGATGAAAAGGTCGGTGACAGATGCACATTTGTTTTCGAAATCGTATCTTTCCATCTAATGGAAAGGAGGGGAATACAGATGTCTTACCACTGTAGAGGTTTACAATTTGTATTACAAACTAGGCTGTCGTAAATGTGAACTAATATATTCAAGTAATGGTAGTATTTATGAGAAAGTTAATGCGTAGGAACTGACAATAGGGAGACAACAGAATCTCGTGGGTAGGTAACTCTATCTGTGCGGCATCACCTTCAACTTTTGACATATAACATAATGGCCTGTTTAATTGTCCCAGATTGGAGATCGGTGGGAACAAACAATGGTATAATTTGTAAATAAACTAAATCTGGTTTTTAATCTGTCATGAATAATTTCTTTGGACTTTATGAACTTTCTAGTTTATCCCGCGAAACAGGTACATGGAGTCACGTGATGTCCGGAATAACGTCGAGAGCTTTATTTCATCTGTGGTTTGGACTGAGTAGAAAAGATGAGATAAAAGAAAACAGTTATAAAAACTTCATCACCGTATGTTTATTAATTTAGTATTTTGTGCAACTGAGTTCCTGTATAGCAGATTTATCCTTTCAAAGAGTTTTAGTAGTTTACTTATTCTTCATGTGAGAGGTCATCATTATATTTGAGACAACACTATCCCTCAAGGTTTGCATGGTTTGTCACTAAAACACAAAATAAATTAATATTAAGGACCTGTTTTATAATCTTCTTATGGATTTCAATTATAATGAAGATTCTAATGAAATTACAAATCTTTTAATAAACCTTTACATAGAATTATCTAACAGTTTACCTGTCTGAGGTATTTCTTAATATTTAATAACGACTATTGATATGTCCATATTAAATTATTAAAATCATCGGTAAATACCTACATTGTTTATTCGTTACTTTCCAAATTACGCACTAACCGTAATTTTCTTCTACTTACGGTTTATCATATTGGTTTGGGATCCAATAAAATTTTCAGATTTTTGAACTTTTACGACTCCTCTTTTTAACGAATAACCCAGAACCAGTATTTTTAAGGGAAACAATATAGAAACTTGGTCTACATTTTAGTATTTATAAAAGTAGATTTTTTTATTTATTTATGAGTTATTGAAAATATCCCCTCGAGATATAATAGAATGTCCACATACTAAATTTGATTAAACTCGATCCACCAATTTGGGTTGCACAGGCGATTGAAATAATTCAAAAATATTTTCTGATTCGGAGGATATTTGTGGGAAACTTGACATCTATTTTTTACTCACACTTAACTCTATCTATACTGCTTTCAAGTGAATTTAAACCTAAGAGAAGAAACTCCATAGGATTCTTTACTGTGAGGATTCAATGTTTTGTTGACTCAATGTAGTTTGTGGGATCAATGTGGTAGTGAGGGAGGATCCAATACGGCATGGCAGAAGAGGGCCGTTAGATGATAGCACTAAAGTCTCTAATTTCTGTACTTCAAACCATACCAAGATGATAGCTTATCTATTTTGTATTGTAAAATCAATGGCTTAAGTGTAAGAAAGGGAAAATAAGAATGGTTATTTTTAACATATACTTTAGCCGCATGTCCTAAATAAGATTTTATTTTATGTAAATTGCGATGTGTACATATTCGGCTTAGATCATAAATGATCCATAATAAGGTGAAGAAGTACCATGAGTTAGAATCGCACAGGCAGAATAATTTAGACAACATGGCTGCTTTCAGTATTGTAGAGAAAAGTTTAGCTATGTCTTGCAAGTGTTGAGGAAAATCCTTCCCCTGTAAAATCTCTGCTTTGCAAAAATAAACTACTATTCACTAAAAACTTTCAATTAAATAAAAATATTGCTTTAATGCAATAACCTATTTCGTTATTAGCTTCTAACGTTCTGATTTTTTACTACATCACTTACAAACGAAATTTAGTAGGGACTTATATTATATAAAATTTCAATCAAACTTTGAATGATTTCCACATTTTGAGATCTCTGGTAAAAACAAGTTTTTTAAACAAAATGTCATGAACATCATAACTCAAATCAACTTAAAAAGTTGTATACAAGTCCTATAAGTTCACTGGGTTTGAACATGATAAGTCTAAAAGAACAAAACAAAGTGGTATCCTTTATACAAAATCAAGAAATCAAAGTACGTTAGCATTAACATATTTGCATCCTATCATGTCAGTGTGATATCTTTTACTTGGAACTTTATGACAAAAATACTCTACTCACCTTCATTGAATGAAGACAAGACAACATATTGTCTTGGTCTTAGTACTGTTACTTGTAATCATCAATGAATCATACTTACGTTATGTGTGCATGTGTTTGTCTCTGCTATTAACATTCATCAGCAGTTCTGACGGGTAATTTATCGACGATCGTTGTTGACATCTTGCCCGAAACTTCTCACTAACTTTGCATTCCAAATGACATTGTCTGTTTCCTGTCTCTTCCGTTTCCGGTTCATAATTATGATTTTTCTTTTCTTTTTTTTTTAAACGAAAGTGATATTTTATGATTGGATTATCTAGGACTAAAAATTATATCAGATCAATGGTGTAACTAAAACAGGACAGAATGCAATATTGATACTTAAAAAGTATGTCTGTCCAGTTTCTTCCTTATTGCTCAGTGCCTTGTTGTGCAGTTTAACTAGACGAAATATACAGTTTTGCAAAATATCTGCAACATTATATTACCGAAAGTTAAGCATTTGCTGTAGTATTCTTTTTATAATTATTTTTTAGCTTGTTTATTTTCAAAGTTAAAATTAAATAATTTAATATTTCTATTTACAAATAATTTGTAAAATAATAATTTGTAAATAAATTGTAAATATATAAAGTGTCCCGGGACTCTTTTCAAACGCTTTGTAGAATTGTTCCTTAGGTAAAAATAAGATAAAAGTTCCAGAAAACATAGGTCCGAAAAGTTTCATTTCTCATTTATCAGACTTTTTTTTTTTTTAATAATCTTTATATCTTTGGAAGTAGATAAGATATTGAGTTAAAATTTTGTACAAAAATTTGTTATGTAGCCTTTTACCAGAGAACAAAAAAGAAGGAACATGTATATTTTCATAATGGTGGTCGTTTAAAGTTTTTAATGTTAAATACCTCTAAAACCGTTAACTTTATAAAAAATTTACAAGGAACAAAAAAGTTTACTTTTTATGACAATGAATTGTTTTTGTATTTTTTTCTCTGCATTAAAAGATAACTGATTTATATGCAAAAAAACTAAAAATTTCATTTCTTGGTAGTTGCCTACATCTAAAATTGGTCTATAACCAAAATATTTCTGAATATAAGTAACGTAATTAGTAATAATAAATTTTATTATCAGAAGTGTTTTGAAAATGAAAATGTTGACTTTTCTTTTCAAAATAGTGGCTGTTTAAAAACTTTAAAATCAAAATACTCAAAAACGATCGGTTCGGCGGTCGGTGATTGATAGATTTAGGTTGTGCAACCGTGTTGAAGGTCGTCATTTCGAGCAGTTATAGAATGAAATGGTTGTCCTCTTTTAACTATTAAGTGTAATAAATATTTATTAATATAGTAACTCTTTTATGTATATAAATAAAATAAAGAGTCTCCTAGCAAAAAATAAATATTAATATTTTACTTAATCCTCACTTAATTGCCCTAACCTAATTCTTCTTTGAAATGATCATTTTTTGTCTTTCTTAACAATTCTTTGTGAAAACAACCGTTTTTGAGTATTTTTACTTTAAATTTTTTAAACAGCCACGCTATTTTGAAAAGGTTAAAATCAACATTTTCGTTTTTAAAACATTTCTGATGATATATTTATTATTGTTATTAATTACGTTAATTATAATTTAGAAATATTTTGATTGTAAACCAATTATTGTTGCTGTTGTAGATAACTACCAAGAAATTTTTAGTTTTTTGCCGATAAATCGGTTATCCTTTAATGTAGTACAGAAAATGTAGTAAATTTCAATTCATTTGTCATTCAAAAGTAAACTTTTTCGTCCTTGTACATTTTTTGTAAAGTTAACGGTTTAAAAGAATTTAACGTTAAAAACTTTAAACGACCACCATTTTGAAATACAAGAGAACGTTCTATTTTTTTTTATTCTGGTAGAAAGCTTCATAACAAATTTGAATATCAAATTTGAACTCAATATCTTATATACTTCCAAAGATATAAACATTTTATATAAAAACAAAATTGATGATAAATGGGAAAAGAAACGTTTTCGGACAAATGTTTATTAAACTTTTATCTTATTTTTACCTAAGGAAAAATTCTATAAAGCGGTTCCAAAGAATTCCGGGACACTCTGTAGATATTAAAAATGTAAAAAGACCACCACCACCTTTACCTAAATGGAAATTAATTATTCTTGAAATATTAATAATTCCAACAAGTTCGAATAAAGTATGGCGAAAAGTTGCTTTATAGTGGAAGCACGTCTTCGAGGAATTAGCATGTAGCAGGTAAAAGATGTTGGTTCATGCTAGCGAGATGAAATTTCTGTTCTCTCCAGCCGAGCTTTAACCATGTATAGTTCCGTAGCTGACCGATCGACCTCCATTATAATATTTAACTGCCAAGTTCGGATTTTACTGAACTCTTTAAAATTAATTGCTTGTGCTAAATACTCGTAGTGCAAAAATATCAATTTAGAACCCAAAGTTGCGAGTTTATAACAGTCGATTTGTATTTTATAAATGAAAATGTAAAATTGAAAGACTCTTCTATTTTCCATGCAACTGTTTATACAGTAATGGTGCTTCTTTTTACATTTTAAATGTAAATTATAAAACAGTGTAGTCATAACAATATGTACAGTACAAGAAATCTAGATTATTATTTTTAATTTAATGATTTACAATCTACCAGTTTTCGGAAGCCAAGAAGGGGAACTTGTCATTTTCATTTTGGGGAAATAGATGTACATACATGTACTTACATGAATTTAGTGTCACACTTTTATTTAAAATGAAGTCAAAAGAGTCGTTTATTGATTTTAAAACATCTAAATTGTTTTTTGAGGGGAATCGCTCTACCCTCTCTTCCATCCCCTAAGTTACTTTTCGGTTTTCAAGCTAATATAAAAGTTAACAACATTACTACAAATTATGCATCTACTGACTAACATACCCTTTTTCTGAAACCTATAACTACAAAGTTCGATTTGTTTTTAATTTTAGTTTTTCAAAAGGCGGTTATCGTGTACAAGCATCTTATTTTTCCAGTTTGTAAAAGTATCAAATTTTGGTATCATTGTAGATTTAGACGTCGCTACACAAACATTTTCGAGGTCGTTTCTATAACATAAAAAACTGAAGCAATTTTAATCCACTTGTTTAATATTCAATTACTTATATCGTTGCGAAATATGATGCCCTAATAAAAAAAATAATTGTATTCAAAAATTAACATTTTAAATTAGTAGATTTAACATAAATTAAGATTGGCAACCGTACGTTTACCACCGTTTTACATACGTTATACATAGTAGCTGTGCATGTTAGTTCAAACAATTGGCTATAAAGTACTCAATTTCACATTTACAAATAATTAGATTCAACGCATGGCAATCTACAGCACAAACTTCTGTAAACCCAGAGCTGTATGATTACCTCATTAGTAAATATACAAAATGAAATAGTTACATAATAAAATAACAAAATGAAATCGTTACACGATAAAATAACAAAATGAAATATTTATATGACAAAACAATAAAATGAAATAGCTATATGACAAAAACATAAAATGAAATAGTTATATGACAAAAAAATAGCTATATAACAAAAACGTAAAATTAAATATTTATATGACAAAACAATAAAATGAACTATTTATATAAAACAAAATAATAAAATGAAATAGTTATATGTCAAAACAATAAAATGAAATTAAAATTAAACTATGATAAAATTAAAAAAATTATAGTTATATAGCAAAATAAAATGAAACTAAATGAAATAGTTATGTGACAAAACAACAAAATTAAATAACTATATGACAAAATAACAAAATGAAATAGTTATATCTCAAAATAATAAAACGAAATAGCTGTGTAACAAATAATAAAATGAAATGGCAATACGTGAAACTAACGAAATGATATAGCTATACGAGTATAACAAAATATCAAAATGAATGAGTTATATGGTAAAATAATAAAATTAAATAGTTATTTAACAAAATATCAGTTACTATGAATGTAAGTTATGATCGTATGACTGCATCATCTGTGAAAACAAACGTGGAATCTTAGTATTTTTTACTGACGATAGTAACATTTTGTTCTACCAAATCCCCTATAAACAGTAAAATTAATAGTTGAGATATTTTACAGCCCTGGCTACAATTCAGATTCTACATCTGATTGTCCCAACCGCTTTTCCCTATCCGACCTAACATTCAATTCCACGTTTTGTTCGTATTAATTACATTTTAATCATACTCATCGGAATCCCTTTACAATTTAATTTGTACCACATGACCAGACGCGGAATTTTATCGAAAACTTTTTTATAATTAATAAATGTCATTTAAATTTCTCTTTTTCTCTTTGTAAGTTATTATCTATGAGAATTTATAATACAAAAATCATTAATAAATCTGCCCCTACCCTGAATCGAACGTAATTTATTGATAATATATTTCTGTTTCAACCCATGTCGTAATTTTGAATAGAGTAATTCTTTTCTCATAAATATTATATTTAGCTAATAGATTGATTCCCATCTTAATTCGACTCTTGCTCTATTATTTGAAGTATGACGCCGTTAAGTGGCTCTTCAGGGCTCATACCAAACTCTGATGATGAGGCCAATGCATATTGGGATTCTCTATGAGATGAATTGTAATCTGGAAAGTAAAAAATATAAGAGTTATGTTGTTTGGGCAGAGTTGTGTCGTTATCCATAGAGCAGATATTGCAGTTGTCTATTTTCTAATATCATTAAAAAAGACTCAATGTGAATGAGGGGAGGATTATCAAAAAAGTTCAACATGGGGCGATGATGGAAGTGACACCACCTGTTGAATTCCGCGTACTTGTGAGGGACTTTCCAGGGTCAAAAGTCATTAGGGGTTTCCTACAAATATCTTCATGTGTTTCGAAAGGAGCCTAGGGAAATCTGTGAGGAATTTTAGTCGTCATATTTATATAATCCACAATAGGTCCCATTTTCGCGCGCAGCGAAGAAAACCTACCCGTGGCTTTGCCATTCCAAAGGAGAAAAACTATTACAAAGTAACCCTTTCCTTACTTATATACTACTAATAGTCAACTTATTTTATCAAGACTAACAACTACAAACAAACAGTGCCTCTAAAACATCGCTGTTATTATCATAGGTTGAGAGTTCTCGCTATAAGAATACAGGGTAGGCTTCTAGTTCTGATACCTTTTCTACATACAGTAATGCCATAATCTCCCTCGATGAATCATCCAATACTGGACTAATAATCTATAATTCCTATCGCCACCTATTCTTTTCCCTCTCAACCAGAGTTATGAAAGAAAACGAAACGAGACCCCTAGAGCACAGATTGTATTTAACCATTTTCCTCCTAACTCTTATCCAATGAATTCTTACTTGACCTGACTCTGAACTGACATTGACCTGACGTTAACCTGACCTTGTGAATGAGTGGAGGCTCATAAGACTCCAAGAAGAGACGACAGTTGAAGTGATTTGTTAAATATGCGTCATCAGAGAATCTGGAAGTTCTGAAATATTCCAATTAAGGGCATAAAATATCTCTCAATGATTATTTAGAGGTTATGGCAGCAATGGATCCACAACTGAACATTGTTCAGTGATGTCAGTTGTGATTCTCCAGAAAGGAGACAGAAGATAAGTTTATGTGCGAGTATGAGGTTCAGAAAACTTGGGTAAGCTTTTGTAAAGCTTTATGTTTTAGGGGGTGCTGATCCAAATTCATTGTAGTCTTATAAAGTGTAAAGGAAATCTGGGAGGAATTCTAGTCGGGTTATATACATATTCCCCAATAAAGAATATACATTTTTTGTTTCAGCAATAAAGCAAATCTCTCAGGCAAAGGGGATGATACTCAAGCAAAGCCATAATTTATATTGAAGCACGTTTCATACCCCTCGTATTCATTTACAATAATACTAATGCTCCATAATTTAAATTTTTGTAGCTGTGAGATTCCAAGTTTCCTATAGAAATTAAATTATCTTTTTATAGTTATTAAAATTTAATTTGATGTACTTTAAGTCTTTCTGTCGACCATATAATATCTCTTAATGTCGTCAGAGTTTAATATTATCTTTATTTCTTTTTAGTAATATCTTTTTTTTGTTATCACAGAAAACACGAGTAAGCATGAATGAGATGAAAATATCCAGGCAAATCATATTTATAAATTTTAAAATCGGCCATCATTTTTCTGATTAACAAACTATATAGGAAATAATCGATTCAATTTCTTTTCTTTTCTCTTTCTTAAAGTCTTTATTTTATACCCGTTATTAGCCTAATGAATTCGCGAGTATGCAACACGCGGAACACAAGTATACAGTTTATTGAATCACGGAGATGAAATTAACCTCATCATAAAACACTTTTTTTTTAATTGTCATCATTATTTATTCTGTCTATACAAAATTCTAATCGCCTTTTCTTGTCCGTATCATTTAAAATGTATAGCAACTGCAATCTATAGGGCTTAAGTCGAACGTTCTCTTAAAATTTTCTAAACCGTCATTAGAAGGTGTTCAGTTCTAAGCTGGCACGTTCCGACGATTTCTTCAAGCTACGATCTTGCGCCTTGTGTTCTACCCAGTCAAGACCAAGGAAATGTAAACTTTTATATCTTCAGCCTTTGAAATGATTCCTTTTGTTATGCGTTTTTGAATTTCCTTTGGCTTAAAATGACTGATTGTAATTCATGGAACTATAAACAACTTAACATGTTCCGTATCTCTATACGGCTCCAGATAATTGATGCGCTATAAACAATAAACAAATTTAACATAGCCTAATTAATAATCAATGTAAAAGTCTCATGCTCCTGGAGGGGATTAATTCGAAGAAGTCCCATATGTTACGATAATGTGAAGCTTCAATATGTGGGTTGAACAATTGTAGTTTTGTGAGTTCAGTTTCAGAATACGTTAGTGTGAGATGACTCGGAACATGCAATATGGCATGTCGTCTTTAAAGTTGGCAGAAATGAGCAACAGTAGAGCCTCTAATTTCTGAGTTTCAACCATACCATAGAGGTGGCTTATCTATTTAGTATGTAAAATCGATGGTAAAACTTTTAAAGTTTACTTTACAACCACTAGGAGCCCAGAAGTTTTTTAGAATATATGTTATGATTACACATGGAAACCATATATACAATATTGAACCCATCCTGAAAGTTTATAATATCTAAAAGTAAAACTTAGGAAGTTTTATTTAATGTTTTGCTATATCACTAAATTCACTATGATTTTTATTTACTTCACAAATAAATATTAATTTAGAGTATCTAATTTGTTATTTTCCTGGTTATACATAATGAATCGCTGTGTAAAATCATTGTCTCAGATGACGGTGTTCCCATTATGAAGTATAAATATTATAAATTTGTTGAAAGTCCGGTGTTTCGATTAGATTTTTAAAAAAATATGTAAATTAGCATACGTGAATATGCTTCATTCAATACGATTAGTCAATTTTCCTTTCATATTTTCACATTCGTAATTCACTATGATTAGTGAATGTGTTTGCACTCAATTTATAACCTTTTACAAATGGCGGAAGTTTAACGATTTTTCAAAAGTCTCTTTTTATTTGTACGTTTATGCCTGTAATACCTAATCTTATCCATACATCTTATATATATATATATTTATGAACAAAGCTCACGATGGGCAAATAAGTGAAAAAATTAAATTTTAAAAACTCAAAATTAAAAGGCGTTTAACGCTCCAGTATTTCGATTCAAGGCGAAAACTTTTGATTTTAATATTAATATGCTGTTTCTTCATTTTACTTGGTCATCTATACGTTTTTTCAATGTTTTCGATAAATAAAACTTTATAGATAGCTGCCACAAAAAAAACTTGAATTATGATTTTCGTTTCATATACTCTTAATAATTTCGCTAATAATGTAATCCAAAGGTATTTGTCACACCAAAAATTTCAATTTGGAAGATACCAGTAAAAAGCTCAAAAATCAACCATCTGTTATAGAACACCTAATTTTTCAGCTCAACTTTACTGATTTCATTCAACTTTTTGTAAAATGCGAAGATTAGTGATATAAACCAGTGTGGCAAATCACAAGTAAAAAGGAATATACATAAATATCTTCTTTTTTTTAAATATATTATATATAATACCATCTGATATATATGAATTACGTGGAGACAAACTCTGTAAGTAGAGATATTTTTGTGGGTAGATAGCTAAGTATTTTATGTTTAATAGTATTTGGTCTTCTTGATAGGTGAGTGAGAAAGTTATTGCAGGGTTTGTTTAAAACTTTTTAGCGGGATTTTGAAATACTGTGAAAATACTGTAAAGATATTAAATTTTGTTTGATTATAAAATTAAAGTTTAGGGAAAATTTTAAACTAACATTATGTTATGATAATAAAATGTGTAAACATCTCGTCCTCGCCTGACTAATATTATGAATGGAACAATAAATTAATTGAGCTATTAGCAGCGACTAAGTAACGCCTAGACAGGCTAGACTGAGGCCAGACAAATCATGCAATCATCTGTTGCCATTATTTACTTAACACGTAAATTCTAAATGCTACTTTAAAAAGAAATGGTTTACAGCAGTGCCCCGTGATAGCTATGCAATATACACATACATCCTCAACTATTTCTGGGAGCTATGTATTCATTGTTTACATTATTCATACATTTATTTATAAATAATTATTTTATAAAAATTATTGTATAAAAAATAATGTATATATACATTGTAACCAATGGTGATTCGTAAATTTTAAATCGCGTAGGTTGTAGCCTTATTACCGGAATAAAAATTATATGTTCGTCTAAAAAGCAATTTTTTTAATCGGTTTTACAACGTTCGGCGTTGTCCGCTATCGATTTTCCCCCTCATGACTTCGATTATGACATTTTGTCACTCGTGGTAGTCTCCTCTGCTTTTGTTTCTTTTCTACAGTAGATCCACCTTAGAAAATTAAAATATTAATCGTTACTTACTATTTACAGTATATAATAATTTTTAACAACAAAATTTACAAGCTTCCATATTCATTTAACGAAACTTTCAATCAGTATTACACGGTTTTATTAATTACACAACAATGTACACTAACTATTAAGTGATGTCAGAATAGTTGTGGCTTCCAAAATTATTGACCACCAAGCGCCATTTTTTACCCTTCTGAGTTGATGCGAGGAAGGAAAACCACATCCTCACCAACGTTTGTGTCACTCTATAAAAAGTTATTGTCCTTGAAAGTAGTCAATTGATTCCACGAACATTTCGATGACCTATACAACAACAGGAAGCTCAATAAATCAAGATAAACATTGTTAATCTTCAACGGTTAAATTCGTTCTCAATTTAACATTTATTTATAGAAAAGTGTACTATTTCTTTTGTAAAAATAATTAGTTATTTTTTAAACTATAGAATGATGCTATATGGAAGATACGTGTAAGATCTATTGTAATTGGTAAATAGTATGACGATATATACAGCTCATATCGACACTATAAAAACACTCATTTCCAAATACTGGCAATTTATAGGATACGAGGATCAGTCAACTGATTTGATGAGGTACCAGTTGTTTATTACCATGCTTTCTGCAATTTACTATCATATATTTGGTTCTTCCAATTTAATGAACTCACTTTTGGAGATGACTGAAATTACAGTTTGGCCCATAACGTCTAATTTTTCAATACAAAGAGTTGGACAGAAATTTTGGTCGTTATTTAGTGTAATTAAACCTATTTATTTTGCTCCAATCTCTAATGATGACTACGAGTTTAAAAAAGAAGAAATTTATTTTATTTTTTCTCGGTTACTTTAGAAATTGTAACTAGTGTGAAAATGAAAAAGAAATACATGTGTCGCCATTATTGAGGACATAATTCTCAACCTATTTTTTAGTTTTCCATTCACAACATACACTTCATATCCACAATGACAGGTGAAGTGAATGGGCGTAACGGAGCTTTGCACCTTAACTAGACATTGAAAAAGAAGGACGGAAGGAGGCGTAGTACCATGTTAATAGTAAAAGGAGAACCGGATCAAGGAGGATGAGTGGGAAAAAAACATATCAAAAAATCTCTACCTGTGGAACTGTTATAAGGAAGGTACAACAGAATAGATGTTTAGTGAGCGAGACTAGTAGAGTTAATACTACTCATTGTGTTATCAAATATTTCCTTACCTTGATATGATGTTATTAAAAGGGTTAGTTCATGCTTTTCCGCCTTTGAGCGTACATGCTAACCCTTGGGTTCCTCTATTGTATCTCTATGTATCTAAGGCAGAACTGTATAGAACATTTGCAATCCCTTTACTATATTATGTTGCACTGACGTACTGTAACAAGTTTGAATGAGTTCGCTTTTTGTGATTATAACTGTAACCAGGTCTTGCTCATTTTATAGTTGCTTCAGCTCATTTTTTGTTATTTTTGTTCTCTTCTTCGTCTCTCACTAGCCTAAATATCTTTCTAGTTATTTAAACACCCTTTTCTCCGTTAAACTCATAACCCATTATATTTCTACTGTCCTTATTACCGTTTTATAAATTACAACTTCAATCTTACTTGAAATTATAACCACATTAAGGATCCAGTAACACTTATTTGCACTCTACTTTTATTTCTATTGATACATCATTTTCTTCGGTTACTACTACTTTAAAGGTACTTACAGGAGGATACATATTCAAATTATGTCCTCTCCTAGTCTCCTCTGCCGTTCTTATTCTCACCTACTAGTTACTATTATTACCTAGGTTTTGTCCTATTAATAAAATTAAGACTTATAGTATTAACGGGCTCTTAAAGATTGCTGGATCTGTTCTTATTTAAAAACAATGTACGTATTGAATATTCTGATGATCTTCGAATGTAAAACTTTCAGTCTCACTTATAGTGAGTAAGGGCTTAGCAATCCAGAGATACCTCGCTGGACCTTTCGTCATGTAGTCTTGGGTTAATACCCTCTCTTTCAACTTTTGGATCAGGTCTCTCTTGACCAGCTCTTGTTCTCTTCCGACCCAATCTTCACCTTTCCTTCGTTTTCGTTGTGAACAGAGTTGATGTTGCGTTAAGGCAGCACAGAATATAATTGGACGGATGTACAATTTTATACAAGCACAGCTTAGTCTTCAGAGAAAGAATGTTTTTATAATTCAAGAGAGAGATGAAAAGAGCCTATGGCGAGTTTCTATCGCCCTGTTTTGATATGCTTAACAAGAGGAGAAAAGTGGTCTCTTGTCAAGAATGATTCCAACGGGTCTGACTTATGTTTCACGCTATGGATTAATCTGTCTCGATGTTTTGTACTAGAGCAAGCGTTTTATTGGCTTTATCCGATCGTTCAAGTTAAATCAATCTCAACTGTTGCTCAGAACACCTATAAGCTATCAGCACGTGGGGTAAGCTATTAACCCTACCTTCACACGGTATTTGTATTTAAAAGTTGCACCTTGTTAAGATTTGGTATTTTTATTCTAACTTTAATGCAGTTATACGTACGTAGTTCTAAAAACCACACTTGTTTGTACTACACGTGCAATGTTGTTTTAAATATTGGATACAGATTGGGAAGAAATTGTGGTCACGAACTAAAGTACCAGGTTGATTGTAAAACTCGAGAATAATTGTGAAACAAAAATCATATTTGACGCCAAAACTTCCCGGTAAAAGGACGTTTGCTTATGTCGTGAAAAGTACTTCAAATTTACCTTTAGAACATGTACTAGGAGTATATTAACTTCTACTGGTTCATAGATTCAATACGCTGTTATCAATAAGCTTCCTTGGTAGCTTTATATACTCATTTATTTTAAATTTAACATCTTGAAAAAGATTAGAATTTAATGGGAAATCATTGAATTGTTTAATTGTTACATTTTTTAAATGGGTTATATGATTCAAAATTTGGTAATGTGTGAATATAAAGTGGATAACATTATAGAGACCATATTCAATGAATCAATAATAATGATCTTTCGATTTTTATAAAATTCGACAAAACATTTAATTCTACAACGGCCAAAAAAATATAATCAATATATATAATAAAAGGAAGTCTAGAATGTGCGTGCCGCTAAAACTCAAAAACGAATCCCATTACAATCAAAGGGGGGTATATGGTGTGATAGTCCTCTATTGCCCATCCGTGAAGGAGGTTTCCGTTTTGTCTCTAAGGGCGTCCATTGGAAGATAAAAGGGCCGAACTTATGACCGAAAAATACAGTAATTATCCCCCGAATACCACTGATATCGACTGAATTACCATTCCAATTAAAGAGACTGCAATTTCCAATCAAACTAGCCTATAGTTTTACTATTAACGAATCGCAGGGACAAACTTTAACATATTGCAGCATAAGTCTCAAATATTCCTGCTTTTCTCACGGTCAATTATACGTAGGCCTAGCTTGCTCTCGAGTAGGAAATCCGAAAAATTTGTATATATATATATATATATATATATATATATATATATATATATATATATCCCAGATAACAAAATGAAAAATGTTGTTTATAAACAAGTATTATTAATTAGTTAGAATGTTTTCAATAAAAAGCTTTTACTTCTTATATTTTGAGGTTTATCTCCTTATATTCCAACTACCACACAATTCTATAGCACCGGATCATCTTGAAAAAAAGGTACAGTTAATTGAGTAAATTTCTACTTTGTAAAAATACTTTATTTAACTCATTACTATCATTTTTAGGGTCTTGCGCATGATTCTTCAATTAGGTGCTAGCAGATGGGTTTGCGAATATTTTGAAATCTAGATCATATTCAACATTTATTCGTGAATAACATATGTTAGAAGTCCCGGGCGAAGCCGGGTTAAACCACTAGCTAGGCTATAGTTGGAAGTTTATTTTGTACATAGTTTTTGCAATTTGTAAGATTTTATAGGTTTTGTATGTATATAAAGTGAAATTTTTAACTTTTAAATAAAGAAGACTACATGGACATTGAAGTTCAGCTCTAGTCTATCCTCAGATAGTGGAGGGTAATTAGGTTTTAATATCCCAACGGGTTGTAACTAAAAGTGTTATCAAGGATAATAATATGTTCCTACAACAGACTTCAGTTATGAACTGTCGCATTACGGGGTACTCTGGGTAACTAAGAGAAGGCGAAGCAGCAAAGGAAACTACAACTTAGTTGCCAGTCATGCGGCGTGTTATGGCATCTGACCTTTTTATCAGAAGTTAAACTCGTATTACAAGGACAGTGTGAGGAAGAATGGACAAATATAGTGTCTAATAAACCGAGGCAAGTAAAAGTACCGTCCGCCCGAATAGTAGAACTATCCGTGCCTATTGTCAGCAAGAAGTGGTGGTTACTCGTCTTTGCATAGATCATTCCATGATTCCCCGTGGATTTTTGAAGATACACGGGAAATCACTGCAATGCCCATTCTATCCAGAAGTTCTAGCGGTTGGGCACATCGTAACTGACTGTTGTTCTGAGAGAACATTATTTGTTCTACCCAATTCGATTCAGATGATATTGGGGGACAAGACTGAGATCCTTGGTCGGTTATTGGCCTTTTTTTTTGTAAAAAGCCTGAAATTTTTTGATACAATTTTAAAAATAGATTCGATCGTTGCGTCCCTCCTTTACAAGACTGTAATATTCTATTATAAAGTTTATCAATGGAAATTATTCATCATTTTAAATATCTATCTTTGTAACTCGTTGCAGAGCCTCTTCTTACAGCCTTGTAATATTTTATGGTGAATTTTATCAAAGTTTAACTAATTGTTAATTTTCGCTTAATTTGTACGTTATTGTTATTTAGTTTTTAGTTCGATTTCTTAGTTTTATGTTGACTATTTATTTTATGCTTGTTTTGTTAAGTCTATGATGACCATGATGGTTTTCGCCTTCAAAACAAAGTTGTTTTAAACCTTCGTTTTACCAGTGAATTGTGAAAAACCTGTGTGCAAATTAGTTTATATTTGAGTTTATCAAGGGGATGAAATGCTCTTAGTTTTCAAACTATTATAGTGTGTTCTTTTTTTATATACAAATGGAACAGAGTTGTTCGTAAATTGACCGTAACTCTGTGAACTTTAAAGTCTAAGTACTTTTTCCCTCATATCAATAGTTTTCACTTATTCGTAATAAAAACAAGGTCAACACCTTCCAACCTTTATAACTTTTAAATAACAAAGCACATGTTTTAAGTTCGTAAACAAATAAAAAATAAAATAAAACATTCGTTTACACACTTAGGATTACGTACTATATTTATTAATTTATTGATTTTAACGCTTTTACATTATTATTACCAAGCTAGTACTACTTTTGTATAATTGGACTCCACTAAGATCTTTTAATAAATATTAAATTTAAAACTATAGAAATGAGCACTATCTGTCATGAAAATTATACGACAGATGTAGGACTACATACAAGTTGCGTTTGCTATTTGCGGATACAATGTATTGTCATTCTAAACATTGATATCGGAATATGCAGATTGAAATATGATACAGGTAAGAAGGAACTTACGAAAAACTATATCGAATGGTTTCCTTCTTTAGTATCAAATACAGTCTTTAGTAACTATTAATAAAATCTAGTTTATGTACCTGTTTTAACTGAAACTCAATTAAAAACCCGCCAATTGAACGAAGATTATTAGTTTTCCATGTTGAGAAGCACAGATCTAATTTAAGTAGCAGTTGCAAGTGTTTAAAATTATTAACAATTATTCTCTACTTGACAAGCAATTTGCATCCGCTTTAAGTTGGAAAATAAATTGACACATATTTATTACGAACACAATTTTTTACTTCCAAAAATCTTGTTCTCCACCATATGTGTTTGCAATAAAAAAAACTCCAAGTGTAGGTACTTGGAGTAATGAATGAGTGGGAGGGAATGTAGCACTGCAAGTCCTGGAGAAAGCTAAAAGCGACTGTTCAAAATAATTATGCCCATATGTAGGACTGACGCCCGTCATTTACCAATTAAATCGCTTCTTTTCACTTACATTAATATGCATTGAAGTATCTTTAGTGAATGGATATAATTAGTTAGTCTGTTTGCTTTAGGAGAAACAATGGTTACAAATATCTATGGATTCGCCACAAGTAAAGACAGAATTTATAATGTGGTAATATTGAATTGTGAAAATAATATAAGATTATAGTTGTGTGATAATGAATATGTTTTTGTGTTCATTGAATTAATAATATATAAATTGTAACCATTACGACTACCCTCAAGGAAACCATCACCAGAAACTTGAAATATCCACCAATTGTATTTATTTCTGGCTTCCTGCTATACATAAATTGATAGAAGTGATGACCTAAGTAAAAGATACAATCCTTCTCACTCACCCATCCAAACAAACAAACAAATTTTTTTTAAAACTATTCGTTAATAAAAATATCAGTTCAATAGTTGTCGGTCAAAAAATGTAAATGAACTATATTTATATATTTAAATAGGGCTTAAACATACTTCCTTTAGTTAGAAATGCGTTCTTAGAGTAGAATATCTGATTAAAAATCTAGGTTAACTTTTTTTTAAATTATTTTTTAATGACGATATTTCTTTAATTCCGATTTTGCTCATGGGTTTGAGTCTTCAATGTTCACATTATTAAAAATTCAACGAAGTCTCTATAACAGATTTTCTGTCATTATGTCTTTTATAACAACCATGGGATTTGTGACTCGATTTTTGTTTTTTTACCAATAACTCCCGAACTGGTATTTTTGGAGAAATGACGACCAATACGTTTTGTTTGCGTCCTTAGAAAAATTTGATAAAACTTGTTGAAACTGATTTTGAGAAAATCATAGTTTTGTGTTTTTACCTACACCTAAATTTTCAGTTATGTAACAAATTCCCGAGATATGGCAAAAAATTACCAAATTTGATAAAAATCAGTTCATGAATTTGGGCTGTAGATCACTCCACATACGACAGACACCAGACCAATAATAATTATTATTCCAAAAACCACTTTTTTGGACTCAGGGAACTTCAAAACGGACAAATCTGGAAATAAACTCGATACACATTTTATGGCACTTCACGTAATTACATAAGAAAGTACAACTGGCAACCTTCCAAAAAATGTATCCACATACGAAATTTAATCAAAATCAGTTCACTCGTTTGTGCTTAGACAACGTACAGTTATTATTCCAAAAAAACACTTTCTTTGACTCGGATAGAGTATACGTCAAAACGGAAATTAAAATAACAAATCATCTTCGATTTTTTGACATACCACCATAACTTTCTCTTAGGGCATCAATGTTATTCGATGTAGAGATAACTTGTATCTAATGATCGGAAGTAGAAACCGATGTTTTATATCTCCAATACAAATAATTTTAATTTTACATGAACAGTTTAATGTTCGTCCATGACACAGCTACAAGGTGGTTCCTTATTGTACGGCCAACAATAACCTGCTATTTATAAGTTGTAACCTACTTAATGTAGCCAAATAATATTGTGCACATTACTGAACTGGAGTTCCTAATTTTATATATCTTATTTATTAATTATAGGAAAACAAGAATTCTGAATGTTTAGCTTCAGATTTTCTTTTTAATCTGTAATAAATACACCCGAAAATTTGAAATAAATTAGTACCGGTATTATGCACAGAATCATTCCTTTTGATTTCATTTCATTTCGTGAAAGTTTCTCGGAGTTATGCGTATGAAAATGTTTGTCTTTTTTGCATAGGTGAAATAGTGCTAATATGGTTTATAAAATGTTAATCAGAACTAGTTTTCGTGTATAATATATTATATAAACCAACTAGTTTCGCCTTTTTAAATTTGATACGACCTCTAAAATATATACAATAAGTTTTAAAATAATATTTCTCTTCAATGAATTTGGATATAATACAATTTAAAAAAATAATAAATATACAAAAATCTACTACATTAAGAAAACCTAATATCAGTCATTATTTTTAGGTACAATAATAGGCTGAGAATAGGTTAGCTGATTACATATTTATTACAATAAATTCAGTACATACATAACTAAAGAGTAAAATATTATTTTTTATGTATGTACGAACATAAATTTTGTGGATATTTAACTATTAACAGGCTTATTTATGTGTGTACGAATATACATTTTTGCACACCTTTAACTTTTAACAAACTTTTTACTCGTATGGGTGCACAAACACACATTTTGCGCACTTTTACCTATTAGTAAAGTTTTTTATATATGTACGAGCAAACATTTTTTTAAACTGTATCTGTTAACAGAATGTTTTTATGTATGTACGAGCATACAATTGTTGAACCTGTATCTATTATTAGAATGTTTTTATGTATGTACGAGCATACAATTGTTGAACCTGTATCTATTATTAGAATGTTTTTATGTATGTACGAGCATACAATTGTTGAACCTGTATCTATTATTAGAATGTTTTTATGTATGTACGAGCATACAATTGTTGAACCTGTATCTATTATTAGAATGTTTTTATGAATGTACGAGCATACAATTGTTGAACCTGTATCTATTATTAGAATGTTTTTATGTATGTACGAGCATACAATTGTTGAAACCTGTATCTATTATTAGAATGTTTTTATGTATGTACGAGCATACAATTGTTGAACCTGTATCTATTATTAGAATGTTTTTATGTATGTACGAGCATACAATTGTTGAACCTGTATCTATTATTAGAATGTTTTTATGTATGTACGAGCATACAATTGTTGAACCTGTATCTATTATTAGAATGTTTTTATGTATGTATGAGCATACAATTGTTGACCTGTATCTATTATTAGAATGTTTTTATGTATGTACGAGCATACAATTGTTGAACCTGTATCTATTATTAGAATGTTTTTATGTATGTTCGAGCATACAATTGTTGAACCTGTATCTATTATTAGAATGTTTTTATGTATGTTCGAGCATACAATTGTTGAACCTGTATCTATTAACAGAATGTTTTTATGTATGTACGAGCATACAATTGTTGAACCTGTATCTATTATTAGAATGTTTTTATGTATGTACGAGCATACAATTGTTGAACCTGTATCTATTATTAGAATGTTTTTATGTATGTTCGAGCATACAATTGTTGAACCTGTATCTATTATTAGAATGTTTTTATGTATGTTCGAGCATACAATTGTTGAACCTGTATCTATTAACAGAATGTTTTTATGTATGTACGAGCATACAATTGTTGAACCTGTATCTATTATTAGAATGTTTTTATGTATGTACGAGCATACAATTGTTGAACCTGTATCTATTATTAGAATGTTTTTTATGTATGTACGAGCATACAATTGTTGAACCTGTAACTATTATTAGAATGTTTTTATGTATGTTCGAGCATACAATTGTTGAACCTGTATCTATTAACAGAATGTTTTTATGTATGTATGAGCATACATTTTTGAACCTGTATCTGTTAACAGAATGTTTTTATGTATGTATGAGCATACATTTTTGAACCTGTATCTGTTAACAGAATGTTTTTATGTATGTACGAGCATACAATTGTTGAACCTGTATCTATTATTAGAATGTTTTTATGTATGTACGAACATACAATTGTTGAACCTGTATCTATTATTAGAATGTTATTACGTATGTACGAGCATACAATTGTTGAACCTGTATCTATTATTAGAATATTTTTATGTATGTACGAGTATACATTTTTTGAACCTGTATCTGTTAACAGAATGTTTTATGTACGTACGAGCATACAATTTTTGAACATGTATCTATTAACAGAATGTTTTATGTATGTACGAGCATACAATTGTAAAACCTGTATCTATTATTAGAATGTTTTTATGTATGTTCGAGCATACAATTGTTGAACCTGTATCTGTTAACAGTATGTTTTTATGTATGTACGAGTATACATTTTTTGAACCTGTATCTGTTAACAGAATGTTTTATGTACGTACGAGCATACTTTTTTTGAACATGTATCTATTAACAGAATGTTTTATGTATGTACAAGCATACATTTATTGAACCTGTATCTGTTAACAGTATGTTTTTATGTATGTACGAGTATACATTTTTTGAACCTGTATCTGTTAACAGAATGTTTTATGTACGTACGAGCATACAATTTTTGAACCTGTATCTGTTAACAGAATGTTTTTATGTATGTATGACCATACAATTTTTGAACATGTATCTGTTAACAGAATGTTTTTATGTATGTATGACCATACAATTTTTGAACATGTATCTGTTAACAGAATGTTTTTATGTATGTATGACCATACAATTTTTGAACCTGTATCTGTTAACAGAATGTTTTTATGTATGTATGACCATACAATTTTTGAACATGTATCTGTTAACAGAATGTTTTTATGTATGTATGACCATACAATTTTTGAACATGTATCTGTTAACAGAATGTTTTTATGTATGTACGAGCATACATTTTGCCCATTTTTTAACTAATAATAGACTTTTTATGTACACATTTTTTACATTACGGATTAGTGGTATTTATAGATAGTGCAATGATATTTTTGGTACGAATACTATTCCAACAGTTTGGCATAACTATTGCTCCAGTTTGAGGCTTCTTGCGTCCATCATCAGTTCCAGTAAAGTAACATAAACAACACAGATTAATAAAGTTTAATCCATATGGAGGTCGTTAAAAAGTTTAAAATCACACAAAAAAACACAACAAAATAACGGAACACAAACACATTTTGTATGGGGCACGAGTTGGAATGTTTTGTCGGTGTGCACTCTTTGGTTAAGAATGTCTATTTATTTACACTGTTGTGATTGTTAACTTTATTTGAATGATTACAGCAAATTGTTGGATTAGTAGGCGTATCAAAATAGTCATTGAAATTTATATCTATATAAATAAACATTTCAAAACGGTAGCACTGAAATATTTTAGCTTAAAATAATAAATTTACTAATTTTGAACAAAATATGCATTTTTTTTTTTTTTTTTTGTGTGTGTAAAAAATGTACCTTAATCAATTAATATATATAGATTGAACCATAAAATTTTAAAACGGTTGCCGCTTAGTAATTAGTAATTATTGAATTACACGGGCTTCTTTATTAGATTTAGGTCTACCTAAAAATACATCGTTAAAAAAGAATATTAGCTCATAATCTGATTAAACTATAAACGTCTTTTCAAAAATCACTTTTTTTATACAGAGGATCTCAAAACTGAATTTCTAAAGCTAAAATTTCGACATCGATGGACTTATCGCATAATTTCCTTTACTACGCATAGGTGAAAGGAAAAATAGTTTTCTATTATGTTTTTTCAACTCTGCCTGATGGATCATAACTCGTAAACTCGTTCCATTTGGAACGTATAACTATTTATTAAAAAAAAAAATGTTTACAGTTATTTGGCATCGGTATTAAAGACAAAGATAAAATATAATCAGGACAAGTTCATTAGAATAAAGCAACAGCTTTCTACACCCTCAAGTCCCAATGTCACAGCTTTCGATCCAGTTATCTCTTGAATCGATCGAAGAAATTAAAGACTACTTGAGGGCGTGGAAGCGTCCTTTTCACACTCGCCCTACCAACTGGTGCGAGGCGTGTTCGATTTATCGATAATCATCAGTGGCGCAAACAACAATCGAGATGCCAATTATCAATTTGTGTTTATTCATTTTATTGGCGCTTATGATTTGAATACCTGATCGGAGATGGTACTGATGTACTGATAAACTTGTTGTTATTTTGTTACCTATTGATGTTACCGTCTTGGAATTGTTTGTAGATAAATATTGAATAATAATATATAATTTTAGACCTATATTTATTGTTTTCTTTATTTTTGGATGTGAAGGTGTTTTATTGAAAGAGCGAACTAACGAAAATTTTAATATTCGAATTTAAACACTTACGTATTTATTATGTTCGGCATAATCTATATGTATGTATGTTGTGTAAAAACTTCAACAAGCGGCACTGTATTTTATATTAAATGTTGGAAATAACAAATTAAATATAAATTATATATATATATTTGTTTTATTTGAAAATATTTTAAACTGACTTTGAGTCAACAGAATTCATTTTAAAATTTGTTAATTTTTTACTTTAGGAAATTAATAATTTTTGAAATCATTTGACCATATAATATTTCAATCCAATTTGAATATATTGTTCTTTATTTATGATTATAATTATTGTTATTGTTACAGATATTTTTAATGTAATCAAATCAACATACGTGTAAAAAGTAAAGTCTTGTTAAAATATTAAAACTACTATTAATTTAGAATTAATTACCTTATATTTTAATGGACTAAAATAATTATAATTTGGTTATGTAAGTGTCAAATAAAATATTGGAATCATTTTACTTGAATAATTTTTAAAGTTAGCACAAGAGTCGTAAAATAGATCAAAAGTTTTTAGATATTCTGTCAGTTTAGTTTAAAAAAAATTTTAAATAATTAAAACTATTTCACAAAAAATTATTCTTAGGAGCTATAAATAGCTCTCGATCTTTGGTTTACGCTAAAACGTAGTCATATTTAGTAATGACGCTTTTTTAATTAAGAAAGGCATTTTATGATATTGTACATCAAATATTTTGACTTTGCAAAATTGAAATATCGCGATTATGGTAGATCTCGATGTTTTGAGCTCTAAGAATCACGTGTACCTACATCATTTTCGGAATTCTCTTTCTGTGATAGTTTTTCTATAACGGGCGCTGATTGGCTCAATATTAGAAATCATTGTTGCGAGGTATGTGTGATGTTTATAGGAAGTGATTGTTACTTATATATAATGCCGACAATAACAAATGTACGAATAACTACAGAATTTGTTTGAAACCGAACGGGACGAGTTTCAAATAGAGATAGGTCCCAAATTTTAAGAAGATATATTATAACAGTCCACTGATCATGATACTTCTAATATTTACATATTTTGAGACACTGACTACGAAATTAACATTTGATTTTCATACTGTCTCACGGGTTACATTAAAATATATATATATATATTTTTTTTAATGTTGTCCGTTTATCGTTTTTGGAAGTTAATTAGTTATTTCCACTTCCTTTCGATAGCAAGGCCAGGGGTAGCTTTTATCCCCTCAGACCTAAAATATAGGCTGTCTATATCACCAAACGACATATTGAGATCAGCACCCCTAAAGACTGCAGGCTCTACGAAGGTCCTTTCTATAACAGCGAATCTCCTTCGCCTACCATCTACGCGTATGTTTCGCAGGACCGTTGGATGGTTTATTCTACCAATCCATTATTTTTAGATTCTATCCTTGTATAGTTACCAGACCATCATGTCTGTTCAGTAAGAGCTACTTTGTCGAGGATAACAGGAACATTTTTCGACATTTTAACTGTAACTTCCATCTCTTTACAAGATTGTATTTCTCTGCTGACTCACATGGTCAACAGATAGGTTACTTTCATCTATACCCACCTTTCCAAGTGACCCTTCACTCAATCGTATTAAGTTCATAATTTTTTCCAATGATTTGAGAATTACTTACAACTCTCAGGTTATTTGTTACATGTTTCCAACGAATCACCCATAGTAGAGCAATGTCTTTACCAGCACAATTCAGAGTACAGAACACTGAAGAGTCAGACTTTCGTAGCTGTGTTTGAATTCACTTAAATTGTTATTAAATCCAACAAAATGGGAGGTCATATGCTGGTTACAAAAGGTATTATTAATTACACTTGTTCCAAGTTGTTCAAAGGACAGTACATTATGTTTGGTACTTTAGAGATTAAATTTAAGAAATGTTTAAATAAATTGTAATACTCGGAATTGTATTTTTCTCTTTGTTTTTGTAGGACACTTGTATCATACTCCTTTTTTTAAATTTCCATGATCAAAAACCTTCTTCTTACAATTAATTTAAAAACAAAAAGTCTGTACGAGCCCATATGCCTATAGTTGGTACACAGGTTTTAATATTTTGTATAACTCACTTTTAGGCATCTCATTAAATCTATGTTAAAGAAAATCTTGAAATGAATTTTTTAAGACATCAGTACTTTAAACTGCTTACTCGATTTGTGAGTGTTAACCTAATATCAGTTTCATATTATAATCCGCCTAATTGAATAGGATCAACTAAGCAAAAATAGTACAGATCTCTTGTCTACGATAAATGAGATACATTTTTTCCAAAAATTCCATTACAACTCCTCACTCGCAAAATCGTTAAGGGGCTTCGAACTCCAACAATGTTTTAATGGCAAATACTTTTTTTCTCTTTTTTTTTTAATGATTGTTCTCTAATTTAGCTGTTTCCCTTTTTAACAAACTCCTTTCAAGCCTAACTAAAATATAAGAGTACATTTTAAGTTCCAACTGCCATTTTAGATTAGAGGAAATTAGCGACCTCCGTTTTGAACGATTTTTCTCAAATCGTTATTCCCTTTATGATATACTTTTGTAGGTAAGGCAAAATTGCCCTATTTGCGAAAAGTTTGTTTTTATCCTTTGAAGTTTCCCAACTAGGTTTTAATTACTCATCCAAAAATTAGAGGAAAACTTTACTTTTGGTACACTTTGTATATAAGGAAGTATAACCAGAAACTATTCAAAAACTCCGCAACTCCCAAAATCATTAACTTTATTAGTAATTTTAAAACATGAAGTACAACGTTTGTCTGAATCAAGCCTGGAATGAACGTTTCAGTAACCGTTTTCAGATATGTTACTCACTTTACTAAACCTATTTCATTGTAAATAACTTCACCCAAGCTGTGGGTTAGTTTAAAAAAACGTTTATTCCGTGACTTCTTTGTTACTGAACAGTAAACTTGTCAGGGTTATTTAACTCGTAAATAGTTATTGCGGATTTTACCTACTTCCTATAACTTAACAAAGTAAAGTTCGAGGTTAGGACAGCTGATTTCGTGAGACGGAATTAATTACACAACTGATTTCCTGAAACAGACAGCGATGGAGATGTATACATGCCAGTGAACCTGGCCGGGCCAGATAGATTCACAGCTGATTTCGTGTAAGACAGAGAGAAAAACACAAGTCGGCCTTAGTAAAGTTCGTTCACTTCAACCTTGAATCATTATAGTGAAGATATTCAATAGATCTGTACTGCGCATTTCGTTATGTTCACGTCTCCCTTATATGTGCCCCCCCCCAATTTTGTCTGTCAATCAACCACATAATGATATTGTGTGCTCGTATTTCCAAATCCAAACCTAATAAGTTGCAAGGAATGTAAATATTATTATAATCTATATATGGATGTAAATATTTTGCAAGTCAGAATAATCTGGACGAATTGGAATGTGATTGTTTAACTTTTGTTTTGAAATTAAGTCTCTACCGAGGTTTATAGCTATGTCGTGTTTTACCTTCAGGCCTTGCGGGAGTAAATAAATAATCTGATGTGTCATCCACGTATCTTATACTTGACAGCTTGTACTTGGTTCAAATATAATTTATTTTAATAGATAAAAAATCGGTGAATGTTTACTAAATAATATAAAATCATTACACTTCATCACTTAGACAGCGAATTTAATGAATTAAAATTTCGTCACAAAAGTTTTTTCGGTTTTCAAAAAACAGTGAAAAAGAAAACGTTCGCCCAAACGAGATTATTAAAAAGATACATAAATAGCAATTTTAAGTGAAAAGTAGGGCCTATAAAGAGTAAGCGTTTGAACTTTATGAAAAACTTTTTATGAACAATGAATGCAATATGGCGGAAATAAAAACATATAATATGCTTTACTCCATTTCCGCCATGTTGCGTTCATTGTGTATGAGAGGACCAATTACCAGACAATTTCAAAACAATTATTCCTTTCATTAATAATTATTTTAGCGATGGTAATTTTACCTTAACGGTGAAAGCAGCTACTACTATAAACAATTACAGCGATTTTAAAGAGTGATTAATCAAGATCTAAGTGATTGTCCATAGCTATGGTAATTTTACCTTAACGTTGAAAGCAGCTACTACTATAACCAATTACAGCGATTTTAAAGAGTGATTAAACAAGATCTAAGTGATTGTCCATAGCTATGGTAATTTTACCTTAACGGTGAAAGTAGCTACTGCTATAACCAATTACAGCTATTTTAATGAGTGATTAAACAAGATCTAAGTGATTGTCCATAGCGATGGTAATTTTACCTTAACGGTGAAAGTAGCTACTGCTATAACCAATTACAGCGATTTTAAAGAGTGATTAAACAAGATCTAATTGATTGTCCATAGCTATGGTAATTTTACCTTAACGGTGAAAGTAGCTACTGCTATAACCAATTACAGCGATTTTAAAGAGTGATTAAACAAGATCTAAGTGATTGTCCATAGCTATGGTAATTTTACCTTAACGGTGAAAGTAGCTACTGCTATAACCAATTACAGCTATTTTAATGAGTGATTAAACAAGATCTAAGTGATTGTCCATAGCGATGGTAATTTTACCTTAACGGTGAAAGTAGCTACTGCTATAACCAATTACAGCGATTTTAAAGAGTGATTAAACAAGATCTAAGTGATTGTCCATAGCTATGGTAATTTTACCTTAACGGTGAAAGTAGCTACTGCTATAACTAATTACAGCGATTTTAATGAGTGATTAAACAAGATCTAAGTGATTGATCACCGTTACACCCGTAAACATGCAAAATAATGTCAACAATTATTTTTGATTTGCGTGCTAAACATTCTCAGCCACGTAATCAAATAATAAAATAACATTAGTCATATATTGAAAGCGATAAATATCACACCCTATAATGCTATATTATTATTAAATACAATAATATTATTGGCTATTAATATAAAGGTTTATTTTATAAATTGAGTTAAATATGAAATAATCTATCATTTGAAGACTACTAAGAATAGGAAAGTCACTTTAAACACATTGCTTTCCGAGATGAGGCAAATTTTTGTTTGCACAATGGCAATATGAGTTATATCATTGGTAGAGTTTGAAGCTCAGAAATAAGAGGTTACTAGCCTACTCTGAACTTGAACCCACAAAACTACAAATTTTCAACCCACATATTGAGCCTCACATTATCGTATGCTATGAAACTTATGTAAAATATCAATGATTGTATCTGGAGTGAAAAATCCACACTCAGCTCCTTTCTCTTCATTTACATTTTCTATTCAAATTTACTATACTAATACTAAGTATTTAATTTTTTTTTTAATCTACGATCAGAAACTCTTGTGTCTTTCTAAAGATTGAAACTCTGATCACCACCATTTAATGTAATAAATACTGCACAAACTTTCTCATGCATTCATACACAAAACTAAATACGATACCAATAAATATAAAAATGATCCAATACAAAACTACGGCTTTCTCTAAATTCACCTATCGATTTTTATAAAATTTTATTAAAATTTGGTTCCAAACAAAGAAAAATTTATAATTTTGAAGAAACCAGTCGAAGTACTTTTATGTATTTTCCAAATTACTCACGTAAATTAATTTTCTTTTATATGCAGTTCCTCACATTAGTTTGAATTAAACATCTTCACATTTAACCAACAATTGATCAAAATTGCTAATCTAGAATTGAGCTAATGTTCGCCCTAACGCAGATATTAAGCTAATGTTTTATCTTTATTGAAAGTGATTACTCCTAAACTGGCATTTATTTTAGGAGAAGGGGACAAATACATTTTGAGGGGGTTCCTTTTGGGGAAAAAATGTTAAAAAACCTTAGTGTTACAGTACTCCCAAATTCAGAGTTTAAGGCAAAATTGAAAAAAAAAAAATCTCGAGATATTAAAAAAAATAAATAATTTGATTAAAATATGGCCACTCACTCGTTTGGACTGTAAGGTGCCGAAAAGACGGCAGACATTATTTATTATAAAACTTTTCTTTTTTTAATAAAAAAAAAATCATGAAATGCATAAAGGATATTAAATACTTATAAAAGATTAGATCCATAACAATACGTTCCCTATACTACTTATAAAAGTGACTTTTATAATGTGATCCCTAAACGGTCCTGGGACCCTCATCTGCTCAAATTATGGTATTCAATTACATTATCAATAATTATTCTTGTAATAAATTAGATAACAAATAAACTCTTATATCGTAAATATAACTCTTATTTCTTTGAAATGTATTTTGACTCCCCAAGTCTTTCGAATTAACCTTAACGTAATATTATCACATACTTTACTAATGTACGGTATTTAAATACTAGACCACCGGTTGGTCTTGTGGCCAGAACTCATTTTGTGTGACTAGGCTCTTCATACCTGTTGCACCATAGGATTTATTTAAATTTTTAAAAAGAACTTTTTTTTTAAGTTTTATTTTAGTAAATACAAATCAAAAATGAATTCTATTTTATTGTTATATTGAGTAAAATCGTCTACCATTCCTAGCTTCATCGTACGAACGTCCTCAGTTCACACGATTAGGAGAAATTACTCTTACCCCAGTATATTCTGTTTTTCAATATTATAAATAAAACATAATTCTAAACTTAGAATAATATCATCACCCCCTCCACCCCGTTCATTCAATAACATCACTTAAATATAAACAAGAAAAATAGGATATTATAAAGATTTAATAAACAAAAATCCACATAGATTTCAGAATTTCAAATAATTGCCACTATTCAATATATATGATTTACATTCACTCAAGTATAAGATCAGAACAAATATAATACAAATCTAGTACTTTTTAATAGTAGCTCAGTAATTATCTGAAGATTAAAAGAGGATATCAAGGAACAAGAAATATTTTAATAACAAAGGATATGCTAATGATTTTTTTTAATTGTTAGGCTCTAGATTGCAAGTGAATAGTGAGTCTAGTGAAGAGCATATTTGAGAAAACTAAACGAATCAGACAAACTTTAAACACTAGTTCATGTTTATAAAATATATATGATTCATAATTAAATTGTAATTCATCCCAAAAGTGTAAAAGATATATATTTACATATATATATATATATATATATATATATATATATATATATATTTACATATATATTTTAAAAGGCTACCCTCATTAATTGTTTTCGGTTTAATTCTTTTCTTCATTCCTGTTTTATATCAGTTTTTATTTATTCAAATGTTTTTTTTACAAATTTTAACAGAACATCAGATTTGGAACAAAAATAAAGATTATAAAAAAGGAAAGAGATGATATTATAAATATATGGTATAAATATTTCATTCTTTCAGATAAGTCCTATATATATATATATATATATATATATATATTAAAGTTATTTATTGATAAAGTTAATCAATACAATACTCTAATAATACGTTATTTATTTATTTTTTTTAAACTCTTAGTAACAGATGAATAACGTAGTTTGTGAGTTATAATGATTCGTTTTGTAAACGCGAGTTACGTATAAGTAGGTGTAGAACCGAAATATTCATTCTATTGGCAGATGTTTCTATTTTATATGTTAGTGTTCAGTATGTTATAATGAGTATGTGGTCAAATTATTATGTGGAGTAATTAAAGTAAGTACTAATTATTTTCAATTTAATAACATAAGTATTCTTTAACATATCAAGTAGAATGTAAACTGAGATCTGAACTCGTATATATGACTATCTAATTATATAAACGTATCAGGACGAATAAATTGTTATTTTAGTCGTTTTATTTATAATTGTGAAACAACATTGAAAACAAAAAGTGAAATAGAATAGCTGAAAATGTAACATTATGAGAAAATTAAAATTACCGAGCACTAACTGAGGATAAGATAAACATTACTATACATAAAATCAGGAAAATTATAAAATTCATACAATTCAATGTTATAAAACAACAATCTTCATGTATTTCTAACAGGAATATAAACTAAACAATATAATTGAATAAACTTACTTTTTTTCGTCAATCTTTTTTTATTATTTGCACTAAAGCTTTTTCAGGATAAATCCCATCATCAGGTGCTTGTCAATTTTATTAAATTACATAACACAACAACTAGCATAACAACTTAGCACCAAACTTTCACTATTAAAATTATTAAAACTAACATAAATATTAAAACGTCAAAAAATATTAAAAACTGAAAACATTAAACAATAAACATGAAATAATACAAGTTAGAGTTCCACTTAAACATGCTTCATTCAACGATAAATTTTGCAGATAAAAAAAAAATAATAATAAGTGGGACGTTTTAGACATATAAAAAAAATAGTAATAATAATAATAATAATAAACTGCATAATGATAAACAATATAGTCTAATAATTAAAGATATTAATGAAGAAAAGGAAGATATTTCCCCCTTTTTACTGTTGGTATTTTGTTTATTTATTAGTTTGTTGGACTTGTAAAGATACAAATATCTTTTAAATTGGCAACCAGACTATTTACTTTGGGACGAGAACCGACCCGCCGTATTACATAATGTTAGGAAGCCTCCATTTTACACCTGGTGGACATTTCAACTGTAAATAGGCCACCTATATATTCACTTCCTAGTACTGGAGTAGGTTACCCGACCTGAAATACTTGCCAATAATTCAAAGTTGGCGAAATTTTAATTCGCTTCTTTGACTGTGTGCCAATCTTGAAACGATTCAATCTCCTTAGTAAGATATTTGTAGGAGTAAATTATTTATTTTTTAAATGAAATTCTATTGTAAATGCAACCACAATGATGTAATCACGGAAATACCATTTTAAATCAGTATCTAAATATAATTTACACTATTTAAACTAATATATATGAGGACTAGGCTCAACAACACTCATTATTTGGCATTGTTTTCAGTTGGTACTGTAATTTAGTGGAAAAGTCATTCGGAAACTAAATCAAATTTCTTTTACGAAACATGTTTGTTTTGTTACTTCGCCATAAATAAGGAGGAAAATGTTTTCTTCAAATTGCATTAAATTCAGCTCTAATGATTTTGATATTATCAAAGTTCATTATAGCTCCTAATCTGTTAAACCAAACGTATACATCATTTTCGTAAACAATTAAAATCAAACTTCGTGAAATTTTATTTAATTATCTTTTTAGTATTAAGTTAAAATTAATCATTAAATTATAACTGTTAAATTATAAATACACGGAAAAATGTGTTATTAATTTATTTTAATTACTCGTACTTTTTATTTAGAAAACCTAAAAACAAATTTACGAAAAAATATACACCCTAATTATTGATCGAACTTTTATCAGGAAGTTGTGACAGTTGTACAGAGTGGCATTTGTCCGGAGATAGATTTAATAACTCATGCAAGTAGATGCCGCCTTTCTCACAATTTCAAGTATTCTAGAAAGTAATAGTAAAAAGTATAGGACCTAACCTAGCCTTTTTTCAATATTCTATTCTTATAGTATCTTTATAAAATTAGAACTATTATAACTTAAATAAATAATATATTTATAAACCCTAATTTGATGTGAGGTTTCCTTTTTATGGGAAGACAAAGTATACGCTCCTTGCAAGTGTCACTCCGTCCAAATGTTCCAGAACACATTTGCTGGAAACGTATCTATGCATTAACAGAAGACTAGCTTTTACTTTGATGCTACTTCTTTCTTTTTCCAAAGTTGTAAATAATAAGTGCGGCAACGTGGATCTCAACCTCTTAATATTTTACTTTGTATTTCGTTGTTTTAGCTACTGTATTTTAATAATCATGCTACTGATCTGGGTGAAATATAAGATGCTCAGTATAGTTTTCTTTATTTTAAATAAAATGCGAGGAACATTGATCAGTAATTTTGGTTATTTCTTTGACATAACTGTACGAAATGGTTCAAAATTACATAGCCAAACTCGAAGAAGGTTTAAACATGCGGAAATAAAGAAAATTCCCTTTACAAATTAATAAATTATTTTGTATTTTGACTAAAATAAGTTATAACTTCAAAAATTGAAGAGATATTAAGTTCAGATTTTGCCCACACAGTTTATAGAAGATAACTGTAGTTACTAGTACACGAATATAAAACCAAGATCTTATTTTGTACATGTTCAAAATGTCAACAGTTTGAATATTTTATTTCCTAAATGCCATAAGAAACAAAAAACATTATTTTTAATCTTTGAACAGAATATCCAAATTTCTATTATAGGTCAAAGGATAATGGAGTTATCGAAAAAAAAAAATTCTATTAATTGACTTATTTTACCCCTTAGTTACAACGTATATTTACCACCTTCCCTGTATATGGTAACATAAAATTTTGGATATACTCAACTATCAAAAAATGATTATTTTGTCGATTATTCAGTTATCTTTTGATATACAATAAAAATAACAATTAAAAGAGAAAGATCATTTAAAAAGGTTTTTTATATATATAAATTAACAGTTTTTGATATTTAAGACAAAAAAATCTGGTCTATTGGTTAGGGCCCTGATTTTACGAGTGAGAAATTTCAGATTGAATCCCCTTGTGGACTCAAACATTTAGTTTTGGGGATGGGTGGTTGAGAAGTTTGTGCAATGTTTTTGCATCGTTTATTTTAGTTATTTTGTTGTTCTAGTAAATGTTCATATTAGAAATGACGGTATTGAAGCTGGACTCAATAGCGCATACATTTTTGAAGTTATACATTTTCTTAGAAGAAAAGACGCAAAAGAAAGCGTATAAAACGTTTTCTTTATTTTTACGTGCACAATCATTGCCTGAAGTTTACATAGGGGCTGTACATATTAAATTGATAAAAATAAATTATAATCTAGATAATTACAGAAATCAGTCTCTTCCTGTTACAACCTTCCGAAACCCGGAACCACCTCTGTTGTAACTACTCTTTTATAATCTTTGAAGTAATTATATTTTCCGTGGAAAAAAGGAAGATTACTTGCATACTATAATAAAAGATAAATTTCATTTCCATATTTATCTTTTGTCGTGCTTCAACAAGAGGAAATGTTACAAGATGAGGGGTGAGGTTCGCACTGTTTTATCTTAAGTTGTAAAAATGTTAGCAGCAGCGTTTACAAGTCAGGATTAGATTTACAACCTGCTCGGATTCTAAGTGTTCAGTATCATGCCACTCGCTGTAGTAAAAGTTAACCTCGCCGTTAATGGTTTTTTTTTAGTAGTTTGTTTTTATTTTACAATGACACATTTTAACTAGGAAATTTCATTAAAACAGGGTTGATGTATTATCCTATTGTTAAATGTCAATTTATAGGTTCAGAGGTCGAAACAGGTATACATTTTATATAAATGGTAGTACATCCGGATTCAAAATCCATCAATGTTAACGATGCAGGAGCAATTAGGTGGATTGATAATATTGACAAACGATAGGTGGACACAGCTTATATAAAAACAAACCAGCATCTACACTAATACTGATAAGGAAAAAATCAGAAAACACAGTAAATTTTGTAAACTTGTTCATTACAGTCCACTAAGATCATTAAATATTAATCATTAAAACAAGATAAAAATCAGTAAATAGTAAGTAGATTAATGGTTGAAAAATATTTTGAAACAAAAGGATATCATTAAGATGCCATTATATATCACGAGGGTCTCTAGAGTGCTTAATTAAAAGACTTAGACATGTTCAAATCTTCAACAGAGCTTCTTTATGAGTCATTAGATTTCAGGATATTCTCTAGCAAACATGATCAATAACTGTTCATTTAAATGATCATTATATTTTACTAGGAGATCTAGATTACACGAGCAGAAACTTCAACAGGACTTCATTGTCTATATTAGATATCACAAAGGTCTTTGCAGTACAAAATTTCCAGAACTCGATATGATTAAAACATCAACAGAATCTTATTTTAGAATATTAAATTTACGATCTTCACTACCATACCTCAGCTTCTATATGATCAAAATTTCAACACTGTTTCATGTATATTGGTATCCCAAGGATCACAAGAGTAAATTATTGTCAGATGATTGTGATGACAACATTTTATCAGTATACATTACATACCACGAGGATCTCAATAGTACATTATTGACAGACTTTGACATCTTCAAAACTTAACAGAACTCCATTACCAGAACGTAATAGAAATCACGTTGATTTTAGGAGTACATGATTAACAGATTTCTACATGATTAAAAGATCAACAGAACGTCGTTACTAGAGTTTAGATATTACAAGGATCTCTGGAGTACATGATTAACAGATTTCTACATCATTAAAACATCAACAGAACGTCGTTACTAGAGTTTAGATATTACAAGGATCTCTGGAGTACATGATTAACAGATTTCTACATCATTAAAACATCAACAGAACGTCGTTACTAGAGTTTAGATATTACAAGGATCTCTGGAGTACATGATTAACAGATTTCTACATCATTAAAACATCAACAGAACGTCATTACTACAGTTTAGATATCACAAGGATCTCTGGAGTACATGATTAACAGATTTCTACATGATTAAAACATCAACAGAACGTCAATACTAGAGTTTAGATATCACAAGGATCTCTGGAGTACATGATTAACAAATTTCTACATGATTAAAATATCAACAGAACGTATTTACTAGAGTTTAGATATCACAAGGATCTCTGGAGTACACGATTAACAGATTTCTACATGATTAAAATATCAACAGAACGTCATTACTAGAGTTTAGATATCACAAGGATCTCTGGAGTACATGATTAACAGATTTCTTCATGATTAAAACATCAACAGAACGTCATTACTAGAGTTTAGATATCACAAGGATCTCTGGAGTACATGATTAACAGATTTCTACATGATTAAAACATCAACAGAACGTCAATTACTAGAGATTAAATGTCACAAGGATCTGAAGAGTACATGATTAACAGATTTCTACATCATTAAAACATCAACAGAACGTCATTACTAAAGTTTAGATATCACAAGGATCTCTGGAGTAAATGATTAACAGATTTCTACATGATTAAAAAATCAATAGAACGTCATTACTAGAGTTAAGATATCACAAGGATCTCTGGAGTACATGATTAACAGATTTCTACATCATTAAAACATCAACAGAACGTCATTACTAGAGTTTAGATATCACAAGGATCTCTGGAGTACATGATTAACAGATTTCTACATGATTAAAACATCAATAGAACGTCATCACTAGAGTTTAGATATCACAAGGATCTCTGGAGTACATGATTAACAGATTTCTACATCATTAAAACATCAACAGAACGTCATTACTAGAGTTTAGATATCACAAGGATCTCTGGAGTACATGATTAACAGATTTCTACATCATTAAAACATCAACAGAACGTCATTACTAGAGTTTAGATATCACAAGGATCTCTGGAGTAGATGATTAACAGATTTCTACATGATTAAAATATCAACAGAACGTCATTACTAGAGTTTAGATATCACAAGGATCTCTGGAGTAGATGATTAACAGATTTCTACATGATTAAAATATCAACAGAACGTCATTACTAGAGTTTAGATATCACAAGGATCTCTGGAGTACATGATTAACAGATTTCTACATGATTAAAATATCAACAGAACGTCATTACTAGAGTTTAGATATCACAAGGATCTCTGGAGTAGATGATTAACAGATTTCTACATGATTAAAATATCAACAGAACGTCATTACTAGAGTTTAGATATCACAAGGATCTCTGGAGTAGATGATTAACAGATTTCTACATGATTAAAATATCAACAGAACGTCATTACTAGAGTTTAGATATCACAAGGATCTCTGGAGTAGATGATTAACAGATTTCTACATGATTAAAATATCAACAGAACGTCATTACTAGAGTTTAGATATCACAAGGATCTCTGGAGTAGATGATTAACAGATTTCTACATGATTAAAATATCAACAGAACGTCATTACTAGAGTTTAGATATCACAAGGATCTCTGGAGTAGATGATTAACAGATTTCTACATGATTAAAATATCAACAGAACGTCATTACTAGAGTTTAGATATCACAAGGATCTCTGGAGTACATGATTAACAGATTTCTACATGATTAAAACATCAACAGAACGTCATTACTACAGTTTAGATATCACAAGGATCTCTGGAGTACATGATTAACAGATTTCTACAATATTAAAACATCAACAGAACGTCATTACTAGAGTTTAGATATCACAAGGATCTCTGGAGTACATGATTAACAGATTTCTACATGATTAAAACATCAACAGAGCGTCATTACTAGAGTTTAGATATCACAAGGATCTCTGGAGTACATGATTAACAGATTTCTACATGATTAAAACATCAACAGAACGTCATTACTAAAGTTTAGATATCACAAGGATCTCTGGAGTAAATGATTAACAGATTTCTACATGATTAAAACATCAATAGAACGTCATCACTAGAGTTTAGATATCACAAGGATCTCTGGAGTACATGATTAACAGATTTCTACATGATTAAAACATCAATAGAACGTCATCACTAGAGTTTAGATATCACAAGGATCTCTGGAGTACATGATTAACAGATTTCTACATGATTAAAACATCAACAGAACGTCATTACTAGAGTTTAGATATCACAAGGATCTCTGGAGTACATAATTAACAGATTACTACATGATTAACACATCAACAGAACGTCATTACTAGAGTTTAGATATCACAAGGATCTCTGGAGTACATGATTAACAGATTTCTACATGATTAAAACATCAACAGAACGTCATTACTAGAGTTTAGATATCACAAGGATCTCTGGAGTACATGATTAACAGATTTCTACATGATTAAAACATCAACAGAGCGTCATTACTAGAGTTTAGATATCACAAGGATCTCTGGAGTACATGATTAACAGATTTCTACATGATTAAAACATCAACAGAGCGTCATTACTAGAGTTTAGATATCACAAGGATCTCTGGAGTACATGATTAACAGATTTCTACATGATTAAAACATCAACAGAACGTCATTACTAGAGTTTAGATATCACAAGGATCTCTGGAGTACATGATTAACAGATTTCTACATGATTAAAACATCAACAGAGCGTCATTACTAGAGTTTAGATATCACAAGGATCTCTGGAGTACATGATTAACAGATTTCTACATGATTAAAACATCAACAGAACGTCATTACTAGAGTTTAGATATCACAAGGATCTGAAGAGTACATGATTAACAGATTTCTACATGATTAAAACATCAACAGAACGTCATTACTAGAGTTTAGATATCACAAGGATCTCTGGAGTACATGATTAACAGATTTCTACATGATTAAAACATCAACAGAACGTCATTTCTAGAGTTTAGATATCACAAGGATCTCTGGAGTACATGATTAACAGATTTCTACATGATAAAAACATGAACAGAACGTCATTATAGAGTTTAGATATAACAAGGATCTCTGGAGTACATGATTAACAGATTTCTACATGATTAAAACATTAACAAGATATATGTCATTACGATAGATTAAATGTCACAAGGATCTCAAAGAGTACATGATTAACATAATTCTACATGGTAAAAACATCAACAGAACTCTGATCCAGGACATTACTTATCAGTACGAACCCAAGAGTACAAGATTACCAACATTTTAGTTGTTCAAAATATCCATAGAAATTCATTACTAGACTTTAAGCATCACTGTGAATCTCCATATGATCAACATAAGACCTCTACTGAACATAATCACCAGAACTCGACAGAGTTAAAAGATCAAGATAATTTATTTTCTAGACATTAGACATTACGAGAACCACAAGAGGACATGATTATCAGACTTCGATAAATCGATCAGCATATCAAAAGAATGTTATTCCTGACGCAGCATTATCAGAACATCTTAATTAGACCCATGATTTTCATTATAAGTTGTCTATTCCCCGAGGGTAACAAAAATAGTCCTCTCAAGCTTTTTTAATTGCTGCTTCTCAAATTAAAATTTTGGTTACCAATAGATCCTATAATTAGTTGACAGGTATTTCATCAAAAATATACTTTACTCATGAAAAGATTTTTTCTGTATATTTGACCATTTTTTATTTATTTTATTTGTTATCAAATATATTATATCGTCATGAGATTGTTTTTTCTGCTGTTCCTTACTTTGTTTTTCGTCGTATGTTCTTTATAAGTGTAGATTTTATTACCATTTATACAGGGTGTTTCACGAAGAAACGGAAAGAATTTCGGGACGACTTCTACTGGTGAAAATAAGGGAAAAAGTTCATATGAACATAGGTCCGAAAATGCTTCGTTTTCCTTCTGTCGGCCAATTTGTGTTAAAACAAAATTAATAATTTTTGAAATAAGTAAGATTATAGGTTTAAATTTGGTATGCGCATTTTTATACCATTTTTTGTATCAGTATACCAAGATCCACAACTCTACATTAATATTCAAAGTCAAATATCTCGGAAACCGTAAATTTAAAAATTTTATAAGAGACATTTATATTTTTAATGACAAACAAAATGGCCTTTTAAAATTTTCTGAATCTTGAAAAATAATTAAGTTAGCGTCAATAAACCTAAAACGAAAAAAGTGGTAATTGTCAAGAAGACATAGAAGATAATGATAGACTTACTAGTTATTTCTTATTATACAGTATCAATAACTCACGCTAAAAAGCAACATTTTAGCTAAAAAGTAGTACTTTAACTTGTTTAAAACTTAAACATTGTCTTTATTAAAACTTTTAATTACAAAAATTGGCAAATGCAGCAAAAAATTAAAATATTGTAAAATCGAATAAAATTGGTCACACGTACTTGCTTAGTTTGACAAATCTGGGGCAGAACTCAAAAAAATAATAATGTCATAAAAACCTCGTTTTTTATGTTTGACATACAAAACCTTTGTTAAATGGATAATGAACATATAAAACTTTTACACTTGATATATACCAATTTATTCGTTTTAGGTTTTCTGACGATATCTTAATTATTTTTCAAGGTACAGAAAATTTTTAAAAAACCCATTTTGTTTGTCATTAAAATATATAAATATATTGTCTCTTATAAAATTTCGTAAAACTTATGTTTTCCGAGATATTTGTCTTTCAAAAAAAACAGTCACCATTTTGAATATTTACATAGTAAAGTTGTGGATCTGGTATACTGATAAAAATAGTATAAACAATGCGTAAACCAAATTAAAACCCATAATCTTACTAATTTCAAAAGTTTTTTTTTTTTTTTTTTAACACAAATTGGCCGACAGAAGGAAAACGAAGGTTTCCGGACCTATGTTCATATGAATTTTTTTAAATTATTTTCACCAGTAGAAGTCGTCCTGAAATTCTTTCAGTTTCTTCGTGAAACACCCTGTATAAATTAAATTTTAATTTTGATTGATACACTACTAACTACTACAACAGGCCGATTTATATTAAGGGCCCCCCGTAAGGGTACAACACCGTACCCCCTATCTTCGCCATGTTTAATTTGCCAACTTTATGTTCCTTTTTCTCAGATATAACATGAAGTACAGGCTTGCAATTTTCAGTGGTTTTACTTCATACTGTTGTAAAGCTGTGTAACCAAATGATTTATTATATACTTACATGTTCTTGTATTTTAAATTTTTTGTTTTAATCAATTTTTTTCTTTAATATTTTTAAGAAAACATTTTTTATTTTTTTATTTTTAAGAGCATGTACATTATCCTGGTTAAGTAAGTACATATACATAAGGTACAAACTAAGTAAAAATTTGAAGTTAAAATCTCTAAATGTTCCTGATAAAAAGGAACATTTGTTATGAAAAAGTTGTTTTTTTCAGGAAACGCATTTAAAGATAAAAGCTGTTTATTTCAGAAATATATAAATTTAAAAACTAATTACACTAACCTAACTTAACCTCACCTAACCTAACCTAACCTAGCCAACACAAGAAACAGAATTATTTTCTTGAATCCTTGAAAATAATATAAAATACAATGTACTCATCAAAACAACTTGTAAGTATAGTGCCCGCTGTTTACTAACAATTGGAATTTGCGTGCAATCAATTTTTAAAATTCATGTTTTGCTAGGTTAGAATTGTCATAGAAACAAAATAAAGATATCTTTGTATTCAGGAAGTCTAAATTACAATAATCTACAAACATACAAAAATGTCAAAAAATTCAAAAATAAAGATACGATGTCCCCTCAAAAACAAATGTCAACTTTTTAGGGTGAATGTGCAAATTGTTGTTGTACAATGTTTTACAAAATTAAAAGTCATAAAAACCAATTGTAATTTTTACTAATAAATCCACCATACTTCATTGAATTGTGACCGGCATAAAATATTCTCTTATTTTTGTGTAATGAACTATGCAAAACATTACACAAAATACCAATTCCAACAACACGTATCATTTCTAACTGTTTTACAAATATTTGGTAAACCGGGCCGAACTTATGTAAAAAGATTTCCCGAGAACGATTTAAATTCTCGAGTTCTGGCGGCCGTCAGTAGAACAAGGCCGATCGGCGAGCATTGTTTCAAACCTTTTTTTTTATCCTTCGTCGAGCTATTTGACCAGTATATAAATTTGATAAAGCCCAAGAGACATGTCAAGGCCGCCATTCCCTTAAACGGTAAATCTTGTTTTGTCCCTAAATGCTGTTGACGAACATGACTTGACTATATACACGTGTTTAATGATTAAATTGTTCCATTGCTGTGGGAAAATTTAAACAATCAGGACAAATAATTTTTTAGGAGTTTTCGAAGTATGGTGACACGCCCTTACATGAATGACGTTTTGACCTTTAAGAAGAAACGAAAATGCAACGTGGATGATGATTTAGTCAATGTGCAACACTTTGTTGTATTGATTTCTAAATAATAAAACATGTCATAATCTCGTAAGAGAATGATAAATATTGGTACCTGGAAAGATTTTCACTATTGGTTGTCTTATAATTTGTAGGTTTTTATATTTTATTCGATCAATAAATTGATAGTTTTCATGTTACTGACGATAAGTGCAATTTTCTCAATTAACTTCCTAAAAAACAACTGCCGAAAATATTGAAGAAATCATATATTTGAATTTCTTTATTTTTGATTATCATAGATTTCTATATTACCTCTAGTAAACCAAAAAGGGAGGTAATATTTTATTAGTTGCAAAATATAATAATATTTAGACGTTCTCTCATATATCTAAAAGTTTCGAGTTTTGATAAAAAGAAACCAGCGATTTTACCCAAAACTATATTTCATCTTTAATACAGATTTTAAATATTAGCATTAAAAATAAGTGACGTTGGTGGAATTTAACTTCATGCTATATTTTTGAAGATAATATTCAAAAACTTTGAGCGGTATTTTACGTAATTAAAACATTCATCCACCCATAAAATAGTTCATTCATTTTTGTTTAGAATGGCTTAATATAGAATATATATACTATATATGGAGAGAGAGAATTGAATTGAATTGAATTGATTTGCCTTTATTTAGAGAGAGAGAGAGAGAGAGAGAGAGAGAGAGAGAGAGAGAGAGAGAGAGAGAGAGAGAGAGAGAGAGAGAGAGAGAGAGAGAGAGAGAGAGAGAGAGAGAGAGAGAGAGAGAGAGAGAGAGAGAGAGAGAGAGAGAGAGAGAGAGAGAGAGAGAGAGAGAGAGAGAGAGAGAGAGAGAGAGAGAGAGAGAGAGAGAGAAGGCTTTTCTTGAATATGTAGTAAAAATACCTATTACTGTTAGAAAGTGTAGCTATAGTGGACATTTCCAAAACATCCGACCAGGTAATTTATTACAATAACACTTAGAAAAGGAAACCGTTTACCCTTACGTCGGCAGTTGTTTTTTATAAAGAGAACACAATAATTGACATGTTCTTTAATCTAATTTTCAACATATTTCACCACAGCCCCTCTTACCTACCATAAACCATCACCCCTAACAGCAAGACGTATTTTAACCTAACCTCCCCAAAACTTGGACCTAAACTGTGAAACGTCAAACAATTTTATTAACTATTAGCGTCAGTAACGACAGTTGTGGGAAAAAAGTCAAAGTTACTGAAAACACCCTAGCAAATATTTTATCCATTCCCAACTTTGTGTCTAGTAATTTTTTTAGAGGTCAAAGATTAGGTTAGGTTAGGTCAAGTTTAACTAATTTATCTGAGCAGTCTTCGACAGAAACTAATGTCAATTAAAATGATGAACGTTTCCATATTCATGAATATATTCACGTTTTGCACTTGTGTTAAAACATAGAGATTTATTGTTCGGGCGTGACGGAGCTGAAGTAATTCTGTCAAGAACGTAAAAACACTATCTATTATAATCCTAGGCACACAATCAATTAGCATTAGCTAAAATTTATTACGGAGAATTAGAGAAATGACTTTGTGAATAATTGTAAGACGTGTAGATAATGTAATGATAAAATATTTCCCATGCAGTTATAGGTTGAGATGGAATAGTGTGAATTTATTTTACCAACTCTTTTGCTGAGTTTGAACTACATACAGAATATACTTTATACTCATATAGTAACTAGGCAGAGAGAAATTATAGAATACCTATTTTAAACTGCTGCTGTTTTCAAATTTTCCGCCCATTTATTGTGAATCATTATATTCAACGAATAGTAAAACTTTTTTTTAACCTCTACTTTCCACTATACGTACAGTAAGTAGTGTAGGGAAAGTTATGTGATGGCTCAATGAATCGATGTCGATATTTTGGCGAAAATATCTGTTTTGAGGTCCCTTGAGTTCATAACAGTAATGTTTGGAATTATAACTTTCACAAACGACAGACACATAGACAAAACACAAACATCATTCCTCAAAGTGCACAAAATACCTCTAAATGAATATTTTCATGAATATTTCATTATCTATTTTGTGACACCACCTTCCCAAATAATTTTCATTGTAATACGTATATGTGGTAAAGTGAATGAAGTTCTCCGAAACCACGAGATCATTGGCACAAGGGATGGAGAAAGAAGAGATATGTGGTAAAGTCAAATTGTACCTTGAGTGTTTTTTTAATGTAGTAATATAGTGCTAATGGAAAAGTCTTGAATCGCACAATTTTTATCATTATTTTCATAAAATACAAACCTGAATAATAAATTACTGGGTTTTGTTTCTCAAACTATTTCGACGAACCAAACTTCTCCTCGTTTTTTGCTAATTTTTTCACCTTTCAATGGATTGTTTAATTATTGTAAAAGAATTTCTCTATTAATTCTGAAACGCTTATTTGACAGCTTACCGATTCTTTTCTGCACTTTTTTTTACTTTTTCTTTTCGATTCATTATAAAACAATATTTTTTGTCTCACTTGCTTTCTTAAATCCTAGATAAAATTTGTATTGTGATTTTAATATAGCATTGATAGAATCACACACAATCTTCATCCTTTCAATAAATTAAAACACGGGTCATAAATCGCGAAGTTTTGTTTCTCATCCGTTTTCTGTGAAATTATACTTTTCCAGATTTCTAAACTTTTGCCACAAATTCGATATCAACCATTTAGTTGAACATATTCATTAATCATTGTAAAATACTTTCTCCATTAATTCTAGAATTGCTCCATTGACATGATATAAATGTTTAGTTTGATAAAATCATCAAGGTTTCCAGTTATTGACCAATTGACATTTGGACACGTTATTCCAACACTAAAGACCTTGAAATAGACACATTATAGTTTTTAGGTTTCGTGTGACACATCCTTGGAATACTAAAAACCTGTTTTGGCAACCTTCTTGTTTAAATAAACTATTCCTTTATGTTTTAGAGAAATATTTCAAAACGAATAAGCTGTCAAATGAATGGGTAATACGTTTCCTTGTTTATAATTCATAGATATAGCCTAGATAAAATATCTTTTAGTTAGCCGCCACCTTAAAAACGTAAATTTCCTTGTAATTTATTGTATTGTATATGAAATTTGATTAGAATCAGTTCAAGTGTTCATAAGAAAGTGGACATATAATTTTCTAAAATTAAATACATGTTAACCTTCTTTATTTAATATAGTTTTTATTCATCCAATATACGAAATAGATGATAAGTTTGACAATCGTAAAAAAATTTCACCTCCGTCTTTTGACTGATCTCCCCGTTTCATGGCCTCCAGTACAGCGACAAAATGTTTGACATGCAATCCGTTCGTTGTTGTCTGTAAGTAAGCACGATAGAGGGCACAAAAATTAAGATAGGAACATGAAATTTGGTATAAGGGACATAGTATCCTCAAATAGAACATTATAATGAAATTTAGAAGCACTATATTGAAAAATTAAAAATGAGGATACAATTTAAACAGTTTTTGTTCATATCTTGTGTGTTATTCAACTTAAAACACAATACATAAAAATTTGCTGATTTCAGTTCTGCATGTAATTGTACCAACTCCATCTCTCTACGATGACAAATAGCGAAGTTATTGTCAAACTCCGACATCTCAAGAAAATGTGATATTCGTATAGTTACATCTGGAAGGCCCGAGTCACCGTCACAAGCGAAGCGAGTGCAGACTTTTTAATATATACACACCGAGGCTCCTCAGGTTACAAAAGTAGTGGTGTACACAATAATAATGTTTTGAAAACCTGTGTAACAACTGTTTTAAACAAAGTTACCCAACCCGGTACTACCAATACAATTTAACATTTCTTACAAGGCCCAAGAAACTAACTTTTAGGCACTACATTTAAAGGATTTATTTGTATTAACAATTTGTTTTAGCATGAGTTCTATGATTTATTTGATGATGTATTGGTGATCATAGATTTTAAAACGCGCAGAAAGTCTACTGTTGAAAGAAGAATTCAGATACGACTAACATACAATAATAATTAATAGGGAATAATAATACATCTACATATTGGCAAAAATTTGTTTTTTTTTAAATATAAAAGAGACTGAATGAATTTTTATATATCACGTTTATATTTTGTAAATCATTAATTATTATTTCTAAAATTGCTCACAAAGATTTAAAATATGCCACTTGGTCCAAAAAATTTCTAAATGTAAAATATTTAAAATATATATTGAGAAACATCCAAAGATTTCAACAGTTTTTAAAAAGAGTGAAAAGAGTATTTAATTGATCCATGAACAAAAAACAGTTTCCTTTACGTTAACAAACACGGACTTTGATATAATCATATACATTTTTAAAATTGTCATACAGAAACAAAACTTGTTTAAAACTTACGTTTCGAGTAGAAACTATGTGTAATTTGATACTTTGGAATACAACCCGAACAACAACATTGGGTTTTTTTAATGTACAAAAAAATCCATTCCCTTATATCTTTTATAAATGTCTATGTGAATATTCACTTTACATATTAGACTTTAGCTCCAATAATTTCGTTCGTGAAGCTGTAGGTTTTAATGTAATAAGTAAACAAAAATCACCATTGTTATGTTTGACATTATTATTATCCCCCCCCCCCCACAATGGTCGTATTAAAGAATTATTAATAAGGTGGTACATACATCCGCACCCATACACTTATTACGCATGCACGCACACACAAACAAACAGAAGAATATCTCAATAGTTTTCCCTTTGACTATGAAGCTGGGTTAGGAAAAAACCCAAATTTCTTATTAATGGATTAGACCTGTTACAATAATATAAATTAACTTTTTTCTCCACTGTCGTATATAACTCTCGAATCCGTTTAAATTAAGAGCAGACCAAACCCGTAAATAATGGAACACCTAGCAAGTATTTGTTACTGGTTGGCGGTGTTTCGATAAAGCCTAGAGACCGGTCCTGGGCCCACCTCATTAGGACAATCTGGTTTGGCATTTCCAAATATCTGGAGAGACTTTGCCAAAAACAGAATAATTGGATATTTACTATATAATTGAAAAATACGTCTACCAAATGATCGTGCATTGCATCCATATGAGGTGCAGTTATGAGAATGAAGAAATAAGTTATACAAGCTTGCAACCATTACAACAGAAAGTTTCTTAACGCCTGTTAAATTTAATTTATGGAATTATGAAGTTTTTATGCTGCAGCTTATTTGTATGTAATAGACTTTAAATAAAGATCTGCTCATAGAAGAGAAATTGGTATTATAATAATAACAGATATATTAGTAACGAAATAGACAATATTTCGTTTTAATTAATAAAGTAACTCGTATATTTTATGTGCTGTTAAATGGCGCTGTATTTAGTGTAAATAATAATTAACCCATATCATAACGTCATGCCGTTTTTCTTGACGTAACTCATTGGTCAGCTGAACACCGAACGTTCTGGGTAGAATAGTGATTCCATAATTGCAACTCAATGTAGAAGTTTCGAATCGAATTGAAAACTATCTGGTTCCAACAATTAAGAATTCGGTTAATAATTTCCAATTATCTGCTTCTGTAAACAAAAAAACCTGTAATGAAAAGTCTGTGAGAACTGATAAAAATATCGAAAGAGTTTACGATATTCATGTAACTAGAGGAGATATGTTTGGAAACATTGAATACTGCTTGGCATTTCAAATCCCTCCCTTCGTAGGATCCTTCATTATCATTCGGGATAGTTACCAGTAACTGTATGAAAACCTCTTCACATGTTACAGTTTAGTGTGGATGTTTTGCATCTCGTCAAATATTTTGTAGATTTTCGTTTGATCCATCTTTGAATGATATCATCGCATAAGTACAAGGTCATAGAAAAACAGATAAATTAAAGCTTATCGGATATGCAGAAGATGTCATGGCATGGTAAGCAGGGCCTAGAGAGAGAACTAATCAAATAGGCAAAGTCATTGGGTATCACGGATTGGTTATAAATTTAGAAAAGAGTTATACTATATTGAAGATGAACAGATGAACAGGAACATAGGATCAGAAATGAAAATAACACTAGAAAAAAGTTATTAAAGGAGTAGATGAGTTCAATTACTTGTGAAGCATGATCGTCATTAGTGAAAAGGTACAAAAAGACAAAGGAAATGGAAGAGTGGACAGTTTTACACGATGTTATATGGCAATGGAACATAGCGAAAAGAGCCAAAACAATGATGTCTAAAGTCTACTATCAACCAGTTTTAACATATGGATCGGAGACAACTTTTGAGCGGGCTGCAGGTAACAGAGATGAGCGAAACTGAGATAGAATAAGGAAAGAAGACCCTCGAGACAGTATCAAGGTAAATACAACGAAGCTGAAACGGTAGAGAATGCACAGGAATGGTGAGATCGTTGGGAATGGAAGAGGTTATGAAGATGAGGATAGCAGAGCAGTTACTGTAAATTCTACACTCTCTGTCAGTATAGTAAGAGCAAATTTGGTACCACAGGTGCAATATCAAGATTTGTTGGTTTCAACACAAAGTAGGTTTAGTACTGCTCGTTCAGTAAATGCGCTTATCTACTGCTTGAAATCCACTTGTTTTCACGATTCGGACTGTCCTTCCTGTGTTTATGTTTAGGGGTGCCTTAGAGCCGACCGATCGTTTTGTTCACTTTAAAGCGAAACAATAAAACTAAATGGACAGTATTTACGAAATACTATATTTAAATCTTAAGGAAAATTGATTTACAACGTAAACTGTTTTTATCTATAACACATAATATAATTAATTGTTTTATTACAAAATTTGTTTGCTTCTTAACTGTTTAAAATCCATGCTTTAACTTTATCTGTTCAAAATATATTATTTAAAGACAATGCACATATCAATCATTTTGTATATAGAACCATAGACTTATTTGTTTACTAAAGACAATTAGACCTATTTGTATAATTTTATAGAAATATCCTTTAAATATAAGTATCAACGAATATTGTTCATTCGAAGTTTAAAGAAAAACAAATTGATAACGTTGTATTTCACGTCTTTCTTAATCCAAATTCACAAAATGATCATTTGTTTATACCAAACTTCTTTTTCGGAGGTCTAGTCGTCCACCACAAAACGCGATTATTTATTTGTTTTATGTAAATGTTAAAACATTGTTTTGTTTTTTGAAAGTTGTAAACAAATCTCTAAGTTTCAAAAAAATATGTGGAAAACTTCAGAAGTGAAATAAGTTTTATTGTATACGGCAAATTATGTGATGGGTCAAAAAAATTGACGTGTTTTTCGTGAAATTATCCGGTTTTTATATTACATTTAAGTTTCATTTCCACTCAAATATCAATGTCGATTTAATCTACTAGGTGAAAATAAAGACGTTATATTCTTAAATTATATCACAAGATATTTTAATCATTATCAGACAAAGTGATCACAATATACCGGCACAAAAAGTCTCCACACAATGAGGTTTAAAACTATGAATGACACGATATTTGATTTTCCCTACTACAACAAACAAATTTCTTTGGACCATTATTCAATACTTTTTCTACTCATTTACAAAACATACAAAGTTATTTACATTCCATTTTTAAAACATAGTGGACTTTTTTAAGGTAAGAAATTCAAACCTGTTGTAAATAATAAAACAAAAAAGTCTCAAGTTACAGGAACTCACGACACGACACATACTTTTATGATTTTGTCTGCTTTGTAAAAGTAAAATGTTTCTTGCAATGCATAAAATAGAGATCACTTGTAAAATTAATTTATAATTTAACCAAAGTTGCCAGTGGTCAGGACTGATAGCGATTATTATCTCAAATGTCAGTGTCGAAAATTGTTTGAGACCGCGAACTAAACCCTACTCAGATTACCTACAGATAATTGAAATTGCTCTCATACATGCTACTTCTTTTAAATGCCCTGAAGATACATTTAGCATTTAACAGTTATTACATTTAATTAAAATTGGGATAATTGACGTTGAATCACTTTCAATTTGGAATTAATTGGGAAGTATTGAGCGTTCGTATATATCTGTCCCATTTACATAATTAGTTGTATTATTTTTTATTTATAGAAATAAATTATTAGGATTTTGTAATATAAAAATCAGTATATATACATTATATAATTTAGTATTAAACAGAATACTAGAATATTTAGAATAGTATTCATTTCTAGATACAGATTTTTCCAAAATTAGAGAGCTAGAGTTTAATTCTCAAAGTTTTCAAACGTTCCTTACTTTAAAGCATTTATAAAACAGTATATTTAGACAAAATCTTTTCTTTTTTTTCAATATCTCTTAACATTTCAAAATACATGCAAGTACCTATACTAATTACTTAATTAATTTGGAAATGTACAAAGGTCCAAAGGACACCTTATGTTGTATAAGCACCTATAATAACAAATTTAACAAAAAATATCTTTATCCTTTTATAAATAACATAAATTTCATATCTGCAAACTTTTTTCAGGTAAATATTAGCGTCACAGTCTTTGCTAACTTGGTTTCCACTAGTTGACAATAAAACAATTGTTTGGATTTCGTTGGAAAGGGTAAATAAATTAATTTTGTTATTAATTGTTCACTATTTTGAACCTGATATAAGGTATCACTCGGAACTTTTTACATTACCGAAATTAGCAAAGCTACTCATAAGTCACATGAAAACCCTCTAAAAATGTACTTTAGAGCTCCCATAAAAAACTTAAGAGTTTGTTTTTCAATAGTTTTTAAATTGAGGTACAATGTGATCTACCTTTACCGTTCAAAATTGTTGAGATATGAGTACTTAAATGTTTCCAAATTTGATATTTTTAGCATTATAATTAAATTTTCTACAAAATGGTCAGCTAGTGCATACTTTTAAAGCCATTTTAATGCCGATTATGTAATTGATTGTTTTGTTTTTATATCATGTCTAGTCAAAATAAAACCATAAAATCGTAGATAGTTTAAGCTGTCATTTTGAAATGGTAAGAGATCATGAACAAATCTTTTCGTCAAAATGTTTGTTTTTATAAAATCACGACATCGAATGGATGATAATTATATTGGAAAACTTAAAGAATCGAAACCTTATTCTTGTGAGTTTCGAATAACTTTGAAGAATAACATTTTTAGTTAAACCAGCCGATTTTACCTCAGTTAAGTGGGAAGTTTTTGATGATCGGGGAACTCCAAGTCGGTGGTCTTTGGCGTCTGAAGAGTGAATTCATTTCTATTACCTTACTTTTGCTACCACTTCAATAGTCTGGGTTGAATTATAAATTAATGTTTTGTTTGTGTTTGTTGCTTATGTATCTAATATTTTTAAACGAGAAAGTTTGTGTTTTGAAATTTTATTTTGAAAAAGAATAAAATAATTTTGTTGAAATGGAGTGAATTTACAGTTTTCAGTTACAGAAATATGATTTAGCTAAGCCCTGACTTGTAAAAATTCATTTAACAGATTAAATAACCAGTAGGTTAAGACTTTAAGACATCAGCCCTACTGATGGGCGAACATAACATTTGACATTCGGTGATGATTGCTTTCTTTTCTCTACAATACATAGGCTCTATTTACAATAAAAGAGTCACTTTTAGGTTGATTAACCTAAGTTTTGTTCAGGAAGGTAAATAATTGTTTCGTTGTTTTTAATAAATCGGGCCTTCTGAGGGTCAACAAAATGTTTTGCATTTAATTATTTCAATGTTTAACGTCACTTTCTTCTCTCGACTTTACGTAATTTTTATTTACAATACAAAATGAACGCTTACATGAGTTAATTAAGCAAATGTATATCCACTAGTAAAATACGTTTACTCAGAAGCTCCTATAAATCAAATACTAAAAACTACCAATTTCTTGTATATTTATTTGTAAATTTTATCCTGAAAACTGACTAAAATTTGTTCGTGAAATAAGATGAATCTACCGATTTCGGTTGCTAGAAAACAATCTGAGCTAAGTCTCCTGACTTTAGGTAAACTCGCTTATGAATTTAAATAACTAGCATACAATAAATCTAAAAGACATATTTGAGTAATCAAAAATGTAATTTACGAAGCAGTAATAGGTGAATAAATCTGTATTTAACGTCTCGACCCGCGACCACCGTGCCGCGTTTTTAAATTGACTAAGCCATCCCATGGTGGAAGCCACCATGAAGCCATCCAATGCGCAAAAGAAAAATCTGTATCTACCCGTTATCGCAGACTGAATGTAAAAGTTGAAAATAAGTGATTTTATTATTAAACATAATATCGCTGGACGGTTCGATTCACCGTTTCCATATGGCTTTCTCAGTGATAGAGAAGTTTGACTTCCTCAAATAAGAAAGTCGTATGTAGCCGAATATAAAATTGTGAATGCTCTCAAGTCTTTCTTTAGCGAGCAATGATCGTCTTTCAGGTTGTGAATTTATTACACTCGATACGTCTCTTAGAGTCCCTATATTATCCAACAGCCGTTGTGCTATTTTGGTTTTAACTCGAAGACGAAGGTTGACTGGACTGTCCAGTAAAGTATGTGAAGTAGTTATGTAGACAATAGAATTCGAGTCCCGCCTTATCAAACGTGAATACCTATTGTCGTCTTTGCCAGGAAAGTTGGGAAAATCGGTGAAGTTGAAAGTAATATTTCTACCAGATTATATTAAGAATTACAAGAGAGAAAATCTGGTGATAATTAACGCAGAGGATTTTGAAAGAGGAACTGGGTAGGTTGAAAAGTAGAATTCTCCTCAGGACTAGGATAAGGTATAACTAGGGTACTTACGTCGTCACATGAATTTTAATTAAGAGTCCACCTGATGAGATATTCACGTACAAAGTGTTTTATGATGTTGCGTTATGTGCCTAGCATACATATTACAATTTTGGTACATGTTTTAGTTTTCTAAAAAGTTACAATGAACTAAACTTCTTTTTCTAAGAAGCTGTTAGGAAATAAAAACTAACTAACATTCCTAACATTTTGGTTCACAAGATTAATAACAAAAATAGATTGAAGCTGTATTTAGAAATGTAATATTTTTCCCGTTAAGAAATTTATATATCGTGGTTGTAATAAATTTCACCCATTGGTGCTTTTTAACATCTTTACTCTTGTCAAATTTGAAAACGAATAATTTTGAAGTAAAGCTCAGAAGAGCTAACTCAATGATTTCATTAACGTGCCAAACATCACACTTAAATAATAAATACAGATATAGTTTTATACAGTGGTGTATACGTTTAAAATCCCCTCTGTAAGTTAAATCGTGAATGAGATAAATCGTTACTTATTTTTGGCTAAACGTAGGAAAAAATTAATAAGGTTATCTCAATTCCTTCTACAATCCTTTCTAATTTCAATTCTATTTACCTTCTTTCTAAAAAAAAATATAATACCAAGTGAATAAGTTTAACAGTTGTTGTTGTAGTAATTTAAGAAATAGAGATTTGTTAGGGTTATTTCTGTTATTGTAAAAGGCTTATACTATATATAAAAACCTTAGGGCTTATTATACTAGCCGGAAACCACAAGCAACCGCATGAATCCATAGTCAAGACATGCAGTCCAGATCCCATGACGGTTCGACATAATTGGTGGTATCCATCACCCTTCCTTTTAGGGATGATTAACACACTCATTAACCATTTTTTTACCCATTTTACTCTTTTTCGTATAATTACTATAGTATAGAAATAAAATCTTCCTAAAGAATAAGATTTGTGTCAATATTTTTGTATTGAAATTGTTGGTATTTTTTTTTTTTTAATGAATTTTGGTTGATTCACTGTTGATTTGAGTCTATATTTTGAACGATATTCTTCTAATTTCTATTTTGGTCTAGTTCTTATATACGTAGATAAAAACAATCGCAATAGGCTACAATGTGGTGAGTTAACAAATTGACGTTTTTTTACCAGAAATATCCATTTTATAGGCCTACTAAGTCCAAAGTTTGGTTTTTGGAATCTTGTCTCGTTTAAACAGTCCTCTTCAGCCTAAACAAGTGGGCCAATTTTGATATGTGACCATGTTTTGGCCTTACCTTTTTCATTTTATTAACAAATCAAAATTTTGAAATAGCTGCCATAAGAAAAATTTCAAAAATGAACGATATTGATCAAAATGTAGCTTCTAATTGCCAAAATAAAAAGATATTGGTTCCCATCTCTTAAAATAACAATTTGTGAGTTATCTGTAAAAAATAAAATCTTCCATGAAGCTGTTATAAAAGACATAAGTTCTCAAAATCAGCTCTACCGATTTCGTTCAAATTTTAGTGAAACGTGACGGTTAAAAATTCGGTATGTCGAATTTATGGCACAAGTGAAGCAAGTTTAGACTCTATTTAAAAATATATATATTTATTCTGTAAAAAATACTTGGGAGAAAAACTGAATAAAGAAAACTCTTTTTTGTCACGTTTCTCGCGTTTAAGCATTACTATATCGATATTTTTGGGGAGTTGGCGATATAAAATTATTTTTGGTTTTATGGACGGGTACGTGAGTTCAATTTTTGTACCATTTACTTCTCCGTGTATGGGTATTTTTTGCTGATTTCTACAAACAATTCTAAATATAAAAAGTCTATGTAAAATAAAATATAATTAATAAAAAATACTTCAGTAAAATTGCGTCATTTCACACCCACTAAATTTCAGTATTAATTCCTCGTCTAACTATATAATATATAGAATAATGATTGTATCTTGAATAAGGAAACTTGGTAGCTAGAATGATTGGTTGAGGCGGAGATTTCAATGAACGGTTAGATGAGTTGTCTAAGGCGTGTCTGTACTCTACAAGTGCGATGATTTCATGGTTACTCCAAGTCAAAGTACGTGACAGACTTAACAGGTTTTCACATTGCTTTTTTTTATATTCAATCTTTAAGTACATATTGATGGATCGTTTACATCCCCAGCTGTCTTGATGTTATTCGCTCTACTATCCTCGTCGTAGAATCTAACTGGACTTTAATGGAAACGTTGAATGAATTTCTAAACCCTGTAAATAGTTGTAGTGGATCAAACATTATGTTATTCTTATTATATTTTAATAGATTTCTGAAATATTTTAACAACGTCAGCTTCTTTGTCTGTCATGAATAATACAGCCATAATAAATGGAAAATAATTTAACAACGCAAATGGCTTCAAACTGTTTTGATACTGCTTCCGATCTTATGAGCACGGAAGTAGTCAAATAGATTATCTGGATAGATAACCTCCTTCTCACGAAATTGGAAAATAGTATTATTATTATTATTTTAAATTCTTTTATACAAAATTTAACAAATAAATACTTTTTAAATAAATAAACTGATTTGTAATAATTGTTTTTCGTACTTTTAGTCTACATATGTATGTAAGATAGTACGAAATATTTAATACAATAAAAAATACTGGTATAGATGATATAGTGAAATATTTCAATAAATTCTTAATTGTACAAATTGAAGCTACAAATAATCGGCTTAAGATTTATACTAGGGTTGTACAAAATATTTGTAAAATGTATGGATTCGTAAAAAGAACAATTGAAAATTGCTGGGTTTATATTATATAACGGTTTATAGTATGTTAAAAGGGGGTGATAAATCCTGGGAATTATAATAAAATACTGAAAATTGTTAAGACTTTGTTCCACCTCCACCGACTGAATTCCTCTACCATATTATTAAACGTTACATTGATGTCATTTTTCCTCTAAGAATTATTATTTATGTCAAACCTCGGGGTCAGACTTTATTAGTCTTAAGTTTGTAAAGTTTTGTAATCTGAACATGTATATGTATATAGTTGACTAATAAAGATATTTCATTTCATTTCATTTATGTAAAAGCTAATTTTTAAATCAAATTTTGTTAGTTTTGGTTAAAACATGAACACATTTTTGTAAATTGATTTAAATATGTGTATTTGGTTAATGGAGCGTATTGTTAAAAGAAATATTTTCCTCCCTAATTTAAGGAATTTATCAATTTAATTTGGTTTACAACTAAGAACAATATGTAGGCTACAATATGGGATTGGCTGATTTTAACTCTCAAATTTTATTTCATTCCCCCAGAGCCACTCAGTGAATTCAGAATCACTAGTGAAAATCTAGACAGCTAAAAAATACATAACTTAGTAAAATTCACGATATTGCAATCGTTTTCAATTTATTTGTAATATTATTATATTACTATACTATTACTATATAATATATATTATTATTATTATTATTATCATTATTATTATTATTATTATTATTATTATTATATATATATATATATATATATATATATATATATATATATTGCTTTACTTACCATTTTTATGTAGGCTATAGGCCTATAATCGAAAGTGTTTTCTGTAATTTATATATATAGAAATAATTTTTTCGTAGGATTTCTAAATACTGATATATTCATTGAATATTAGTTGTAAAATCTTAAAGCTGCAAAACGGATTTGAATAAGTGTTTTAAATTCTGGAGAAAAACTGTTTTCTTTCTGTCCAACGGTTGATATTTAAAATGGTTTGTGGAATTGGTTTAAGTATTCAAAATTTGAAATATCACTAATTTTTTTCGCAGAGTTTGATCATCTCCCTCCTCATTGTATACATGGCACTAGTATGATGCTAATTCGAACCAAATGTAATGATATAATTAAAATAACTTAGTAACTGAACATTTTAAAATGCGATATGAAAAACTACTGTAATTAGATTAAAAATTGAAAAATACTGTAAAGTGGTTATACTCGAACTTTGTTTCATGTTTAGTTGTTAGTGTAAGAAATGTATTGACTGTTAAATCAAATTGGAATGTCAGCACTAATAGTCGTAATGAAAAAATAAGTAAACTTAAGTTCACTTATAAAGGGGCAGATTTTTAATATTTTCCTATTTTTTAGGTTGTTTATGCTTTTAGAATACATACAGTTTTATTTATTTTGTATGCTTGTATTATTTAGACGCACAACCGTCCAGAATGGTTGAATTAAATACAAACTACGAAATAAATGCAAAATGAAGTACAGTAGAGCCTCCTTTACAATGACATGTTTCAAAAAGTTTTGGTTTGTTTGTACAGTGTGATTTCAATAAAAATCCTAGTTTCATTAAAAACTGCTTGTTTGACTATATCTTGCTTTCACAATTTACTGTACAAAAAGAAAATATTAGAGTATCTGAGGGCTAGAGGTTTTATTGTGTGTTTTTCTTCCTTTTTTATAAGGCAATGATGACTGAAAGGTTTTAATGCCATTAAATAACAAGACAAAAATTCATAAAGAGCACTGTACATAAGACTATTATCAGCAGATTCAAATTAAATTGATTTAATAATATTAGTTACATATTAATCATTTTTCTAATATAAACAAGTTAGATATCCCTTGTATATCTTCTGCACAACACGAGGTCGCTGAATTATTTCAATCAGTGTTCCTGAATGTACAAAGCCTCTGATTTTACTGAAGTAAAAGTTTTAAAACAGAAATATTATGTAAAAGTGATGAAGCTAATGAAAATAATGAAAACTCATTATTAAAGTAAAATGAGGATGCATCCGTTGTAGGCTATATACATTAACAAGAACCTGAGTCAAGGTGTTCTAAGATGGAAGCAGGTAGAGACATCATAGCCGCTTGATGGAATGCTTCCACTGAATGGGTCCTATTCATTTAGTCCCCTCCTCTCCTTGAATACCGCCGCTTATCTCCAGTTGGTTTGTTTTACGGTCCTTCTTGGACAGAGATCTGGTTCCATTCACAAACGACTAGGTAGGTGCCTAATAAAATTTCTAGTGAGACTTTTCTGGCAGTCGGCGTCTGCTCAATTTATTTTTTTACAACTATTGTAAATCTATTTCGTCAATTTATTTCAAACCTGTATGTGTAATTTATTTTTAAACTAGGCTTATAAGGTATAATGGAACAAGAAAACTGCATTGTCAAGTAATGTTTAATGTGTGTAAAGTTTTGTTGTAAATTTTTGAATTTAGAAAATACAGACCATAAAGTAACTTTTTGATTTGTTAAACAGACCTAGGTTTAGCAACATTTTTGTTTGGGTGGAATATTTGAAAATTATTTAACGGTGTATTACAGGTTCGTAGGAGAATTAATAGAAATTACAGAATAACTGAATCAGCACTCAAACAGATAGGACTTGAAATCAATGAAGAAAAAACAGATGCATGGTAGATACAAGAACAAAAGTGCGGTAAAGAGATGGAAAATCCGTATCATAAAAGTCGTTTTTAAAATATCGGTTAATAAGTAAATAGAAAATATTTAAGTATGTCATGAAATTTGTAAAAGTAGACCGAAACATGAAAAAGTGCCATCATCTCTTTTCAGTAGGTAGTAAAGTAGTAGAATACCCCATTCTAGAATATATCCCATCTCTTTCCATATCTTATGAAAGTATTCCCCGCTTTTTATGCTGGGAAACTTGTCATAAGTTTTATAACACACATTTTTTGGAGTTGTTCCAGATCCATATTCCTTCCCGGTCTGCAACACTGCTAAAAATCAAACTCACTTGTCACTAACTCCTCCGATGCGGCAAAAGACCTTTAGGTCGACGCCGGTGAGGCCTCTGACGGAGGCTTTCACAGCCCATAACAAAAAAATAAAAATAAAAAAACCGCCTCCAATCCGTTGCGCTTTTTGTATGTTTCTGCACTTGTAAGACGGCTTTCCATATAAGTATATGTGTGTCGTTTTAATTATCATTATTTTCTCATTTTTTAAATTTTTATATTTCTGCAATGAGTATAGATTAGCTGTGTATGTCATTAAAGACCTGGTGGTGTTACTTTTTATAAAACTAGATATCCTCTAAATAGTCATACAAGTAATCTCACTAATGTTAAAATTACCATTTAAATTAAATTGGAAGAATAACAAGTTGTAGACATGGTATGTTTTACATTTCCAATATGAAACATTAATCAAATACAATGCCTATGAAATCACACAATTTATATTAACAGGTGAAACTAATAATCAACTGTAATAAATTGTTTCAATTTATAATTAACTTAAGAATTTATATACTATCACTTCTGGTATTTAGATAGTTTACGGATCAGCCTCTTTAAAGTTATCTTAATACCAACAATTAAGTAACTATTTTATAAATTAAACTATTACTGTCGTGCATCGAATATTGTATTTGTATTCAAATTCATTTGAACGTTTACCATTAAGCTACTTGTGCATACAAAAAATGAATACTTTAAAAATGTAATTATATTTCAATTATATAGAAGATATATTCTTGATTTATTTGACGTTAAAGGTTTTGTATATGTGCAATTATTGTATTGGTTATATTATATAACCTGTACAATGTTATAAAACACTTATCTACTTTTAGATAATATGATCAATATGATCACACAAGTGGAATGTATGTACAATTACATTTATACAAATATGCAGAACAACAAAAACAAGACTTACGACCATTCTACAGATATTTAAAGCCAAAATTAGAATAGTCGAATTGAATATTTAGGTAGATATAAACTATTTAAAATAACAGAAACAAGACTGATGACCATTCTACAGATATTTAAAGCCAAAATTAGAATAGTCGAATTGAATATTTAGGTAGATATAAACTATTTAAAATAATAGAAACAAGACTGATGACCATTCTACAGATATTTAAAGTCAAAATTAGAATAGTCGAATTGAATATTTAGGTAGATATAAACTATTTAAAATAATAGAAACAAGACTGATGACCATTCTACAGATATTTAAAGTCAAAATTAGAATAGTCGAATTGAATATTTAGGTAGATATAAACTATTTAAAATAATAGAAACAAGACTGATGACCATTCTACAGATATTTAAGTTGCAATTAAAGTCGCCAAAATTAATAGTTATTTTTGCTTTATGAGGACTATTTAAAAAACTAAAAATAGACTGGCCATAGAAATTTAAGGTCATAATTAGAATCGCCGAATTGAATGGTAAATTTTGGTTTTAGGTAGATAAAAATTATTTAAAGTAACAACACAAGTCTTCAGATATTTAAAGTTAAGATTATGGTTGCCATTTTGAGATTTCATTTTGGTTTAAGTTAGACAAAAATTATTAAACAATCCTAAGAACTTGGGAATATTTAGTTTCATTAAAATTTGTCAAACGTTGTTTTACTTCATAGCAAATTTGAAGTATACTGAAGAAACAAAAATTTGAGAAACAAAAATTGTTTGTTGCAAATTTTAAAATTTCCTTCATATCTTTACATTACAGAATGATAAAAAACAACAACTTTTAAGTCAGTGTCAATGTGCCTATTTGTCTCTTAAAACACACAGTAGTGAATGCAGGAGTTAGAAAAAGAGGGAGACTGAATTCAGTTCATTATTTAATTAAAGGAAGCTTTTATTTATTAACAACTAGGAAAATAGTTTATTTCATTAAAACAGGTGTTTTTATGAAACGATTTTAATCAAAATTTTTAAGTGTACATTTCTAGATTAGTTAAATAAATGGCTAAATGTACCTTTACCAAATGGATTCAGACAGTTAATTGTTTATTTGTAACTGTTTGATCGTAGTTTTGTTTAATTTTATTCTATCGGGACGTTATCAATATTAAATTTATATCCACCTCATAAATTCTTTAAATTCCTAGAGAGATCAAACAAATGTATCTACATACAAATTAAATAACACGAAACACCAAGAGATTATACTCCGGATGTTTATATCTTTTGCAAAGTGTTTTCTTGATGCCGGCAATTTGTTGACTTTAACTGAATAATGTGTAAGGGTAGGCGGGGGTGGGGGTAGTTTCCTGTTCATCTTGTTATCTGTGTCAGTCCTTCCAAGAACTACCCTTACAAGACCTCCCGCCGAGTTGAACACAAAACTTCTTTTTTTTTAAATCTTTTGAATAAACATTCCAAGCTGGAGAGTTGAATGAAGAGTGTGAAAATGGCGCTAGAGGGTCAGAAAGACTAGAAAACATTGGGCTCCTTAACAAAGATTCCATTCATCGCCGGAACAATTTATAGCTTTGTGAACACTTTAAAAGGAAATGGATTCTTTTTTTTTTATATGTTGAAAAAATGCATCTAAATAATCACCTGGAATTTGTAATATAACTATTTTATAAATTCCTTGAAATTTTACATTTAATTCGAATATTTAAAGCTTCAAATGCAGCCGATACATTGACATGAAGCGATTTTTTTTTATGAATTCAATCATGGCATAAAGTTTAATTATTTTTTCTCCCCTTTTTCTTCTCTTACATAGAAACAAAACATTAAACGTGAAACAAAAATGAATATGTGAAACTTAAACATTTTTTGTCCACCGGACCACCCATTCTTGTCATTCAGCTTAACAAAAATGACACTGACAGACTGACAGATGTGATTCTGAAAATGATATAAATCTATCCCTTGGGACTCGAAATGTCGAAATCTGTAGAAAACGAAATAGTGATAATTATTTCTAAATTTCCATCACAATACCGTACTTTCTACTTAATAAGAAAGGTAATAAAACCCAGTAAGACGTTAGTTTATTATTATAAGGCGAAACAAACAAATACTCTGAGAAAAACTGTACTGTCTTTCCTGTCTATTTAATTCACTAAAAATAAAAATGGTAAATGTTATTTTAAAATATTTTTATGTGATGGTGAAATACAAATTTTAATAATTTTTAAAACTTAACCGATATTTTTCGGAGATCGAATTTTTCCACAACTTTTCAAAAATCGTTATTTTTCGAGGAGCTAAGAAAGACAATAAAGTTACCAGTTACCTAAAATCCTCCTCAAAATTTTGAAAGATTCAACACAGAAAACCATAATTATAGGAACTTATAACTAAAACTTTTTATGTAGGGAAATTTTACCATATAACCTAATTAAATTATTTTAAATCAATTAAAAAATTTTAAATAGTGTTTCCTGTCGATCGATACATTATTGTAAACGATATAACTAGTAGAACAAACAATCAACTAAAGGTCGCTAATAACATGTATCAACTGTTTGATTGTTGTGCTACTAGGCAGCTGAATAATAATTAAAGGTTGGTCTCTTAGAAAATGTTAAATTCTAATGACTCTTATTCAGTAGGGTAAGATTGTTTAGAACAGTTGTTACATACGTCTTCTAAACCTCGTAAATGTGTATATATTAAGGAAATTCTCCACTTTCTTCCCTCGTGTTAGTGTATCGGCCTTGGCGAGCCTTCACTCACTACGCTCGTGTCGGTGACTCTGCCCTACCGGATCTCGGAACTATACGAATATCACATTTTATGGGGGGGGGGAGATCACGGTTTGAAATTACATGTTTGTCAATAACTTAGCCATTTGTCATGGGCTTGGTATCATTATATACAGGATTGAAATCTGTAAATTGTTATATAATTTAATGTGTTATAAATTGAATAACACACGAGATATGAATAAAAAACTCTTTATAACGGCCACCATTTTGATAATTTGAATTTGATTTTTCTGGAAAATCACTTTTTTAGTTTCTTGAGACCACGAAACGTAATGATCAGTCAAGAAACGGAAGTAGAAGATTTTAGCGATTACCAAACTTACCCATTATAGAAGGTAATCACGGTTTCAGTATATAAGCTTTCCAATGAGGTGCTACACTACATATTTTCTGTAAATTATATTTGAGCCCCCTCCACAATCATATTACTAAAGTACGTTCCCCAAACAGAGGTTTTTTGAAAACTACATAATTAAGGACCTTCTTTGTAATTTTTAAAAAATTTACTTAAGTCTAATTAAAATTGTTGTTGACTTCCAATTTAGCTAGTTTCAACATAACGACTTCCTGTTTTTGTAGTTTCTTTTAAAACGATGTATCTCTCTATCTGAGTTACAATTTAAAACTTTTTAGTTTGGCCCCAAAAATTCTAATTTTAGGGCAAGTCGAATATTTCCTATATATCAAAAATAGTCTTCATTAGTTCTTTTAAGATTCTCCAAAGTACCTTTATTTGTAGACTATTAACGCGTCCAAAATTTAGAGAGGCGGAAATTTTGGAACACAATATACATTAAAATTAATGTTATTTTTGGATTTTTAACCCCTTAAGGATCAAGCATCTATAACGGTTACATTATTTTATATGTTGGGAGACATTGCATTGGCTTATTTTTTATCAGAAAATTCGTTACAGAAGTAAACATTTGTAAGAATAAGATTTTAAAGTATATTAATTTATAGTTCTAATAAATGGTGTTTTGTGTTTTTAGATAAACAATATGGACCAAATGCAGTTTTATGTTAAATGAGCTGAAAATCGTACACCGTTGTCAGTTAAGAAGACATGAGTGGAAGAGAAATGTAATAGTCCCTCCTCTAACCTCCCACGTACCAGGTTAGATTTGTAAATTATAGTGTAACAACGTATCTCTTGATTTAATAACATATTTTTAAGAGCTAAACATTTCCAAACTGGTTTGTAAGTTAGATCCGCATCGATTAAGACTACGATACCCGAATATTAAAATAGGCTATTTATATGACAATCGTGCGTCTTTTTATTTTACAATTTCGTTGCAATGCGTCTCGAGATCAACATTAAACTGCGTCTTCAGGGTTCTTCGTCCTTCTACGATACCCGAATATTAAAATAGGCTATTTATATGACAATCGTGCGTCTTTTTATTTTACAATTTCGTTGCAATACGTCTTGAGATCAACATTAAACTGCGTCTTCAGGGTTCTTCGTCCTTCTAGGATACCCGAATATTAAAATAGGCTATTTATATGACAATCGTGCGTCTTTTTATTTTACAATTTCGTTGCAATACGTCTTGAGATCAACATTAAACTGCGTCTTCAGGGTTCTTCGTCCTTCTAGGATACCCGAATATTAAAATAGGCTATTTATATGACAATCGTGCGTCTTTTTATTTTACAATTTCGTTGCAATGCGTCTCGAGATCAACATTAAACTGCGTCTTCAGGGTTCTTCGTCCTTCTACGATACCCGAATATTAAAATAGGCTATTTATATGACAATCGTGCGTCTTTTTATTTTACAATTTCGTTGCAATACGTCTTGAGATCAACATTAAACTGCGTCTTCAGGGTTCTTCGTCCTTCTAGGATACCCGAATATTAAAATAGGCTATTTATATGACAATCGTGCGTCTTTTTATTTTACAATTTCGTTGCAATACGTCTTGAGATCAACATTAAACTGCGCCTTTAGGGTTCTTCGTCCTTCTAGGATAACCGAATATTAAAATAGGCTATTTATATGACAATCGTGCGTCTTTTTATTTTACAATTTCGTTGCAATACGTCTTGAGATCAACATTAAACTGCGTCTTCAGGGTTCTTCGTCCTTCTAGGATACCCGAATATTAAAATAGGCTATTTATATGACAATCGTGCGTCTTTTTATTTTACAATTTCGTTGCAATGCGTCTTGAGATCAACGTTATACTGCGTCTTCAGGGTTCTTCATCCTTCTAGGATACCCGAATATTAAAATAGGCTATTTATATGACAATCGTGCGTCTTTTTATTTTACAATTTCGTTGCAATGCGTCTTGAGATCAACATTAAACTGCGTCTTCAGGGTTCTTCGTCCTTCTACGATACCCGAATATTAAAATAGGCTATTTATATGACAATCGTGCGTCTTTTTATTTTACAATTTCGTTGCAATGCGTCTTGAGATCAACATTAAACTGCGTCTTCAGGGTTCTTCGTCCTTCTACGATACCCGAATATTAAAATAGGCTATTTATATGACAATCGTTCGTCTTTTTATTTTACTATTTCGTTGCAATGCGTCTCGAGATCAACATTAAACTGCGTCTTCAGGGTTCTTCGTCCTTCTACGATACCCGAATATTAAAATAGGCTATTTATATGACAATCGTGCGTCTTTTTATTTTACAATTTCGTTGCAATGCGTCTCGAGATCAACATTAAACTGCGTCTTCAGGGTTCTTCGTCCTTCTAGGATACCCGAATATTAAAATAGGCTATTTATATGACAATCGTGCGTCTTTTTATTTTACAATTTCGTTGCAATGCGTCTCGAGATCAACATTAAACTGCGTCTTCAGGGTTCTTCGTCCTTCTACGATACCCGAATATTAAAATAGGCTATTTATATGACAATCGTGCGTCTTTTTATTTTACAATTTCTTTGCAATACGTCTTGAGATCAACATTAAACTGCGTCTTCAGGGTTCTTCGTCCTTCTAGGATACCCGAATATTAAAATAGGCTATTTATATGACAATCGTGCGTCTTTTTATTTTACAATTTCGTTGCAATACGTCTTGAGATCAACATTAAACTGCGTCTTCAGGGTTCTTCGTCCTTCTAGGATACCCGAATATTAAAATAGGCTATTTATATGACAATCGTGCGTCTTTTTATTTTACAATTTCGTTGCAATACGTCTTGAGATCAACATTAAACTGCGTCTTTAGGGTTCTTCGTCCTTCTAGGATAACCGAATATTAAAATAGGCTATTTATATGACAATCGTGCGTCTTTTTATTTTACAATTTCGTTGCAATACGTCTTGAGATCAACATTAAACTGCGTCTTCAGGGTTCTTCGTCCTTCTAGGATACCCGAATATTAAAATAGGCTATTTATATGACAATCGTGCGTCTTTTTATTTTACAATTTCGTTGCAATGCGTCTTGAGATCAACGTTATACTGCGTCTTCAGGGTTCTTCATCCTTCTAGGATACCCGAATATTAAAATAGGCTATTTATATGACAATCGTGCGTCTTTTTATTTTACAATTTCGTTGCAATGCGTCTTGAGATCAACATTAAACTGCGTCTTCAGGGTTCTTCGTCCTTCTACGATACCCGAATATTAAAATAGGCTATTTATATGACAATCGTGCGTCTTTTTATTTTACAATTTCGTTGCAATGCGTCTTGAGATCAACATTAAACTGCGTCTTCAGGGTTCTTCGTCCTTCTACGATACCCGAATATTAAAATAGGCTATTTATATGACAATCGTTCGTCTTTTTATTTTACTATTTCGTTGCAATGCGTCTCGAGATCAACATTAAACTGCGTCTTCAGGGTTCTTCGTCCTTCTACGATACCCGAATATTAAAATAGGCTATTTATATGACAATCGTGCGTCTTTTTATTTTACAATTTCGTTGCAATACGTCTTGAGATCAACATTAAACTGCGTCTTCAGGGTTCTTCGTCCTTCTAGGATACCCGAATATTAAAATAGGCTATTTATATGACAATCGTGCGTCTTTTTATTTTACAATTTCGTTGCAATACGTCTTGAGATCAACATTAAACTGCGTCTTCAGGGTTCTTCGTCCTTCTAGGATACCCGAATATTAAAATAGGCTATTTATATGACAATCGTGCGTCTTTTTATTTTACAATTTCGTTGCAATGCGTCTCGAGATCAACATTAAACTGCGTCTTCAGGGTTCTTCGTCCTTCTACGATACCCGAATATTAAAATAGGCTATTTATATGACAATCGTGCGTCTTTTTATTTTACAATTTCGTTGCAATACGTCTTGAGATCAACATTAAACTGCGTCTTCAGGGTTCTTCGTCCTTCTAGGATACCCGAATATTAAAATAGGCTATTTATATGACAATCGTGCGTCTTTTTATTTTACAATTTCGTTGCAATACGTCTTGAGATCAACATTAAACTGCGTCTTCAGGGTTCTTCGTCCTTCTAGGATACCCGAATATTAAAATAGGCTATTTATATGACAATCGTGCGTCTTTTTATTTTACAATTTCGTTGCAATGCGTCTCGAGATCAACATTAAACTGCGTCTTCAGGGTTCTTCGTCCTTCTACGATACCCGAATATTAAAATAGGCTATTTATATGACAATCGTGCGTCTTTTTATTTTACAATTTCGTTGCAATACGTCTTGAGATCAACATTAAACTGCGTCTTCAGGGTTCTTCGTCCTTCTAGGATACCCGAATATTAAAATAGGCTATTTATATGACAATCGTGCGTCTTTTTATTTTACAATTTCGTTGCAATACGTCTTGAGATCAACATTAAACTGCGCCTTTAGGGTTCTTCGTCCTTCTAGGATAACCGAATATTAAAATAGGCTATTTATATGACAATCGTGCGTCTTTTTATTTTACAATTTCGTTGCAATACGTCTTGAGATCAACATTAAACTGCGTCTTCAGGGTTCTTCGTCCTTCTAGGATACCCGAATATTAAAATAGGCTATTTATATGACAATCGTGCGTCTTTTTATTTTACAATTTCGTTGCAATGCGTCTTGAGATCAACGTTATACTGCGTCTTCAGGGTTCTTCATCCTTCTAGGATACCCGAATATTAAAATAGGCTATTTATATGACAATCGTGCGTCTTTTTATTTTACAATTTCGTTGCAATGCGTCTTGAGATCAACATTAAACTGCGTCTTCAGGGTTCTTCGTCCTTCTACGATACCCGAATATTAAAATAGGCTATTTATATGACAATCGTGCGTCTTTTTATTTTACAATTTCGTTGCAATGCGTCTTGAGATCAACATTAAACTGCGTCTTCAGGGTTCTTCGTCCTTCTACGATACCCGAATATTAAAATAGGCTATTTATATGACAATCGTTCGTCTTTTTATTTTACTATTTCGTTGCAATGCGTCTCGAGATCAACATTAAACTGCGTCTTCAGGGTTCTTCGTCCTTCTACGATACCCGAATATTAAAATAGGCTATTTATATGACAATCGTGCGTCTTTTTATTTTACAATTTCGTTGCAATGCGTCTCGAGATCAACATTAAACTGCGTCTTCAGGGTTCTTCGTCCTTCTAGGATACCCGAATATTAAAATAGGCTATTTATATGACAATCGTGCGTCTTTTTATTTTACAATTTCGTTGCAATGCGTCTCGAGATCAACATTAAACTGCGTCTTCAGGGTTCTTCGTCCTTCTACGATACCCGAATATTAAAATAGGCTATTTATATGACAATCGTGCGTCTTTTTATTTTACAATTTCTTTGCAATACGTCTTGAGATCAACATTAAACTGCGTCTTCAGGGTTCTTCGTCCTTCTAGGATACCCGAATATTAAAATAGGCTATTTATATGACAATCGTGCGTCTTTTTATTTTACAATTTCGTTGCAATACGTCTTGAGATCAACATTAAACTGCGTCTTCAGGGTTCTTCGTCCTTCTAGGATACCCGAATATTAAAATAGGCTATTTATATGACAATCGTGCGTCTTTTTATTTTACAATTTCGTTGCAATACGTCTTGAGATCAACATTAAACTGCGTCTTTAGGGTTCTTCGTCCTTCTAGGATAACCGAATATTAAAATAGGCTATTTATATGACAATCGTGCGTCTTTTTATTTTACAATTTCGTTGCAATACGTCTTGAGATCAACATTAAACTGCGTCTTCAGGGTTCTTCGTCCTTCTAGGATACCCGAATATTAAAATAGGCTATTTATATGACAATCGTGCGTCTTTTTATTTTACAATTTCGTTGCAATGCGTCTTGAGATCAACGTTATACTGCGTCTTCAGGGTTCTTCATCCTTCTAGGATACCCGAATATTAAAATAGGCTATTTATATGACAATCGTGCGTCTTTTTATTTTACAATTTCGTTGCAATGCGTCTTGAGATCAACATTAAACTGCGTCTTCAGGGTTCTTCGTCCTTCTACGATACCCGAATATTAAAATAGGCTATTTATATGACAATCGTGCGTCTTTTTATTTTACAATTTCGTTGCAATGCGTCTTGAGATCAACATTAAACTGCGTCTTCAGGGTTCTTCGTCCTTCTACGATACCCGAATATTAAAATAGGCTATTTATATGACAATCGTTCGTCTTTTTATTTTACTATTTCGTTGCAATGCGTCTCGAGATCAACATTAAACTGCGTCTTCAGGGTTCTTCGTCCTTCTACGATACCCGAATATTAAAATAGGCTATTTATATGACAATCGTGCGTCTTTTTATTTTACAATTTCGTTGCAATGCGTCTCGAGATCAACATTAAACTGCGTCTTCAGGGTTCTTCGTCCTTCTAGGATACCCGAATATTAAAATAGGCTATTTATATGACAATCGTGCGTCTTTTTATTTTACAATTTCGTTGCAATGCGTCTCGAGATCAACATTAAACTGCGTCTTTAGGGTTCTTCGTCCTTCTAGGATAACCGAATATTAAAATAGGCTATTTATATGACAATCGTTCGTCTTTTTATTTTACAATTTCGTTGCAATGCGTCTCGATATCAACATTAAACTGCGTCTTCAGGGTTCTTCGTCCTTCTAGGATACCCGAATATTAAAATAGGCTATTTATATGACAATCGTGCGTCTTTTTATTTTACAATTTCGTTGCAATGCGTCTTGAGATCAACGTTAAACTGCGTCTTTAGGGTTCTTCGTCCTTCTACGATACCCGAATATTAAAATAGGCTATTTATATGACAATCGTGCGTTTTTTTATTTTACAGTTTAGTTGCAATTCGTCTTGAGATCAACATTAAACTGCGTCTTCAGGGTTCTTCGTCCTTCTAGGATACCCGAATATTAAAATAGGCTATTTATATGACAATCGTGCGTCTTTTTATTTTACAATTTCGTTGCAATGCGTCTTGAGATCAACATTAAACTGCGTCTTCAGGGTTCTTCGTCCTTCAAAGTACTCATAAGAGCTCTCATCTGAGTTTTCCTGAAACCTCAGAAAAGAACCCATCAGTTAGTTTTAAAGTGAAGAAATATGAATAGGTTACATTTTGTAGTTTCTTATAACACTAATGGTGAGGGGAACTCTGATGAAAGGATTCATAGAGGTTCAAAACGAGGGACTCAATATTTATGGATCACCAGAAGAGTTCAACACGTGGTTTTACTTGTTAGCAATGCGTCATAAATCCTACGTTAGTTTTAAATTCAGAAACGTTTAAAAGCTATAATAAAGTTCTTCTCACTGAGGAATAGGTCTGCTATCGAGACACTGGGCAGTGAGATACCATCTATATAGCTAAAGTTAGAAGGATCGACTGCTAAGTTTATTTACGAACGTTGAAGATTCAGCGTAGTTGAAAGTCTTCAGGAGTGCTAATCTCAAGATTGTCATTGGTTTCATAAGGATCTGTTGTGAGGATTCTAGTTGAGTCGTATATCCACATTTATGTAGGATTTAGGTGATACTGAGATTCTAAGATTTTATTTATTGGTATGGTCAGATCGAGTCTAGAGTTAATTAATATTGTGTTTATTTGTTAGAAAAGGTACAAATTTTACGTGTATTGTATCATAATGGCCAACGAATTAGAAGATTAGATTTGAGAATTATTAAGGGCTATTGGAATGAATTCGTTAGCTGTGGTGAGATTGATAACTCTGAAACTCCGCGACAAAATCGTCGGATATTCTGGTTTATACTAGAAGAATTAAAAGCCCTTTATATCAGAAATGTATTTGAACCCATTCTCTCCACTAAACTCACCATTGCTCTATATAATCTCGTCGCTTACAGTGTAGTGGTTTACTCGTATTTATCTGGGGTTCTCAGAATTTACCTCCGTGCTCTGAAAAATCTTTAAGTTAATTGAAGTTGTTTTCCTGTTAAACATAGCCTATATATACAGTTTCTTCTTTGTTTGGTTTTCTGTGTTTAAATTTTTACCTTCAGTCTAGTTAATTTCAGGTTTGAATAGGAATTTACATATAAGCCTATGTTTAGTGATTGTTTGTTCTTATTTTATGTATGAATTTAGTTGTTTTTTAATGGATTATGATATGGTACTAGTATTTAAATGGCGCCCTTGTAGCTGGGTTTTACATGTTGAGGCTCTTTTGCACATTTGTACTTTATACGGATGTATTATTTTGGCTTACAATGGAAAAAGCTACACATAACCCTGTGGACGTCAAAAAGGAAAAACAAAATACTGCAGTGGTTTCAACTATTTTATCCCAATTTAAGCGATTCTCATTATTTTAGCTACAAACCATTTTACGAATGATCTCTGATTATGACATTTGTAACACGAAGTATAAGTATTAATTCAAACAAAGACAGAATGACATAAAATGTTGATGACGTTTTTATAAGGTGAAAGCCTAAAAATTGATTATTTTTTACTTAAAATCGCATTATGGATGGAGTTAAAAGTAGAGATAGTCCTAGGATTGTGAAAGTTTGTATTGCTCGTCTATTATTGTATGTAAATCTTAATATTAATGTATTTTAGAGCGTAGGGTTACTGTGATTTTATTTAAATCCCGGATAATGCTAAAATAAAAACCCACATATTAGCTATAACAAAACAGGAATTAAAGATACGGCTTCATTTTAGTAGAATTTAATTACAGGAGGATTGCTAATTTCATAAATATAAACATATTTACAAATTTAAATTTTATTCATTTGTGAAATTGTACGTACGTTTTTTTTAAGAGAAAATATCCAATTTCTTGCGATTTTTAATTTTTGAATAGAGGATAAAATAAAATACAAAAATAGGTGTTCACACTCTATACTCAAGAGAGAGATTAGTGAAAACGAAATGAAAATCAGTTATCTGTTTGTTCTGTAAAGACGTTACATCCAGAAATCCGGACAGTTCAACTTTTTTAAAATGAATTTATGCTTAGATAATTGTAATAGATAGTTACGAAATTTTTAATATCATCTACATAATAATAGCCTATATCAAACATTGTAAAAATATAGTACATAATGCTTTGCTAAATAAATCAAGAAATCTAAAAATTCATAATTTTAGTATCAATAGTCATATAAACAATATATGTATTTTTCCAATGTATTTCGTATGGGAGAATAGTAGTTATAAAAGGGCCTCATTACCCAATTTTTCAAAATATGTCTCGAATTAATTTTTTGATTTTGTTGTTGTATTTTAAAAGCAACGATTCAAAAATCGGGCTTCGAAATCTCCAATTAACACCAAAATGGTTAGTACCAACTATTATAGAGATAACGTTTGTGGGACATTGAACAATTATTTTTTTATTCCGAAATTAAAAATATCCATAACCATTTCGAAAAATAAAACATAAATTATATTTTTTTGAAAGTTTTAATTTACGTAATTAGTCATTCAAACATTGTATGTTGTGGAAATTAGATTGTTTCATTACTATTTATTACGAATTTTCATAAAGTTTTGCTTGACCGTGTGTTGGTAAAGGGCAATTAACCACTTTTTTTTACCCATCACATAACTTTATCTACATCAAATGCATGTGGGAAAGTAAAACGATATAGATGATGTCTAGTTATTTCTCAATCGCAATGTATAAACCGCAGTGTGCTAATTTTGTATTTTATATTTATTTTTAAATCACAGACTTGTCCTTCTGACAAAACAACCCATAACTGTTGTTGTAAGCAAGGAGTTGTGTTGATTTACAATATTATGTGTCAGAGACTATGATTTGTAAGATCTGGGTGTGGTGTTCTCTGGCAGCTTCCATTGTCCAACATGTCCTGGTCGTTTTGCGAAAAGAAGTTCTCAATTCCTTGAACATTTACTTTTGGCTCAATACCTTTGACAGTTAGTTGAGTGGATTGTTCAAAAATATGTTTGTCATTTAGCATCGCTTGGATGGTCTGGAAATGATTTATTAATTTTAAGGTTAGGTTGTAGTTTTAACAATTCCTTTAAAAATAAACCTATTTAGGTCTCAGAATTTATACGTGTTATAAAGCATGTCTAAGCAAAACAATGTGTGGCACAAAATTTTGTTATAGTTGTACCTTGTGTGAAAATTCTAAATTGTGTTTTTAAGAAATTAATTTAAATATATTAAACAGAACTAGACTTCCCAAATTATTGACTTCGGTTAATGGATTTCTAATAACTTTCTCGGGTGATTGTTTGACGATCAATTCATATTGTCATCATTCTATAACATTTTCAAATACCTTAGATTCCTGGATATATAATGTAAATTTATAGAATTATAAATTATGCTCGTGAAATTACAATTTTCAACGATTTTCAATCGTCAAAATTTTGGTTTGTACTATATAGTATAATGATCTTCTTTTATCTTTTTAGTCATAAGGACACGTCTTTCTACACTGCGACAAAAATGTCTGTTGAATATATAATAATAGGCCCTAATTTTTCTTTATTGAATGGACTGACAGTAAAATAAATACAATTAGGGTACATAAACCTACAAATACTGTATGGGTCATACAATAGTCTAAAGAAGTTCTGCGAAATATTTTTAAAAAAATATAACATAAACATAATTAATTCTTTTCTAAAAATAGTTCGAATATTATTCATTGTTTAATATAAATATATATATTTGTATATTTAAATTCATTGGAACATGGTTTTCGTCTATACACTATTATTCACTAATTCACTTTCACTAGTATATAATAATATTTTTACTTTCCTGCTAGCTGAACGCTTTCTACGGCGATACTGTGTCTCCATTGCCGAGGTGTTACAGTATAGTACTTAACCCTTTATTATAGTAGTAAATTAGTAAAACATTATATGACACTACCAAAACGCCTCCCAGATCCTTGAATATCTTTGAATTAACACTTCTAAAGACGTCAAGCGTTTTCCTAGTTGTCTGTATCTCGAGATATTCTGCCGTCTCAATTGCGTGGGGTTAGAATAGTTTATTATGGGAGAGAAAATCACGTTTTGGAAACTCATTTTCTGTTAAATTTTGTTATTTAATTGTTTTTTTAATTCTAGTTTGGTACAATCCAACCACTAAACCCCCCTCCCGGTTATTATACTTCTATTGTCAATTTATCATGACGGGAGATTTACTTTATGGACCCCCTCTCCGTTATGTTTTTGGATTATTATTTGTTTTTACTAATTCGAAAGCTGTACAAATCATCTTTACTCAAATTGCCTAAACAATGTTTATGTGTACTAAACATAATAGTAGTATACAGTTATCAAGACAAAAGTATAGATACTGAGTATATATTTTGAACAAAGTTTCCGTTTTAGAGACTTATGTAATTGTTGTCCACAACGTTTTACATAGTATACAACCAAAAAACCTACAAAGAAGCAAAGTTTTGGAATTTTGAAGCAGAATGTACAGAGAATAAAAAACTGAGTCATGGGGATTTTGGTTCAATTCCTGTTTCGTTTCTGTTTTAACGTACATAATCTACGGCTTCTGTATGCTTGTATTAGTAAGACCATACACCTAACATTCAGATTTCTTACACATTTCTAATAATAATGGACACACATTCTTTTAAATGTTTCCAGTTATGCTTATCAATACAATTTCTGAAATATAAAGTTCTATCCAAAGATATTGTAAGTAGTAATGTTACATAAATACCATATTATCTACGAGTGTAATATGATATACAACTTGTTGAGGTGATTGGATGGTTTACAAAATGTATCTCTTCATTGAAATGTAGGTTTTGTTGTGGACTGGTTTTATCATTATCGACATCTCCGACATCTCATGTACAAAGTAATGAGATAACAGTGTCATCGTGAGGCACAGATTATATTTATGTTATTACATATTGCAACAAATGAACTACATTAAACATATGACGTTACCTTGTGAATTACTACAATAGACTGTAAACATAGTTAAACAATTACATTTAGCATTCTGCCATACAGCACATCTGTTATACTTTGTTTTATATTTGATATGAAATAACTTACACTTGTTCCTTACATAGCATTAGTCCATACCTTTAGGCCTACATTGTTTATAACATATATTACATAAGATAAATGGTAAGCTGATATATTAATAATAATAATAATAATAATAATAGTGCTTTATTTAGAAATAATTAACAATTTGAAAATCTCACTTATTTAAATAAATACTTAATCAACAATGGTCCATAGATCGACTGCTGGGTTGGCGCTTTTATTTAATTAAAAATTATCACATCCACATAAATAGCTAAGAAAAATAAACATGAATAACATTAAAAATAAAATGAATCTAACATTAAAAAAATCCTATAATGATAAAATAAGAAATTCCTAATAATAACATAAACAAGGAATTGCTTACATCTTAACCTACCATCTATTTATTATTATATTTATTATTAATATATATCTAATAAAACAAAAATACAAAAAAGCAAAAGGATATCCTCAAATGGGTAAATTAAATGTACTTACTTTATTTGAACTAAACTTAAATAAATTACTTCTGCAATAAGTAAAAAAGACTTCTTTCCTGCCTAAAAAAGACTCAGCACTGCATCCGCACATGCATGTAGTCTTATTTCCACAAAGTAAGAATAATAGCTGATATAATTAGTAAAGCCTAATAAAACTGAATACACAGAATATAAAGTTGTGGTTATTATACTTTCTGCATCCTGACACTAGTAGGTTAACAGCTAAACAGAACTGGATATACAAAGGATGAACTATTCATAGGGGTGGTTTTCTGGAGAAAAGAGCAGATTAATAAACATAGGTTAACTGGCAATCTGGAGCAATATGCCTACAACGATATATAGAGGGATGATTAACGATAGACTCGTCTGAATGCTTCGATGTCAATTCCTTCTTTAAACATCCGCGGGTTGAAGACGCATCCATGGTTCCGACAGATACTGGATGATTTGGGAACACGCAATGAAGCAACCTTTGTTCTGGGACGTTTTTTCTTCAACGACTGTTAGTTAGAATATCTCCTACACATTCATAAAATCACTCATCCGCACGTTCACACCATTCCTAAAACGAATAATAAGTTACAGCAGTATAGTTGAATAATTGAGAAACATATTAGCATAGTTTAATGACCTCAACTCTAAATTATTTCTAGTAAAATATTGTATATTTTTTACTTTTTTACCAATCGAAAAATAACTTCGACCTCATGGTCTTCGGAAACAGAAATTGTGATTTTCAACATGCGTCCGTCCGTCTTCGTTGTCGTTGTGGTCCACGCGTAAACACGATGGCGGCCATTAAAATAAAATAAGAACATGAAGTTTCGTATAGAGACTATAGTGTGCTCATAGAAACCTGTTAAAGTTCAGAAAATAAAATTTAAAATCTCAAAAAATGTTTTCTGTTCGTATCTCGAATTTTATTCGACTTAATAAAAGATAACCAATTAGATACCAATTTGCAGATTTTATTTCACCAACCTCACCTCTCTACGATTGGAAATAGTGAAGTTGTATAAAATGTAATTTCAAACCTATGTCATCCAAGAAAATATGATCTTTGTATAGTTAGAAGATACACTAGGGCCTAGTCACTGATACTAGTGTAGCAAGTGGATACTCCTTCACGTAACACTAACAAGACCTAAGTGAGTGGACACTTTGTACATCTAGGTGACATCAAGAAAGTAATATAATGTACTCAATTAAGGGATTCAGAAAACCTATGTTAACATTTGTTTTAAACAGACTACCCCCTACTGGATAACACTCCTTGATCTACAAATACAACTTAACATTTCCTACAAGCCTCAAGAGACCAACTTTTACATTACAAGGATCTGCTTGTATGATGGGCTGTGTAAGAACCATCAACTTGTTTTATAGAATGTATAATATTATGAATTTATAAATTGTGGTAAAATAACAATTTAACCTTATCAAAGAAACCCGAAAATTGTTTGATTAAATATATAAACTAACTTCTAACATTTTTAAATGTCCAGGTAACAAATCGTTCTACTTTTATCACTTAAATCTACAACCGTGCAAATCGGAACAAGTTTAAATCTCAATTTCGACCTTTTTTTCTTTGTTACACAAAGCGGCGTGAAATTCCTTTACAAGTAGAAAGTTGTAAAGTACATTTTTTGTAGTTGACACTAAGGGTTTTGTCTACTTCAAAAGGCAACATAGCGCGATGTCAAGTGCTTCTTAATGGTTCTATTGACCTGTAGACTATGATTAATGGTTTTACGATTTAAGGGACGTTTTGGAAAGAATTGACTTTTTGGGTACTTTTATTGTAACTGTCCTTGGGTGTGTTTATGGTTGGCCGGCCTCATTAGTCGGTACAAAGTTTTATTGGAGAAGTAATACAAGATGTTGAACATTGTCGTTAAAGTTTGGTCTAACAACGTGGACTACTGCCTTAGGAGTAAATTTTTAATTTATTATAGAACATGATCTACCGATAATAACTTAATATCTCAAACTAATATATCACATAGTGTTTTAAAGATATTACTGCTTGCAAGTAATTGATTAGAGAAGACAACAAATCATAATTTAAAATCTTGAAATGGAACAGAAACTCTTTATTGCAGGCATTTAAAACAAAATATATCAACATTATTTCAGATGTTATTCGTAATACTCGTAAATTTCAGTATTTTAACACCTTTTTTTTATCGTTCTAAAATATTTGCAACAGATGTTGTTAGTATCTTCTTTTAACTGTTTGTCGGTTATAATGAGTTTAAAGCAATTCTTTTGTTTATTCTCATTACGAATTATAACTTATAGCGACATAGGTTAACTCAACCTTTATAGTTATCATTAACAAGGAGACATGAAGCTCAATACTTAATATGGAATGCCTGTAGTTGGTTCTACAAGTTTAATCCATTCTTTATTAGCTTTCTTTGAGTCTTTTCAATTATTAGTCTTTAAAGTTTCTCGATTGAATGTACAACACGATATTGTTTATCCGTCTCGCCATATATAAATTTGGAAAATTAGTGAACATATTTGGCTACAAACATCTTTTCATTTTACGATATGTCTCTCTTGCCTCCATAGTATAACCTAGAAAGTATGGTTCATTACTAACCGTTATGTAAACATATTCTGGGACAGGTGTTTTAATTTTTACAATTACAAGGCATAGAAAAAACTTTCTTTTTCACATTTTTTTCTAATCATTTTGATTAAATTTTTCTCAATCTAGCCTGAATGGTAGACCTCAAATAATATCTAACTTTGTAACAATACATATGATGTTTATCTATCGTAACATTATCTCAAGAGGAGGTGGTCCAATTGATTCAAAATTGTTTAGCTTTACGGAATTATTATATATTTTTATTAAATTTGTTTAAATAATGGGGGGGAATGTTTGAACATTTGTCTTAATTTTCCATTCTACATGAAAGTCATAATTATTATGTTTTTTGTAATTCGTGTTTGTAGGATTTGTAGTTTGGATGATTTATAACTAGTTTCGGAATAAACTAATTATCAAGCGGTTTATATATTTACAGGCTGTTTTTGATGATACATGTAATATGTTATGGCAATATTTTCGAAAGGTTTTTCTTGTAATGCAACATATTATGACCCTGTCTTTTTAAAAGATTGAAGACGTCATTTACAATTTTTTAAAATAAAACTTGGTAACATTTTGTTTCATATCTAAAACTAAATTCATAAAAAAATCGGAAGATGTCCGGAAGTATTGTCTCTACACCCTAAACACCTTTCATGATGTTTTCCATAGCATTTTCTTTGGGTGGCTTAATTATACACCCATGATTATTATTACCTGAACAGATAATAATTTTCCTAATTTTTTTAACTTCTCTGGGAAATATAGCTGCATCACTAATTATTAAATTATAAAGTAATTGAATGACTATTCTATTTATAGTCATTTGAAATCTATATGAAGTACTTTAATAGTTCTGTATTTCAATGTTAGTTTCTCGACAAATCCCGTCACGCTACCAATGAAACCTGACAAACTGGGGGAATGATAGAATATGGTTAAATAGTTCCTGCGATCGTTAGAGTTAAACCCTTTCAAGTATAATCCGATCTGTTGCCTAGGAGATCGGACTTAGCAATTTCCTAAAGTAGGCGGTAATTTCTTTATTAGGTTATTTGTCGCTTAATGCCCCCCAATCTCATTTTGTAAAGTTAAAGTTTCCATTCAACTTGCTAAATTAAAATGGCAATCGTGGTCAGTAACTTAATACTAATTTCACTAAATTAGGAAGTGTCATTCCATAACTGATTACAGATGTAGACAAGGTGATGACGTCATCATGGTACTTATCCAGCCCTATCTTACAATATAAAGAAAGGAAATCCTCTAAATGTAATGCCCAAACGTTTGTTTCAAGGGCTTTGTGAGAAAAGTTAAATTGTATTGGTAGATGAAGGGGGTAAGATTGTTACACAGATTTTATGAACCTCCTAATTGTGTATATTTACTTTCCTTCAAAAAAACTATTTAAAATTGTCAATTTTTTTAAAATTATTAATTCAATATGCCGGATTTAGCATTTTGGCGCCCCTATGCCCAATAATTTTTTCCGCCCCCTAGTCTGGTTAAAGTTACTTTCCCAAAAACCTTTATTAAAAAATTATATTAACTATATGTTAATTTCTTAAACACCACTCCACGATGCACTTGTATCATTGCATTTTTTGAGTAATTTACTTTGTTCTGGGCTTAATGATTTTTTTGTAATCAATTCAAAAAATATGTTAAGTTATGGCTATTTATTTGTATTTCTAGATTTTTTTTTTCTCTAGGCCGTGCGCCCCCTGGGAGCGTACGCCCATAGGCCCGTGCCTATTGGGAAATCCGGCCATTGATTCTACATGAGCACACTACAGTCCTCCAATAGCAAATTGCATGATTCTATCTTAATTGTTGTGCTCGTATCTTAGTTACAACGACAAACGGAGGGCGTGTCGATAATCGATTTTCCGCTTTCCTGAGGCCACGAAAGATGAAGATCGGTCAAAAACGGAGATTTATAACCAGACTTACTTAGTCAAACTTAAGTACAGTAAAACCAATATAAATATTAAAAAATGGGAAATAAATTTAAATCCTTTTTTTACGTTTGGGTGGGGGGGCGACAGAGGTACAGACCTCGGTATACTAACCAAAATAGTCGTGTTCAGTAACTGAACATTATTTAGATTCATTAAAACATGGACTCTTATTACAAAATGTTCTTATGTTTTCAGAATACCTCTATTTTCACCTCCTTCCATTTCATAGGATATCAGTATCTCAAATTTCAAAATACTTAATCATTCTGACCAACTTTCCTTGAGCAACACTTTCACCCTTCCGTATTGTCTTACTACCTTATAACCTTTTGGTTTAAAACCTAATATTTTAAAAATTTCTACATCCTATCATACATACAATTTAAAATGTTAAAACAGAATTCTTGATTAACAAATTTATTTCATATGTTTGTAACTCATAATTTTATACTAAATTTGGTTAAAACGACAAAAATGTATTTAAATAGTTATAGAGGACAACAGAACTGCCATGGTTATCAATACAACTGCCATGTATATACATAGAATAGCGGCTTAATATTTCGTATTGTAATTGACATATAAATACGTACGACCAACTGCAAGTTGCTTTACCCTTTATAGAGTGTTTCTAAAACTATAAAAAGTAATTTTCTTATGAAATTATGTTGTTTTTAGTTACTTCTGTACATAGGTACAAGATCCGGTAAGCCAAGTCGCCTAGACGAGCGTAGAGTGTGGCAACTTCCTCAAATATGTACAGCTAGGAGGCTCGATAAGGCGAAACTATACACATCCAGCCGTCTTTAAAGTAAGTGCGTGACATACACAATAACGAAATTCAGAAAACGTGTGTTATCAACTGTTTAAACACTGTTTATACTGGGCAAGTGCCTCTTGACCTACAAATAAAATTTAACATTTCCTACAAGGCTCAAGAAAACTTTTGGACAATACATTTAGAGGATCTGCTTGTATTATATTGTATAATGGAGCTGAGAAAATACCATGATGGCATTTTAATACTCTAATATCGTACACTGTACGTACTTTAATTCTTCTCGCTTTGTTGTTTAAAGATTAAAAAATCTCTGAGTTATCAACGTCCTAAATGAAAAGGAAGAAAAGAACATAAAATAAAGACCCCCCCTAGCCCTCGAATACTCTAATAACGTCAGAATCGAAAAAGAACAAAAGTTGGTCAAAAGATACCTGGAAATAAAGAGATCTAAGTCAGGACTACATGATAAACTGTGTACATCCAGCTAGATTCCTCGGGATTGCCAAGCCCCCCTACTCACTAAAGTGAGTCCCTGATTTAATTAAAAACTATAGGCCAGTGATTACCAATCGTGCACAAACAGAGAATTTCAGATGTGAAGGTATATTTTTTTCGTATTAATGCTAGATAAATATTACAATTATGTTAACTTGATGTTATTAAAACTTTTAAAAAATTAAAAAATATTAAATCTTAAACTAGTCCCCAAAGAAAGAAGAAAGATACCCAGCGTTAAAACAAAACCTGAGTTGTCATATTAAATAAACTATACATAAACATGACCAGGAAAAACTACAATTCAAGAGACCTTCACACAACACAAGAAATAACAACACCAAGTTGAACCGACACCAGTCAAGCAACAAAAAAGATATTAGTGACAACGGGTGTGTACTTTGTGATGTTTTAGGATTTGAACTTGACAACAAGAGTTAAATTATAATCTCGAAACTTAGTGTAGGCTATTAGTTGTTGTGTATACAAGTGATTGAAAATGTCCAAATGAACTATATCAATAATGGGAACAATCCATCACTATCCAATAACTTTAAAATCAAAATATCTTTCCATTTGAAAAGATTAAGAAAAAATAACTTGATAAGAATAAATATACATTCTGTACATGGTACTCTATAGTACTTTTGCAATGACGGGCTGCATAATATATTTAAAACTGAAATATTAAACTGTCTCGATACTTTTATTCCACCCTCTGCCACAAGTGAGGCTACAACTACATTTTAAACGAATAAAAGACAGAGTAATTTTGTTTTCCTTCTTTTTTTTTATCACTGTTATTGCAGATACATAAAGATTTCATAAAAACTAAAAACTCTCGTATGTTGTAATGTGTTCCAAATAATAAAACTGGAAAAACTCCAATTGAATAAAGTTTAATTTTAGATAAGGGAGCGAGCGTCTGGGTGTGTTGAATTTTGTGAAGTGAAATCAGTTAGCGAGTTGTTAAAATGGGCCATTAAGGGCGTCAGTTACACCCCCACACCATGAGTTAACGATGCTTTCTCTCTGGGTGGGGATGCGACCCCAGTCATTTCATTTCTTTCTCTCTTTGTCGCTCTCATCTGCTCCTGTTTTTGTGTCCACTATTCTTGTTTTCTGACTCTGACTTCCAGGGTTACAAACATAAAACACATGCCAAACATATTCACTCTATAGATTCATTCATATTTTGTATACATTTTATACGTTGAATTCCATGACTATTCTTTCCAAAGCTGAATTGCATTTTGTGTAATGTTAAATTTTGATAAGGGTTTAGCATTAGTATTTGAATCGGATATTTCGGCCTACAAATCTCATCCTTGCTTCTACGCTAAAAAAATTCATTTTAAAATTTTTGTATAACCTATTGGCTAGTCCGTGAATATCCGAGAGAGCTTGCGTGGCGTCTCAACTAATCGACATCGCACTATATAGACATCTCGCTCGATCGACAAAGCGGTTCTAGTAGAGGAACTGGTAATAAATAACTATTTTATTCAATATAAGAATACGAAAACATGACCTGACTCCTCTAGAACAGTTAAATTGGATTCAATATTGTCATTCAAGTAATAAAATCAGACAGTTTAATATGGTTATGGTTATACGAAAATACACCCAACGTCATTAAACGTTATTAATACGTTATTAAACGTAGGCCATGTTAAAATGGAATGTCGTAATTTTCGAGAATTACTAAAAAGTTGAAGTCTTTTCAAAACTATTGCAGAAATGTTAAATTTGAAAACATAATACTTAAATAAATAACTGGGTAGATTCGAGTAAATCAGTAAGATGAAATACAGTACATCAAACTGGCAAAGACGGATTTACGAAGGAGACATGGCGGGGAAATTATTAAATATATTAAAATTACAATCATATACCATTATAAATAGGTTATAGGAGATGAAATGGATGTTGTCGCTGAAACGTCGAAAATATATGCAAAAAATAGATTGCTGGAAAAAAGTTGTTCAAACTTTAAAACTACTCCATCCACCTAGATTACTACTCTTAGTTCATTGTTACGTGATCAATATTCATTCGTAAATTTTACTACACTACATTCTGTTTTTATATTTATTATTAGTTTTTAAACTTTACTTCAGTGTTGACTATTTTTTGTATTAAATCCTTTATTGTTTTTGTGTTTTTAAAAATATTTAACAATGAACTCCTAAGTTACATATTTTAACTGTAAAAAAAATGTCTTTTACTACCACTACAAGTACGTTTAAAAAAAAATTAATCTGGAAAAAAATTGAAAAAAAAATATAAATATTATTTTATTGGAAAAGTTAATCGGATTTCATAAAATACATCATTTATAAGTGTTTAATTTATATAAAAAGAGAAAAATGTTTTACAATAAGCTCATTAGGTAGAATGCCAAAAATGCCAACATTAGAGTCCTGTCTTCACTGAGAATCACATTCCTTGCAGTGGTTAATATACACTTAGTAGCTAAATCAAACACTTTGAACTCTAAAATCACTATTTACACAATAAACTATTTACAACACTAAAAACTAACAATATAAAAACAATAATTTACAAAAATAATATTCAAACACTTAATAGTTAAAACTTTCGCAAACACTATTCTTTCGTAAAATATACGATGCGAGCTTGAATACGGTAATAACGGTTCAACTTTGAGCTTAGTCGAAGAGACAGTGGCCTCTATTCACAATGGCAGGAAGGTAAACAAAAAGACAGAGCGTGTCCGTCTTTTGTCTACGAGTTCTCCGAATTTTACAAAGGGCGGGTTGTAATTTTTACAAATGAGTAGTGTTCTTTAAAATAAGCTTGCAGTTCAAATTTAGCACTAAAATCATATACCAACTTAGTCACTGACAATAGGTACAGTGTTGCTGAAAATTTTAAGAATTGTTAAATATTTTGGAAAATATTTATTTTTTATTTAACTCGAGAACTACTGAACCGATTTCAAACTATTTACTGTTCAGGGAATTAATTTTTATTATTTCACTGCATAAGTGAATTTTAGCATGAAATCACATGCTTTTTGACAACATTTTACGAGGGTACCCTGAACAGTGAACAATCACTTAAATCGCCGTTAATCACTCTTTTAAATCGCTAATTAGAGATGATTTCATCATTAATACTGCATTCTTCGAACTCCGGGTGCCGGGTAGACGTGCTGCCATCTTATGATGGTCGTTACAGAATATTTTAAGGTAAACCGAGTCGATTCGTAGGTTAGCAAAGAAATACAACTATCCTGTCTCTGGAGTTTGTAAAACTGGCTATGGTGATTATTATACAGTGCAATATAAGTCAACAAAAATGTAATTTTAAATTTCTTTTCCAAATATATTGTGTCAAATCCAATTCCTGAATATTAAATAGTTATTTTTTTTAATATGACACTAGAGTTACACTATTACATTGAAATCACATTTTAGACTGGAATATTTGAAAGTCTATATTTTATTTATAATCTCTAAATGCTTAGGCCAAGGTCTAACATAAAATATGATAATTCACGGCCATATTCGGTTGTATACAACTTGTGTTTAAGTCTAATCAGCTGTTTTGTATTATTATTTTACTGGTTGCTTTATGTAATAAATTCCCTAATAGGTCAAATAAGGTTAGATTTTTGTTGTTGATATTTTGGAACTTAGGGTGACAGATTAAAATTATATATTGAAAATTATCATTAAATATTGATTGTTTTTTATAAATATTTTATTAACTTTAATGTGTCAAAACACTAAACCTAGGAAACAGTTACTATATTTCATGTTTAATTGGTTAATGCTCTCAGGGACTCGTATATAATGAGTACGTGTTGGCAATCCCGACGGATTCCTACTTGATATACACCTTTTTTCATGTAGTTGTGGGTTAGATCCATCTCATTATCGGGTCTTTTTTGACCAACTCTTGTTCTCTTCCGACCTTGACGTTATTAGAGTATTCAAGAGATAGGAGTCTTTATTTCATGTTCTTTTTTTTCCTTTTCTTTATAAGGCGATGTGACAGAGAGGTTTTTTACCTTTAAACAACAACAACAAAAGTTGTCAGGTACGAAATTTTTATAAATTACTGTGTGGAAGAAGAAGGTAGGCCACGATCATGGAATTAAGACATAATGTGGTCTATGGAGATCAGCAACCTAGGAGAATCAGTTGAAGACAAGTTGTAAACAATTAATTGTAGGCTTTGTATAGTTATAGTACAAAATAATGTAGTATTCAGAAAACTTCTACAATCGGTATACAAACTTTATCTGAAATATATGTTTTTCATACCCTGCTGTCATAAAACAAGTTCTGTAGTTTTAAAACGATAATGTTATATGTATCCGAACTCGTACATCACTGGACCAATTTCAATCTACTTTCTGTCCTATGGAGTTGTTACCATTCATCTTGAAAATGGAAGTAAAATTTGATTGCTGTTGCTCCAAATAATACAACTAATTTTCTCACAACATCTATAGTAAACTTTTTTTTTAACCTAATTAGTAAGAGTAAAATTAAAATTTTAAAGGGTTCCATCAAATTTCCTTTTTGTTTATTGTTTAGAGTGTTAAGAAAAGAATACATTTTCATTCCGTAGTGGAAGAAAATAAATGTCCGTCACCAGTGACAACTATTTTTTAGATTCTGTTTTCATCAACTTTTGATTAATTTTATTAAAAAAATAAGTTTCAAAATTTATTCGTACTCGTGAAACATAATATTTTGTAATAAAAAAGACTTAAAGTGGTTTTAAACATTTTTAGTTTTACTATCTGAAAGTATATTAACAAATTAAAAATGTGTTCCCAATTACAATAATTTCTATCAAAATAGTACACCTTTACAAGCCTCAAAATATTACCGTTAAATCGTTATTTTTAGAAGTTATATTCAACAAGTAAATTTTATGGTGTTTGTACTCAATAAAAGCAACATAACTTATGCGAATCATTAAACGTATTCGAGAGCTCATAAAGAACATTTTGGTATCGTTTTAATATTGTTTGAAATCCGTTTATTAGACCCGAGATATATATTTAAAAAATCCAGTAACTGCTTAGGTCCAGACATTCAATTTCTTTTTTGTGTCTTGTTTTGGGATATATATATTTAAAAAATCCAATAAGTGCTTAGGTCCAGACATTCAATTTCTTTTTTGTGTCTTGTTTTGGGGTATACAGTACAGTATACATTTTCAGTATGTATTTTAACATAAAAATAATATATATTTTACAACCTAATTGTTATAAATTTATGTTTCTAACTTTTTTGCACTAGGCTACGGACTGAAACTGTATACTGGTCTTAACTCCAAAACAAGACACAGAAATCGAATGTCCGAACCTTTTTTCTCAATAATATTAGGCTTCACTATAAATATTTCGTATCATTTAGGTCCATCCATTGGGTCCATTCTTTCTAAGATCAAAATAATAAATAATTACACACGCAAAATATATTATATGATGACAGTATAGGTAATGCAATATGTTTCTACAATATATTTATTTAATCATATTTTACTGAGTTATAAAATTTAATGATAGTTTACTATTCCCAAGGATTAGCTATTAAAATCTCAAGGGTTATGTTTTAAACAGCGTGACAAATGATAATAACACGATCACAACAAAGCTAAAATGTATTTTTGTCCGCAGTTATTAAATGGTTTCGTTAGTGGTGAAACAGCCCGTCTACAGACATGCGTACAAAACATCGCGTGATGTATCATATGAAGTGCGTGCACATAATGACTGTCATTATCACTAACAGTTTTATACTTAAATGGAATCACTTTTATTGGAGTTCTAAATAAATATGTGCCATCTCGCGGAGTTAATTGAAACTTAGTTTGCGTGTCCAGCCAAGGTCTGAAGGCTTAAGTAAAGTGGGTCAAACCTGATTTATCTTTAATCTGCAGACTCAGTCAAAAATGAAATTGCCGAGTAATAATTAGAACAGAAAAGGTGTATCGATTGTTTTAAATAGAAACTAAATATATAGAAACTAAACTATATACATAAATATATATATAAATAGATTTCATACACAACAATTAGAAATATATATATGGTGATATATATATTTCTAAATATTGTGCATGAAATCTATTTTTTATAGCTTTGAAAGAAACTTTGACCTTTCGGAAGAAGACACGAAATTAATAGGAAGTTTTTAATATAGATTATGTCGAATAAATAGATGGAACATTTCATAAAGTTAAAATACTCACAAGAATCAAGAGAAATAAAGTAGATCTGGGGAGGGAACAAATTGAAATTTTATGTGGGGGTGAAAGTTCTGAAAGCACGAGACGGGCCTTTCGGAAAATACAAGGAAGCGTTACTAGGTTGTTATCAAAATATATAAACTGGATCGGAATTGTTTTAAACCTTTAAAACTCATTAAGAATTCGGTATGGTAATAAAAATTCCAAATTACTTTATTTTAATGATAAGTTTTTGAAATAGTTAAGATCTAAATAAATGAGGAATCATATCAATTGGCCTAATATACTTCATGATGATAATTTTTCGTGAATCTAATTGGTTAAGCTAATCTCAAATTAAATTAACGTTTTCTAATGGAAATAAATTGATTAATTTTTATTTATAACTTTTATCAAATTTTAAAAATTGACTGTTATGGTAACTAATGTTGAATAACTTACCTCAAGAAACGATAGCTGATTTGTAAGTTTCTATAGGTGTAGTGTATTTGAGATTTTTGGTCAATTTGAACTTTTTACAGAGGTAAAAAATCCGCCTTGTCACAACTATCATATTGTCGAGCTCTAATTATATGTAAGAAATCATGATAATTTGTCAAATTTGTTTTGAGAGACAGCGTCAGTAACATTTCAATTTCACCCCTCGGCCAAGAAACCTCCGCTTCCAAAATGTAGACCTGTAAAATAATAGAAGGGATATTTAAGATAGTGAAAATACTTTTAACAAACATGAGATTAAAAGGGGATGTGTGGAGTAAATTTTGATCTTATGAAAAAAAGGAAGAAAAATTTGTGATGGATTTGATATTTTATTATGGAAAATTAAAAATAACGAATGAATTGATCGATATGAAGCAAAGAATTGTTTAAAGTCTAAAAAAGAGACACGATAATTAATTGATAGGTTCTGTTTGAGACGAAATCAATCTGATGATATACAAAAACAAAAATAGACGTGAACTTTTTTTTAAATCTATTCAAAGGTAGGCCTAAAATCAATATTGATAACTCTTGTATTAGATCTTGACGTTTAACTTGAGACAACAATGAAACAAGAGTGGATGTGACATAATTTTAGCTGAAGAACATAGCCAAAAAGAACATACCAAAAAAAACATAATTTTGTGTATCTCTAAAGTTATAAATGATCTCTTTTTGTAACGATCAAGAAAGTGATTTTAAAATTGAATACAGTCTCTTTTAAAATAATGGGTTCATCCGAGGTTTTAATTTCTACAATTAATTAATTTCAATCGGAATCTAATGTCATCAAAAAGTCTATCACATAAGTTATGAATGAGCTTTTTTTTGTAACGGTCAAGAAAGTGATTTTAAAATTGCATATAGTCAATTTTAAAATAATTGGTTCAATTAAGGTTTTAATTTTTACAATTAATTGCAATCAGAAGCTTATGTCACCAAAACGTTTATTACATAAAATTATGACGGAAATGTTTTCTAATAGTCATGAAATTGGTTTTAAATTGCATACAGTCTGTTTTAAAATATATGTTCAAATAAGGTTTTAAGTTATCCAATTAATTGCAATCAGAATCCTTGTCATCAAAAAGTTTTTCTTGTATATGTAAGCTGTCAGAATGACTATTTACTCAAAATCTACCAAAGCAATTTTTATTCAATTTAGATTGTTGTGTATGGTTAAGAGGTTAAATAGTATTTAGTGATAATATTGCATGATTAGTAATATGGCGAGAGTTTAAAATCTTTTCTCGGCTGTAACTGACTTTACGCAACCTGTGTTGACTATTATTCTTTAGAGTGGTGCCATGTAACAATCGTGTGTTAACGAAATTCTTACATATAATTCCAGTTTAAGTAAATCTCTGAATTCAGTCACTCTGAATCTCGTTTCCTGATCTTTTCGGCCAAATTGACACAATTCACAGTATTAAACCTCCCTAATGAATGTTAATTGAATTTTTAATTAAGCTCGTTATTGAAACGATGGAGGACATAGTCCTAAAAACCAACTTCTTTGTCCTGAATTCATTTCTTTCTATGACCCTCTGAAATCATTGTTAGTACAAACCCTGTCCTACACAACAGCGAACAGACCGGAGACCACATACCAGAAGTGTCTTCAAACAGGTTAGCCATTAGCGTGCCTATAACGGGTTCCAAGGGTACCACCACAAAAAAAAAAGTTCCGCAAAGAGCGCTGCCCACACTCGCCGATATACTCCCTATAAATTGGTACCCACTGGGCAGGCAGAACTGGTTAGTGAAATATTTAATAATTATTATTTTGAATACGGCGAGCTTTGAGAAAACTGTATTGATTGTGTCAAGAGAGTAAACTGTCAAGTGACTTTTTATTTATTTTTTCAATTCGCTTCGCTCTGTATATAATTCAGAATTATATTTAAATTCCCTAAATATTATTATTTTATAAAATTATTTAACATTTTAGTTTTTCATATAGTAAACATATAATATATATAGCTTAATGAGTCACAAAATCAAAGGAGTTTTCACGGAAATATTTTATTTTTAAATACATTGAAAAAAGATGTTGTCATAATCTGACGTTTGAACCTTGCTCTACACTTTCATCAATTTTTTTTTATTTTGCCCATCATGAGCGTTTTGTTTTGTGTTTTTTCGTTATTTCGATAACTCAAAATCAATTGGACCAAAATTACCAGTTCGAGTGATATTAGTAAACAACAAAAATTGTCTTTTAACATTCTGAATAAGTTCATGGCACAAGTTTTAATATCTTTTATATATTTTTTAAATATTCAAGTGTAAATTTAGAACAGCATCCATGGTTAATTGTCAATTTTTAAATGATAACTATCAAACTGACTTTTTTTTATCGAACAACAGTTTTGTTTGGTAAGTATTTGGTTTTGTGGACGGGAGTGTGAGACAATTTTTGGAATATTTTTTCACAGTTTAGTTTCCTGAATTTGAAGAAAATTTAGAGCATAAACATATATTAATTGTAAAGAAATTCATTTACACAATGTTGTATTTATAGTTTCTTTATTTTTCTCACAATTTAGAATCTGTAATAACTTACTTCAAAGTGACTTACTTACGTTCTTTCTGATATTTTAGATATTTTAATTCATCGCCATTTTGAAACTTGTGACCCGAATTGGTGGTGAAAGACTCTTATTGATGAAATTTCTACTAAATTTTGAAATTTAAACATTTTCAAATGTAAACAAGGGTCGATACTTAATTCTCGTCGATAGAAACAGAATTTTATTTTACGTCCAAAACCATGACTGTCAACACTGAACATATTTTAACTTTGGTTGAATCTTTAATCAAACGAACCAATAATATTTTTCCTTAATAAATATATACAATATCCGTTTAAAACAAGACATCGAACAACCCAAATTTCCTAAACAAAAGTGTCTTCCTCTCCTTCTCACTCTTTACAACATAATTGTAATAATTTATCGCTGTTTGGTAAAACCTCATTTTAAAGGGAATAAAATTATCGGCGAACATATTTTTTGTTTGAATCAACATTAAGTTAAACAAGTTCAGCTTTGGTTTAGGATTACAGCTAAAAGTCCTAATTCGACTAATCCTATTTCTCTACAATAGACCTTTCAAAGCCGGTTAAATTGAATCATCACTAGATCCTAGTTTTGACAATGTTGAATTATCCATCTTCAGGATGATTGGTTACTATACTAACACACATCACACATGTTCATGTGCTAACAGAATCTTATGGAGAAAATAATGGTTTAACCCCGTCAATTTCAGACTAAAACTCTCTCTATAGACATCAGTTTCAAGATAACTTATGTAGATGGTTTTAACCAAATTATATTAAGAGAAATCACAGTAGAGGTAACATGTTTTAGATTATATAATTCATCAATATCGGTTGCAGTCAGTTAATCAGGCTAACATGGATCCTATATTATGGATTTTTAATTCGTTGTATTAACTTTCTAGACAGGCTATAGTAGATGTATGGAACCCGGTCAGTTGCGTAAACTGGTTGACATTTGGAAACAAACGATCGCCGCCTCTTGAATATATTCACCACCGACCCTTCAAGGATTAATCGTGCCGGTCTCGGAACAGATTACCCGCAAAATTCCCGATCTTGTAGCTTTCTTTTTACCACCGTATCATTCCAAATGGAGTTTAAAATAAGTTGATAGCATGTGCCTCAGATTTTTTTGTTTTTGCAACTCATTCTGTGTAGTTCCACCTGCGGGCTCAGTTAGATTAATTGTCAGTTTATCAAAGAGCTAACTCACCTCCGTATACCACCTCGTCTGTTTTATTACGAGAGGGACACAATTACTCGACTGGTTGCCAAAATTGACCTTAACAACAATAGCCTATATCCAGATTGAGAAAGCTCCACAAAATACGGTTTATGTTAATTGATCTTAGGAGTCACGGGATCTACGAAATCTCGAATCAAACGAGGGTAAGAACACTTGCACGAAACATTTGCCCGAAGTCCGCCATTTATCTGATAATTAAAAGTGAGTTTTCGATAAGGCTGTGACACTTAGCCCGAACGACCATCAAAATAAGCAATCCTCCCCATCCCCTTAACCAATTAGCTCTTCTATATTTTAAATTTGGATTATAACAGTTTTAAATTTAAGTATGGCTGAAGACTATAATTATAGAATATTTGGAAAAGGTTAGGTTATAACAGGTTAGGTCTTTACAACGTATTAAAAGTTAGTTATTTTCTGAAAAGGTAGTAAGTGTCAATCTCCGGACAAATTCTTCTTGCAAGTGTCTCAACCTCGATTTTAAGCTAACTTTATTATTTTTTACTAGAAACGAATCTGGAGTTCATTAATTTCAAAATTTTAATTCAAACACACCAAGCTACTGGGAGATTTTGTAAGACTTACAGCCAAGAAATACCCCAGATAAATTATATACGCAATTTTGAAATTTACCGCTTTTTGGGTAACTAATTTATTGATATGTACCCTATAACAAAGCCATGTATCCCTACACGCCATATAAAACCGGACAACAAATTACGGTATGTAATAAGTCCAAACATGTACCAATTAATAACTCCTTTGGGTAGGATCGGTGTACATTTTATAAATTGTCAGATTTTGCATTAAAGCTATAATAACAAGTCCTTATATATAATAAATTACGTTCAAAGACACTGATAGTGTCCTTAATTTAATAACTTCACCCACACTAAGCGGGTACCATAAACCGCTAGATCCCGTTAATTTGGAATTGAACAATACCCTTCCATTTCCCCATTTGTAATAATTTCAACTAAATATCATTTTAATTTTCTGACAACCGATGACGAGAATTTTGCCAAAACAAACTATTTCGCGACTTCCAAGTTTTTTTCTAATGATATCATTTATCTATCATCTGACCCATGTTGTACAGCCCAAGCGGATGGACCGATTGTGATCAAATTCGGTATTTTAGTTAATTTGCAGTTTTATTTATTAATTATTTTATTAATTCAATTTTTCGGCAACTCGAAATTGGGATCTTCTCAAAATTATTTAATTGTTAAAATGTAGCCTCTAAATAGCCAAACAAAACGTATTGGTCATCACATTGATCAAAATGACGGTTCAGGAGTTGTCAGTAAAAACAAACAAAAGTTCACATATAATCAAATGTTGACTGACAACGATTAGCCCGAAATTTTGAAAGTAATTTTTTTTTTATAGCGTGAGGACCCATTAAGAAAACCTTTTCCAAAATTCGAGTCCTAAGGTAAATGGGATAAAATGTGTTTTCACGTATTCTTCAATAATTTCTATTCTCGATATCGGGTACATTGTTTGGCTTACATAGATTACCCATACAAATGCCTGAAAACATAAACCTTCTCTTAACCTACATTTACAGTCCTAATTGACCATCTCGTCAACGTTCAGTCCAAACCTCTAGAATCTAGATCCTAAAAGATGAAAATTTGCAGAGTATATTTTCATCTAAAACGTAAGGACCTACTAAATGAAATGTTTCTAAATCTATATGAAAATTTACACAAGAGCTTGATCCATATCATCAAAAAATTTTACCCTTTCAACGCCGACTATAACTAGTTTGTTATAAACCTATAATTTTATATCATCAGCTCTACCGATTTTGTACAAATTTTGAAGAAATGCAAAGATGATTGTCCCAAATCACAAGTAATAGAATATTAAAACTTATGAAAATCTTAATAAAAAATAAAGTTTTAACTTGACCACTGTTAGAATGATTTTTGGTTAGGATTAATTTATTTCACAAGTGAAGCAAAATCCTATCTAAATAATAAACATGTTGCACAATCAAATAAAAATTTAACCCTCATTATACCAAATTGATCATAAGAAATACTCAAAATTTAGTAATAAGTCAAAGATATGTGAATTTTTTTTTTAAATATGAAAGAGGGGAGATTACGTCCAATTATATTTTATGTCTAGAGCAGTTTGTTTCCTTAAAAACGGTCAATCTGCAGACTTATTAACATAAAGCAGTTTTATCACGTAGGTTTCATCTTGGCAGTTTGACCCGAGAAATGTTTTTTTTTCCTTCATGTTTTAGGACCTCCAACTGGTCGTTCAATTCAAGTTTGTGTATTGTGTGTGGTCGTATCATGTTTCTAAATGTATATTTGTTTATTTATATAACTTATGTGTACAACAAAAAGGGAAAATAAAAATAAAAATCATTTTTATTTCTAATTATTTAAAAATAATCCTATATTATTTCTGCTTTTATTATTAGTTGCACATATAAGTTAAATACAGAAGTCGTTTTGGTATTAAATATAGTTTTATCAGAATACAATGTCTATAATGCAATATATAAAATCAAAACTTTTTTACAATATTTTATTGTTTCCATCTTCAACAGAGAAATCAGATTAAATATGGAAAAGTATTATTTTGATACGTTCCATGTAAAAAACAAAATGGATATACAGTATGGCAAAAATATTCCCATATTTTTAATTCTAGCAACATCAGTTACACTTTTTGACTGTAAAGTAAAGCACAAACATATTTTTAAAAAGACACTTTTTGGATTCTTGGGACACCAAAATGAAGACTAAATTTAATTGTTTACTCAGAACATAACTTTCTCCACACTACTTACATCTGAGAAAGTTAAACGACCTTTACTAAAACATAAAGTCAATCATTGGAAATGCCTCTGCTCTCATCTAATATTATAATAAAAACATGGTTTTACTCTTATGTTTTCGAATGGACAGAGTCCCCAATTTATAGTTGACACTTACGGTTTTTGAAATGACACTATCCCCAGCTAGGAAATAAATAAGAACATTTGACCCTTACAATTTTGAAACAGCATTTTCCACAGCTTAAGAATGGTTGACTCGTATGAGTGTTGAAGCGAACGCCATTAAACCCAAAATTTGACCAGGTGATTTTACGTTTAACGGAGCGAGTGCCAACGGCCATAAGAAGGGAGACATGGGATTTTCAGAATAGTTGCGTGGTTTAACGTATTAACTCCATTCATTTAAACTATAATAAATTATTTAAACTATCATTGTATAGTAATAAATTAATGAAACGTACCAGTATATAATAAAATACAACCCAACCTGTTAATGTACTACTTTCCATTTTGGTGGTTTGAGCTACCACCGTTTCACAGGAACTTTTAACTTTCTAAAGCTATCTTCACAGTCACCCCACCAAACGTTTTGTTTATTCTGTCAAAACAATCTATATGGCACTCGCTCCTCAAGTGGAGATTTGACAAGTATCATAAAAAGGCGATCTCACTAACTCCGTTCCGCGACTCTTACGATCTCAAAATGGCTGTCCCCAATTATGAAAATAGAATGGTCGACTTTTACTTTGGTCTCAATAGTACTACCCCCTTGATAAACAAAAAGGACCATCATTGTTCCTACGTGTTTCTACACATATTACTGGTAAATATAACTGAACCTAAGCAAGTAGTAGATTCGAAATCCTATTATCTCTAAGTAATTTTTTTTTAATTATTGCTCTTTTACGGTACAGAAATGCCACTGCTTACTGACAGAAAATGACATTTCATATCAATTTATTGTTTATTGAACCAAAGTGGCAATACCGGCTGCAGATAAAAAAGGACGGTTAATAAAATGTCCTAAAATGGAAATGTTCCTAATTATAGCTCTGTGTTGAGGAATAGGGAGGGATGAACCTTTAATTAATGAAACTTGTATCGCTATATGTATTCTGTAGTTATATTATAGTATAGCCTTAGTATAGGATCAGTTGGAGTAGGTAAGAAAAGAACTGGCATACACAAACTGCATAGGGAACTTTCTTTATTAGTTATTAGTGAGTGGTTATATAGTGACTGTGGAACTACCTCTAACTAGTCGCATAGTTCAACCGTTACTACCTAATGACTTTATTAATTGGTTGTTTACGCGTCCATGAGTGCGTGATTTAACTTGTCGGAACAGATTTTTACATCAAATTGACACCAATTAATACTTCCGTCCTATGTTGTAATAAATCCATTCAATAACTGTTATGACCGAAATTTAAACACTTTTCACCTAAACAATTGACAGGAAGGCACGGTGTTCAGATGTGTCAGCTGATGGCACATCCGCTGTAAACTGGTTGACTGGGATGTCACCATTCTTATCGTGCAATTAAAAAGGGACGTGGCACATTCAATTCAAAACTTCTGTATTTATTGTTGATAGTAGAAAATGTGCGATTGTATGAACAAATCCGGTAAAAGACATTTAGATTTGAAAATAATATATTTATTTTTAAAGGTACTTTTATATCAGGAAAAATCTAGTTCTATAAGGTGGCATATTGTTTTACATTTTATTTTATTTTCTTGTTTAAACCCGAAAAACCATTCGGTTTTATGGGGGAAAAAAAAAGAAGAAAGAAAAGAGCTTCCCCTTAGTCCTCGATTACACGAGTGTTAGTATCAGAAACAAACAAGAGTTGGTCAAGAGAGACCTGATAGGAAAGGTGAAAGAGAGGGGGGTCTAACCATAACCATAGATCCAGCTGGGTTCCATAGAATTGCCAAATCCGTACTCACTAAAGTGAGCCCTGAAGTTTATTGTTTGACAATGCACACAGTTGATCTCTGTCGGAAATCTGCATAACTGACGTTTAAAAGGCGCAGCTCTACTAGTCAATCCAAAAATATTTTCCTACAGCATTACGTAAAGTGGGCCTTTACACACCCACAGCGGTTTGCAAACGCAACTACTTAAATTCAGCGTAATATAATTATCAGTAAATTTCACTTTTTTTGTACACTGTGCGAGGAAATATAAAACAAACAGCTGAACGTTAAAAATTGTAACTGATGTATAACCTCGAAATTAACAAACAATTTAGTATACATTTGTGAATGAAAATGGAGTACGAATTTGAATCTGATTATACCGCCTAAAATCAGTGTAATTGCACATTTTCAAGTATCTAAAAAGTCTACTGCCAGAGAAATGTCTACACTTTTATGTCGTCATAGACAGGAAAAGGAGTTGTGAACGAGAGAAAGTATTGCTTGCCTACTTTTCAGAAAAGTCGACAGTATGTAGTCCTTCATCATTCATCACTCTGTTCAATATATTCTATATTAAAAGCAACATTTCAAGTTGAAAAAAGCTATAGACATTATGTTAAGTACAAGATATTGAAAAGATAAAAATCAATGGGCTATATATCCAAAAATAAAATACGTTTGCTATGGAAGGTGTAACAAAGTTTTTGAGGAAAATCCTGATAACGAATTCTTCATGAAAATGGTAGTCTTAATTTTTGGGATTAGGGATATCTGTCGACGAGATGGACTGGTGAAGATGGTTGTTGATGATGTTGAGGACAAAGGTGTAATCATTTTTGTAACATTAGGAGAAATCAAAACTAACAAATGTCCTTACTTTACAATAACTAGTAATCCTGGTGACTGTTCTGGGTTATTTTCTCCTTTTATAGAAGATATGTGTGTTTGAGGCCACAAAATCCTTCCTCACGTCACCTGTTTTTTTTTTTAAATACGAGAATGGAAAATGTAATAATCAATTTTTTGGTATAAATACAATGGGGATGGTTTCTAACCCACTGCCGAATATTTAAAATTGTCATATCCCAACTTATTCACAGGCCATTGTTTCAGACTCGGCGAAATTTTTATGGTATATTTACCACAAAGTATTTTTATTGCGGTCACTTGACTCTATAATTATAAAATTGAGTACTAATGTCGAATCTATTCCAAATATTTTTGCAGATTGTGTAATTAATTCTCTTGGAATCGTTGACCTGGTGTCAAATTTTACTCAGACAACCGAATAACCTTTCAAATTTTCAACTAGTAAAAAAGCTATTACGCCTAAAAAGCATGACACTTTAATTACAGAATAATTTGCCTGTCAAATTACAAGAAACCCTTTGAGGAGAGTTTTACATTTCGTTAATTAACCGTCCCGTAATAATGACTCCTCGAACGGCTCGAACCTCGAAAGGATAATGCATCAGGAATGTGAATGTTGCATGTCCTGTGTAGTTCGGCAGAAATGCACGAGACGGCGCTTCGTGGAACCATCGCCTTAAGGAAATACCTGTTCATGTTCACTACCTGGCCTGGGCCAATGTATAAACTATGCGGTGTGCCTCAATGTCTGGATCCGGTGCCAAAGCTTTATCTCAGACCTCTTTCATTAGAACGGCAACCAATCCAAACTGGAATTTTAATTCAAGCATAACTCATAGATATAACGACTCTGATTAGGGCGGTTTCGGTTTAAAGAATTTTAGGTTGTATATTTAGGAAGTTACAAACATACAGTAGATTACTTTATACGTACGTAGTCTACATGTAGGGAAATTGTACACTGTCGTATAGACGTTATATAATAATAGACGTTTGTCACTAATCATTCATTTCATTGGTACTACTTTAGTTTTGAATTACTTACTAATAATACTACAAATATCTTAAATTTGTCAGCAATTCTTCATGTAATAACAACGTTAAAGCGCTGTTTCACCCATCACAATCGGTTTCGTCGAGGAAAATAATTAATACTTTAATCAAAAACATATTTTTCCACAGGAAAATAGCACGAAAAATGTATCTTTAGTAGTTGTTAGTACAGATACCAAATGTGGTATGTACACTGAGAGCTTATAATTGGTACAACATATTTTAGCCAAACAATTTAATTTAGCTAAACAAGCTATGTGATAATTCGATTTTGTCAAGAAGAAACCGATTGTGTGATTTGCAGGTACAGTAGTCATATTTTTTGTCGATGTTATCAAATTGGTGTATACAATAGGATTTTCTAATTGTTAAAACGTGTATGTAGTACAAAAAATGAATATATCGACATTCTATATAGGAATCATCTTCTTAGAAAATTTTGATCCACAAAATCGTAACTTTCATTTGTAATAGGGACATCGTTTTTATTTATAAGGAATTTATTCATACTGCATTAAAATGTTACATTTTTCGTAAGTCATATATTGTCGTGTGTACTTCATTAAAAAAAAAAAAACATGTGTTTGGCTTTCACACTCCTTCCCTCACAGAACTATTTTAAGTCCTGAAAATCTCATAGAATAGTCCATTTAACGATTTTCATCTTACTCTAATTAAAAGTCCCACGTATATCTTGCAAATTTTAAGACATTCGTTTTTTTTTTATTAAGTGTAAGTCAAACGTTCCTTTACTTCTTACCATCCCACTCTACTGAATTTGAATAAAATCTAATCATTTCATGGGACAACTAGTCTTCATCAAATTTAAAGTCAATTGAATGATCCGCTATTGGCTATATCTGGCAATCACATAGACAGACAAACATAAACTAAAAAAAATTCCTAATATGTTTGTAAAAAATATTTTCACACCACCACCTCTTTTTTTTATTCTTTTTTTGTTGCTATAAAACCAACAATTAAAACGTGTTTAGATATTTCTAGTTACGAATCTAAGAACTTAAATGGGATGATTAGATAGGTCACCAAACATTGAACGAAATTATCTTACTAATACACGAAAACTTCAAAGTATACTAATACAGAACAATTACCAAATAAAATTAGATATTTAAGTTATGTTTAACTTTTAATGACGAAGGCCCAGGTTTTAATAGCTCAGGACTACCTTATTTGATTCAGAACTGGTACAGCGTGAGTAATTCCTACCATTGTATTGTCGGCCACAAATTCTTTACGCCTGAGCGAAGCGGTTTTTCCTTAATGACCTAGTTAGTGAACAATCAGGTACAAACAGTTATATTTATATTCGTCAAAGATAATACAACATAAATACCATACGATACGAGACGCTGAGATAATTAGAGTAGTTGGTAATTACGTCTCATACCATAACTAAAGTTTTTTTTAAACAACTAGGGTTTTTACCAGTAAGTAGGTTTTCTTCCAACAACTTAGCTTTATATCAACAATTAGGGTTTTTTACTCATACTTACAGTTTTTACAAATTACTAGGTTTTTTTACCTTTAATTAAACTTTCTACTATAACTAGAGCTTCTACCAACAATTATTGTTATCAGGAACTACAGTTTTTTCCAATAACTAGGCATTCTTACCTGTAACTAGGGCTCTTCCAATAATTTAAGTTTGTACCAACAACTAAGGTTTCTACTAGTAACTAAAGCCAATAAGTCTTTACCAATTACTGGATTTTTTTACCACTAGCTAGTCTTTTTACTAGTAACTAGGGTTTCTATCAACAACTAGGGTTTTTCTCAGTTACTAGATTTTTTAAATGATATGAGGGTGTTTAACAGTAACTAGGTCTTCTAATAGTTACTGGGAATTTTATCAATACCTGGGCTTTTGATTAGTAACTAAGGTTACAAACAACTGAAGTGTGCACCAATAACTTGGGTTTTCCCAACAACTAGGGCTTCTACCTATAACTAAAGTTTTTACCAATTACTAGAGTTTTTACAAATAACTAAGATTTTTATCAGTAACTAAAGCCTTTACCAAGAACTAAGGTTTTTAACAATAACCATGATTTATACTAATAATTAGAACTTTTACGAACAACTAGAGTTATTAGCAATAACTTAGTTTTTTAGCAGTAACTAGGATTTTAATCTGTAACTATGGTTTTTATCAATAACTAGATTTCTATATATAAGTAAGTGTTTCATCAACATCTAGATTCTTTAACAATAATTAGGACTTTTCCAACAACAAGGATTTTTACAAATAATTAAGATTTTAGCATTAACTACAGTTTTTTATTTATTATTATTATTTTTTTTTTTACTAATAACTTCGGCATTATAATTTATTGGGGTGTATATAAATACGTTATGTTAGAGTCCTCAGGCACTAATTTCAGTAAATTTTATAAAATTTTTATTGCTGACACCCCCAAACTTCTTATAATTTTTACAATTTTTTTTTAGCAATTCCTTTCTCATTTTTTAAATTGTAGATATCACGTTTGGGTTATAAGATTATTTAAACCTGTTGGGAGATTTAACACCCACAAGTGAAAATTAATTTTTGAAATTTGAAAATAGATCGTCTCTTTCATTGACAAACTGACTTACTAAGATTTTTAGAAATACTGTAACTAGATGTTCTACCAACAACTAGGGTTTTCAAAAATAACTAGGTGTTTTACCAATAAAATAGATTTCTACAAATAAGTTAGAGTTTTATCATCAACTAGGTTTTTACCAAATAACTAGGGCTAGGCCTACTCCAACAATTTAATAACCAGGTTTTTTACCAATGACTAGAGTTATTAACAAATAATGTGGGTTTATACCTATAATCAAAGTTTTTATCAGCAAATAGGATTTTTATAAATAACTAAGATTTTACTATCAACTACAGTTTTTGTTTTTACCAATTATTACTTCCGCATTATAATTAGTTGAGATAAAGATAAATACTTTAAATCCTCAAGAGCTAATTTCAGTCAATTTTATAAATTTTTTAGCTAATACTGAAATTGCTACAGATAATTTTGAGACAATTTGAAACACAATTAATCTGTGTTTTTAGCCTTATGGCAGGGATTCGTGAGTTTTGTGCCAAACTAATACCCCCCCCCCATTTTTACAGTAGACTATTAATGTCTTGATGAACATTAGAGACAAAATACATATAATGAAAATCCAAAAAGGACTCAAAAAATCCAATTCTTTCTCTCCATATTTATTAAACATCGTAGTTTTGTTTCTGAATGAATAATATATTTTATATTTAGTGTATTGTAAATAAAGTTCTAATACGTAGGTATATTTCTTTCTTTTAAATTAAAAATAAAAATAAGCCCTTAAACCTTAGAAAAGTTGATCAGTTAAAAAGAGAAATAAAATGTGTATGATACAGCTCCCTCACTATGATTAATGGAGAAACAATACAACAATGGAGCAGTTAACCTAAACAGGACAAGACGAGTACATTCTTCACTCCGGCCTAATTTAATACCTAATAAATATTTTACAAAGCAATGTTCGAGCTCAGATTTAATTTGTTTTACACACATTATAAACAGTGAACCAGAAGAGCATAAATCGTTTCTGTCTGTCCGTCTTACTCCATTGTTAAAACACAAGGCACTCTTTGATAGACATGAGTTGGCTGTTTAGGATGTGATTTCAAAGTTTGTTCACGTGAAGGTGTGTGGTCTACCAGCCACTTTCACTCGACAGCGATATCGGTTTGCGCTTTTAGAAAGCCGAAAATTTAGCGGTTTAGACTGTAACAGACAACTAGCGAATATTTTAGATAGTTTACTATAGAAGGAAAATATGTGATAAGTAAATTAAGTACAAATATTCCTATTTGTTGTAAAACAGTTGCTATGTGTAAGGAAAAAAAATGAGTTAAATACATTTCCCAAAAATGTTAATTTGCCAAAAAAGTATGATGCACGTAATTTAGTAATTGATGACGTAAAAATTGTTGTTCTAATACGACCTAAAATATTATTAATACTTTACGTCGTCAAAAATGATTATTACTTCTCATTCTTTTAGATTTGGAGCTACATTGTAATGTCATTCACACTTGTAAGAATATTTTGACCTAATTCAATAATTCTATAGAAGTTTGCAACTAGGTGAAACGATATACGAGGGTATAATGCGCACATGCTTGTAGAACGCTAACAAAATGACAGAGGCGCGCCTGGTGACATTCTTGAGTTACATTCCCTCTCTTATACTTAAACAGCACGCGGTTATCGAATTTTAACTGCTGAAAATGTGATTCCTACTGAGATTCGACGTCGTTTATCGGCTGTTTATGGTGATGATGCTATTATTGCTCTACTGTGAACCGATGGGTAATACAATTTCGTGGTTGCGAGCCTGGAAAACCCGTAGACTAATTGATGACAAAAACGCAGCGGACGTCCGATCACTGTCACAGACGATGAACATCGCAACTCGTCAACAATTTGATTCAAAATGACCGGCGAATCACTCTAAAACATATTGGAATATCAGAGGAACGCGTCGGTTTCATTATTGAACAATTGAGATACCATAAAATCTATTCTCGATAGGAAAAGGCAGAGCATTGAATATCGACATCCGGAATCTCCTCAGACGAAAAAGTATAAAACATATTTGCAAAAAAACAACTTCTTTTGACTGTGTTTTGGAATTTCTATTTTTTTCCTCTACTCAAGAGAGACCTCAAGGGTAATCATTACAGCTCGGACAATGAGGTGAAGGCAGGTGTCCTAAACTGGATTCGAGTAAATTCCGAAGAACTTTCCAGTGACAGGATAAAAAAATTTATTACTCGTTGGGAGAAATGTGTTAGTTAAGTCACATAGTCTCGGCGACAATGTTGAAAAATAAACAAATAAATTAGAAGCTACAGAAATGTACTTTATATACTTTTTGCCCCATCTAACTATTTCTTTTCGTTCGTGTTCTACAAGCTTGTGTGCATTACTTTTCAGCCTACCCGCATACGTAAAAGGCTTTTAATTTTATATTCCGTTTTAAAATAACGCCACCTCTAAACAATTACTATTGTGTTTTTAAGGCATAGACAATCAAGCTCGAACTTCTAAGTATACCCTATAAATTTAAACAAAGCATGTTTAAGACCAGTTACAGACAAAATCAGAGGATGTTTATACAGCAAAAAAAAACAACTAAACGTATTTTTGAGCGTATTTTCTTTATAGGTTCATTCACCACAAATTTTATATTTAAACATAAATTCAAGAACAAATAAAAAATAATCGAAGGATTTCGCGAAAAGATTTCTTTTAACATTATAGAGATACAGTTTATATTATTACATGAGAAAAACTCTCGATTTAAAAGTAGAACATGTCCTTTTTATGACTTTCGAGATCTTGAATAATTAATTATTGTTGACACTATAGGCTATAACAAACTAAAAACAAGCATATGCGTACTGAGCTCCCCCACTCTATATTGTTTTCACCCCACTCTGTACCTCTATCATAATGTCCTTTCGCACAATTCTGCTTATCAAGTGTCACGAGGGTATATTTCTCCCTACCCACTCCCCATAAAATTCTTTTGTTTGCTGTAGATCTATAGTTTTATTGTTTACAAGTGCGAAATTTTCATAGTAAAATGATAACATCTCATGTTCTAACTTTTCTAGATTTGAAGACTTTTAAAATTTCTAAATAAATCAATAATAATAATAAAAATTTGACACCTTTTTTAAAAGACTAAATCCTTTTAAATCGAATAATGCCCTAACGTACGGATAAATCTTCTCTATATTTCAAATGACCGATTTCTATGGTGTTTTTACTAATATTTATTGTGTGAAATCACTAGATCTATCACAAACTAAGAAACAAACTTGTGTTAATGACCGAGCTCACATACCTTTTTCATTACCGTTAACCACCTGTTCTTTCATAGAGCTGTACTAGTTCAATGTAAACTTCTCCTCCATTCCCCCATACTGATATTTTGTTTGCCATGGGCAAAGTTGGAATTTTTTTTAAATTTGTGTTATTTTAAGATGTGACAAAAATGTAAAAATCATCAATAAATTTGCAAAGAATGATTGAGGCTTACTTTTCTTCCAGAATAAATGCATACAAAAATTCATACATATACGTTTTTAATTTATTTTAATTTAATAATCTCATTTTGTAAACCTAGGGTAGTTTTCATGATTATCAAGACCCCGAACAAATATTGAGAATATTTTACTAGTTAAAAAATTTTCTACTGGAAAATATAGGCACTTCAATACATTTTTTGTCTTGATGACACTCGTTGATTTCTCAAGGAATATGTAGTTTAGAGAAAATCATTGTCCAACAAATCCATGATTATTTCTGAAATATCAGCTTTGAAGTTCCTGAAGCTAAAAAAAAGTGCTTTTTTAATCAAATCCGTCTTATGTCTGATGTCCATGCATTTCTCTACAGTCCAAACGAGAGGACAGTTTTTAATCAAAATTGGTATGACATATGTTCGCCATATCACAAGGCGTTTTTTAAATTTCTTGGATGATGTAAAAGGTTAGGAGTACCTGCCATAAAAACAAAACACAAAATTTCGATTTTCGTAAAATTTTCTATAACAAATTTGATCAAATTTTATTTAAATGTAATCTTTAAGGAGCCGAAAATTGGTCTCCATAAAAATCAGGGAAACAGAGCGAAGGCCAGCGCCTTTCTAATGACAACTGTCAAATCTCCACTTGCGGAGCGAGGGCCAGCCGGTAAGCAAAAACTGAAACTCGATTAGATTAGTGATTGTAAGAATACCACACACAGGGGGGTTAGGTTATTATATAATATATAATAATACTAAAATCGGGCATTATGAAAATAATGTATATTGTCCCCAGTTTAGGTTTCTGTTTATTCTATTTAGACATATCTAATAATAGAAATTCCCCTCTTACAACTAATGGCTTTTCTCTAGCTACCCACGACCCGCCAAAAGCAAAATTACCCTTATCAAATTCAAAACTCTTTATTCAAGAGGCTCAACTATAAAAAAATCAATAGTAATTATAGTGAAAATCAACCATAAATACCGGTGTTAAAAGTCTTGGTCGAACCAATTTTGATGAAAATTTGACGTTTATGCCAAAAGCTGTAAAAAAATAATAATTAAAATTGGCGAGTAAATTGGTGAACACATAAAATACCGATTTTCTTATGATGCAGTGACAAATATTTTTGTTAGTCTAGGTTTTTGTATGGAATAAATATATTTTTTTAAATTTTCTAAAATGTTTAGTTCCTTACACGTGTCAATTAAAATTGAAACCAGTTTTTATTCAACATTTAACGTAAATTCAAAAAGTCTTTGATAAATCATTACATCATTACATTATTGAACGCTACATTTAAACTGATCATATATTTCTTTTGAATAATTTAAACATAATCATACGTTCTTGGAGAGCTATAAGGAATTTCCTTGAATAATAATTGCTATAATTAATTATGAATTCAAATTATGCAACGCAAATGAATAAAGTTAAGCAGAACTCCACGTAAGCTTGAGAATACTACGATTAATTTAATTTAAGTTTATTTTTGTCTATTAAATCACAAACGAAAAATAATTGAAAGTAGTGAAATTAGAGCGTGTCGTTATTTTTTTCTTTAGCATATTACATATAGATTTTTCACGGTAATTGTGTCCTCAAAGTGATCATTAGTTTAAAACTCTACTAGCGGCGCGGCGTTTCGCAGGAAAAACTGCATTTGATGTGAAATAATGATCTATTATTTATCTATAAATAATAATGACCTTGACTTGCTCCGCACGTGTAAGTGACTCAATACACTTGTTTACTCCGTGAACAAGAAAACATACTCGGCATAAAGTTGATATTAGGAGCGTGGGAAGAAATGTATTTCGAAAAGGGATTGTATAACACTTTGCCGGAAGTGAGTTAAAGGATCAATTGTGGAGGAAGCAGACCTACTTGTGAAGGTTTTCTTACCCAAATGTTTTTTTAACATGTAAAAGATTATTAAAGACAATTTAAATTGCAATTACTGTATATAACATGAGTTTTTTGCAAAATTATATATATATATATATATATATATATCCCTAAATTACAAACTTTACACAATATTTCAAAATAACAAACGTCAAAACTCCTCTTCCTCCTCTAACGCTATATTCTGAAATCGGACACTGGCATACTCTCTCCTGCCTCTCTATTTATAACGAAGGACTCCAGCATCCACAGCAACAGTATCCTCCCATCTCTTTCTTGGACTGTTCTTTGGTCTTTTATCAAATTCCATAAATCATCACTGTAATCCTTGCCGTTTTATCCATCCTTTCCGAGGGCTACTAAAAGTATTCTTAACGTATTTTTTTCCCCCAAGAGCAGATTGTTAGCCTGTAGCTCAACACCTAACCTAGTGGTCAAGAACTTTCATTTTATGGTTTTCTTCTCTTAGAGATTTGCTTTCACTTCGTCTGAAGAATGTTCTTTGACGGTCGTAGAACGCGACGAATGGATATCTCTGACGAACAGATAACTCAACCCATCTGTACAACCCTTGACCTATTAGTAGTTCCGACTCCATACTTAGGTTCACATTCTGTGACGACATATACCATCCTGTCTGATCAGGACCCAAGTTACCTTCAATCTGCTATATCAGAACCCTCGTTGCCTACCCACTTTACTAAAGGGCCACCCGCGATTAGATGAAAGTGGGTTCGAAGTGGAGAGGTTAAGTGGATGTAAGGGAGAAACATTATCTGTTAACAATTTTCTTCCGTTTAGAAAATTGTCTTCTTTGTAATTTTATTATAATATTAAACAAATAATCAAATCTATTTTATTTGACTTCTAGGATTGTTTATTCCTGATAATTTTTTATTATTTATTATTTAGTCATTACTGTCTAATCTACTATTGTAGAAAACACGTTATAGTATCACTAGGAGCAGATTAGAGATATGGTGTAAGCTAAACTTTTTTTAATTTACCGCCCGGTTTTTCTAGTTAACGATCTTATCTAGTTGGTATCTTTCGTAAAACCAAGACTTAATACCACATTTAGTCAAATTGGACCTAAATTGCAACCTCATTTTCACCCCCACACGTATCTATTAAGAATGTTCAAAAGTAGTTCCTCGTAATGAGTTGAGCTCTCTGACGTTGGGGTCGCGTATATATATACAGAGCATGTTGTTGGTTCTCTCTGCTATTCTACTAGTATAATCAGTTCAATACAAATATTGTAGTGTCACTGCAAACAGGTTACATAATTCTGCGTAATATATATATATTTGTTTTATTATAATTGAATCTAAACTACGCGATGTGGAGAACGCTTTCTAATGTGTTTAAATATTGTATTTGTGTTGTTATGAAAAGCAGGCCGTTCGAGGTTCATTAAATAACAATCGATGATTCAGTTAACTATTCTTTTAATACAATAATTCTATCCCTATTAATAATTTGATACGTAGTACTTTATTACAATGGTCATTTAATAATTTAACATCATTACAATGATTTATATGTGGCTGTGTTTATAATCTACATTCATATTTGATTATCGGTGGTTCAAGTGCTCAATGTAGTAATGGTTTCAATACACAACAGTGTTTCGATCACTTAATTTAATTACAACGATTTTATTTCTATCTTCAACCCAGAGCGAAAACAATGTTGTAACTAAAAGGTCCAATTCAACTCTCTCCGTACTATACGAAGTTAACCTAAGAACAGAATACACACGGAACTTGCTCATCTCTGTTGCTGGGGCTTCGTGATCCTTGTTTTCCTGGACCGTTCTTCTACAGAGCCAAACTATGTCGATGGCACCCTGGCAAAGTTCGACGGTCTAGGCTTCTTACGGCAGTCTCACTGACGTTGATTGATTGACCTCCTTTCTGCAAAGCCTTGGCTTATATTGCTTATATTATCTTTGAGAACTGTGTGACGCGTTTAATGGTTGCAAGCTTAGACATTTATTAACTATTTACACCTTGTTGCAATTATTTTTTATACCTACTCTGGTAACTGCTCTAGGACTTAGAATGAAACTTAACTATCTAACATAATCCTAATATTTAAATCGTAACATATTCATAATTTAGGCAAAATTGGTGATATATTATTCCAATGATTAGGATCGGTGGACATTTCATAGTGACTGGTTATGGTATTTTCAAAAAGAAAATCGCAATTGATAAAATTTCTATTTAAATAAACGTGCTAAAATGTTTGTACTTCGTTGACCAAGACCCATGTTAAGATGAACAGCAATAGACAGAAAACAAATCAGGGGACCCAGGACAAAGTGACGTCTAGTTGGATTAGAAGAATGCGTTAGATTTAATTGAAAGATAAAATTGTCGTTAAAGTTTTACTTTATACTGTTGTCCAGCTTGGAATTTCCTCAGTCTGCCGGTAAAACCAGAACAAGAAGTACACAGCAGGTGGTAGTAAACAGGTATCTCACTACAACTGAGATATACATTCTCTAGTTCAATCTGATCAATTCTTCCAAGTAATTGTTTTACACACTCGTAACCACACATTCAATAATATGTTTTTACTTAAAAGTCCATGAACTATAATTTTTTATGTAGTTTTGACCGAGTTGTCATCGTCTTTTAATTTCTGTCTATTACTTTGGTTTGATTTATTAATTTTCACATTAGCCAAATTTTATCGAAATTGGTAGAGTTACTTTTGATAAATTCAACTTTCATAATGGAGCAATAGATTATGATAGGGTCTTTAAAAATATGTCCCGTATCAGGTTGGTAGTGGAGAGTATAAGGGGTAGAGAATAATTGCCTTTGTGCTTAATGTTAGCTACTTCAATCCAGTATAGTTTCACGTAGGTGCTTTTTTTAATCACACTTTCAAAATGTAGAGAAGGAATTTACTAACAGAATTCATAAACACGTACTTTAACCTTTACATTTTACCAAATTACTCCTATTTGTAGGATCTGTCATGAGGGAGATTGCAAAGCTATTCTCGAAATTCTCTGAAAAAAAGTATCAAATAAATAAATGTGGAAGTGTTTACTTCTTGTAAACTCTACGTTACATTGGTTGTCTCATAAACGCTCTCGCCGTCACAAATTTGTTGTCAAGTAATTAGTGTGCTAAACTTTGGGAAGTGATTCTGTACATCAAACTAACGAAATAATATCCCATGATCATACTGTATGATCAAAAATTCTTGGTTTTCCTTCTGTTTGACTTTTTTCCAAAAACAAGATATAATTTCAAAGCGGGTTGAGATATCGACCCCCTTGACCGTTTCAAAACGACGTTCTTTAAACATTTTATATACAAAATCTATTGATATCCAAGGATTATACCAAATATTTACAAGATACTAAATATCTAGTCTTTTTAGTGGTGATCAAATTGATCTTTTGTATATTATTTTTAAGTGAAAAGATAGTCTTGATATCGTTAAAAATACTAATTGTTAATAATTTACTAGAACACACAAGAACTTTTCTTGGTCATCTATCACTCAGCCTAACTTAACAACTATTTTAAAAGTTGACTTCTATAATTGTTGGATGATTAAAAATTTGTGTGCTCTGGTAAATTACCAAGAATTCTCTTCTTTTTCGTTTTTTTTATTTTTTTTACCAATATCTTGGGTTCCCTTTAACTTACAATAAAAACAAAGATGTCATCATGTTCACTATTAAAAAGGCAATACAATTTGTCTTTTATTCACTTTGTGTAAAACTAACAGTTTTCGATATATATGGTTTCAAAAAGATTAAATGAATGCCATTTTGAAACTGTATAAAATTTTGTAGTATACTGAAAACTAATACTGTAGTATAAAACATTCTGCAACATTTGGATTCAATAGCTCAATTCGTTCTCGAGTGATATCGTTTTTTAAAAATGGGGGGGGGATAAACAGACGTATGCTTAATAGTTACTTTTTCTTAATTTTGTAGTCGAAAATGACTTCCTTAAATGTGACACCCTTTTTACTGCACACCCTGTATTACTAATCATTGGAAAAATTTGAAAACTCAATAAATTCCAAAACGAAGGTTAATAAATTACATTAGTTTTAAAACATGCATCCAATGATTCTAGGATGCAAATACATCAAACGTAAATTTTATCGGTAAAGATCAAATTATAAAAACATATTTAACAATCCAATATGAGACAAATTTGAATCATATTATGGTTCTACTCAGTTGTGAATATGTTCATTACTTAAAAACAAAGAGCACCAAAATTAAATAAATTAGCAATGGATTTTCAAAAATTCTCTTTTCCGTAGATCATATTATAATATAATATTAATTGATAATTATTACCCTAATTATAATTACACTAACTAAAACCACAATAATTATAATTATTATTGTTTACAAACATAATTAATTAATTGTATAAATTTCAGGATAACTTTTTTTGCAAATATATATTTTGTGAAAAAATTATGTTAAATCATATTTCTCTTCATAAATAAAATTAAAACTCTTGCACACTTTGGATTTATGACATAAAACATAATTGATTTATATGAGATATTACATAAAATACGTGTTTTTGTTACTTTTGTAACACGTAGACATTTTTGTATTCTTGATATACATTGCTCTAAAAAAATTACTTAATGTTCACATGAATTCTATTCATTAAAAAAAAAAAATGATTTGTAACAATAAAGTATCCATTTTTTGGTAAATTATTGAAAATAAGCTTACAAAAATGGTTTAATCACGCAGAATCAATTACATGGCCTTTATAAGGTTATTAAGCTTTCTCGAATATACTGCTCGTCTTGTAAATTTGTCGTTAAGGGACATCTTAACATTTATAAAAGTTAAACTTCTGAAACGATTTCCTTTATTAAAGGTATTATTTTTCCAAATTTTATGAACTCCTTTAGCGTTCTTAACTTTATGTTCGTTTTGTATGTAGTCACTTCCTACAACTATAAATAGATATCCTATCAGAGTTTTACGACAATTTACAGCAGTTCCTATTTTAATTAAAGTCTCCCTGTTGTTCAACTTGAAGCTTGTCTTCAATGTAGCCATTATTCGTTAATCAAAATCGCTAATTTATCTTTAACTTTTTTATGTTAACGGTGTTGTTTTCCTAACATGTATTTTTAACGCTGTTACGGAAGAGACAATTTAGTTTTAATTAAGTTACTAAATTAAATTAATTTGAATCTTCTACTTGGTTATTCCTGGTGTAAAAAGTGTTTTATTACTTTCTTAACTAATTTTATTAAACGTACAATTGTAAATTTATCTTGGAAAAGGATAGCAGAATATTTTTGGAAATAAAGTTGTTTTTTTTTTTTTCTTTTCTTTATTTTTACTGCAACTAGTTCTAAGAACTAACAATCAGCTTAAATCTAACAACATAACATGTAATTCTGACAACATAACATGTAATATTTAGTCCAGGTTAACCCATCGGCGCTCCTAGTATGTTGATCTATGATGTCAGCTCAAAAGGCTTAGTCCTCTTGAGTCTTCTATGAAGTTCATCGTTGTTGAGAAGCTTGCACGCCTCCTCATTAATGTGAATTTTTAGCCGTCTTTCATGGCTTTGAGCACATTTTTTAATTTCTTCAGCAACAGTGGTCACTTTTAAATCCCTATGTAGATCGCAATTACGAACATACCATGGTGCATTAGCTATCATTCTCAAAGTTCTATTTTGGAATCTCTGAATAATTTGCCTATTAGCATTTCTAGCACATCCCCATAGCTGTATGCCATAAGTCCATATGGGTTTCAGCACTTGTTTATATAGCTTTAGCTTGTTGTGCAGGGATAACGTGGACTTTCTGCCCAACAGCCAATACATCTTTCTCAACCTGATGTTCAGTTCATTGTATTTCTTTTTAACATGCTCTTTCCACCGAAGCTTGGCATCCAGAGTCATGCCTAGGTATTTCGCTGAGTTAGAGTGTGGGATCACAGTACCATTGACGATAATATAAATATGATTATGTATCTTTTTATTTGTATAATTAACGTGGACTGACTTAGATTCATTAAGTTTTATGCACCATGTTTGGGCCCAACTGTTTATATAATCTATTTCTTCTTGCAGTTTTCCAGTTGACTGCTCAATTGTATCGCCTACAGATAGCACAGCAGTGTCATCAGCAAACGTAGCAATATAAGTATCTGGGAGTCTTGGCGTAGGAATATCTCTGGTATACAGGAGATACAGTAATGGTCCCAAAACACTACCCTGCGGAACACCTGCCTTAATCTCTTTTAAATCGGAGTAAGCTTCTTCTTGCTTTACCCTAAAAAACCTATGAGATAGATATGATTTTAATAACATACTGTGGCCTTGTGGAAGCAGGTTTTGAAGTTTTTTGATCAGTCCAGCATGCCACACTTTATCGAATGCCTTCTCGACGTCGAGGAACACCACTGAGCAAATTTTTCCATTTTCAAATGATTTCTCTATGACATCGGTGATCCTGTGGATTTGATCAATGGTAGAATGCTGATTCCTAAAGCCAAACTGGTGGGATGGGATTAAGTTACTGCTATGAATAATGATGCTTAATCTTTTGAGAAACAGTTTTTCAAACAGGAAATAAAGTGACTACCTTTTTTCATTATTTAATTATTAAATATCTTCCTACCCTCTTCTTGATTATTCCTGGTGCAAACAGTGTTTTGTTACTTTCTTTACTAATAATATTAAACAAACAATTCTTGTACCGAGAAAATTGTCAGAAATATTTTGTTCAAATATAGTTACCATGCAGTTTCTGAATGAATGAAAGGCATTTAGTTAAGTCTCGCTTTTGGGGGGGAAACATTTAGGGGTTAAATACAAGATTGGTTTCCATGAACTAATAATCTAAATTTAAAGCGTACTTTTACAACTCAAGCAAAACAAAATAAATCTAAGGAACACTTAACAAAAAACTATTTACGAAGTAGTAATACATGAACGTATCTGTTTGATTTCTCAACTGCAACCTTTCAGTGATGATTGTGAATTATCCAGTCCACCCACCGCACAAAATGTAAGAAAAGCATGTATTTGTTATCACAAACAGAATGTAAATGTTAAACATAAATTATTTTATTTTACATACCAGAGTTAGCATACCTGCTTTAAGTGTTTTTATGTGTAATAAAATAATAATCGTTTCCCATCATAACTCGTTATATATTGTTTGTATATTTTATCAATTGATTTAAATATACTCTAAATGCAAATAAAATTTAAACTAAACTCATTCGTCTTTGTTTGAATGTTAATTAATTTATCTCAAATTCGTCTTTTATTATTAATCCTGATGTGTTTGACTTAGTATTCCAATATCTGGAAATAAATTAGCAATATATAGCCTACGATTTTGTCTACACTCAGCTTCTCTTTACTGAACAATGTTCGACCTTACAGGTCCTTTGTAATTAATTGAATAATAGTTTACCTCCCATCGCTCTTCCTAAGGGCATAACTGACATCATTGTTCTAAATATAATAAATTAAATACCAAGGTTAGTTTTTACTTGATGAAACACTCGATGGGCAACTATTCGCACGGGAATGGTATGATGACCTACTTTGCAAGATACAAGACCAGCTGTTTCCGGTGGAGTCGTTTCAAGGCCACGTTGAGCAAAGTACTCGAGACGCCGCGCCGGGGATAAATGTTTGTTCTTTATGATTATAGTTTGAGCTTTGTCACGTTTCGTTTCGACTCGAGAGGCACTTTGAAACGTTGAACAAACACCTACGGTAGGAAGGCTACAAAGAATGCCGGTGAGATCGGCAATTTTAACCACCTATTGAACTGTTTACAATTTATTTTTTTAATTTATCTATTTATCGAATCATCTCCATAGTTTGGAGTTGTGTAAAGGAAGTAATTAAGTCACTCAACTGTTTTTGTGTCAAGTTTACTGCAGAAAACTGTAGTTTTTAGGTATTTGTTGGATATCATTAAATCTACTTTGTATTGAAATTTAGGGTACAGTATTTGAATTCGATTCAGTAAATGGATATAAAAGATTTTTCGCTTTAATATGATAATATGTTACCCAATACCTTACGAACTTCAACCTACCTATTAAATAATATCACAGAACATGGCAATTAGAGCAGCAATTGATTGGCGATTGAGCAAAGTGAGTGAGACACACCAACATAAAATATTTCAATTTTTAACGACATAATTGTGAAATTCTCAAATTTCTTTTACCATCATCTCCTCCTTATTGCAAATGATGTACCAAGATTTAATAATTTTAGCCAATCAAATACAGAAGTTACAATGCAGACAATAAACTTATTACTTCCATGTATAGGCAAGGCAATTTTCATCGGGTTTGAGGTTGTTTCTCAATTGATTTTGATGTAACTCTGTAACTCGGTTGTCCCTGAGACAATGAATTCTAATTCGTCCTTCTATAATCTAATATAGACCATAGGTGATTTAAAGCACAACATCTGTATGTCTATTTGCATGCAGTTTTCTATCCTAAGTAGGTATGTAATCTGGTTCAGTTCACAAATTATATCAATATTTGTCCGCAAGGGTAATATGAAAACCAAAATTTTCGACATATTTTAAAGTTTTTCTAAAAAATTTCAGTAACATGTTTTGAATGCTTTTTGAAATTTAAAACTCATTGAAATCGGTTTAATAGATTCCTAGTTATAACAAGTAGAAAATTCATATTTTTCAACACATTTTCTTAAAATATTCAGCTACAACTGTTTTTTTCAATGTTAATTGAAACTGAAAACTTATTTGAAATCGGTGCCGTATTTCCCGAGTTATCATCATTTTTTGCTGGTTCATTTTGGTGATCAGTTTAAGTCCATATATAAGAACTCCTTACATGTTAAGACAAATATTCTTCACATTATTTTGCGTTTATTTTGGCTGTTATTATCCATTCTGAAATATTTATTTATATTTGAAATAAGTTAAATCACAAACTGACGAAATCGAAAGACAGTATTCGTCTTATATGTATAATTTATTTTTCGTCATACTGCTTCAAAAACAGCTGTTTTCAACAAATGTATTGAGATGCTAAAGTTGTTCTTTTTAGTCCTAGGACGTAAAAACCTCAGCTGAGGTCGAGGTCATCAGCTGTTACTTCGTTTATACAGTTAATTAACTATTGTAAACCATCTATAAAAACAACCGATACTCTCGATTGTACAGTAAATAACCGATAAAACAGCTGTTACCATCGATTTAAAGGTAAAATAGGTTATAGGCCTACCATTTTCCGCCCTCGGCCATTAAACTTGAGCTTGTATCGAAAAGCTTCACTTTTAGTCATTTTGATGAAATATACTATGAAATATATCCAATCTTTCAAGACGCAAACACAGATTAGAAAGGACTCAGTTCATAACAGAAGGCTCTTCATCATGACAGCTCTGCCTTCCTGATGTTCTATGCTCTACACCTTATTAAAGACTCTTCTTCAATTTTCGCGTCAAGTGACCTCTATATATTGTGTCTGTTAACTGCTAATATAATCTGCTAATGCTATCTGGCGAATTTCCGTGAAATATACTTACGTTGGCGGTCTTATTACTTCCATTGCTTAATCCATCTATTGTTGGGAGTATTTTTCCAGTTTCTACAACTTATCAAAATATTTTCGATGATCGCTTTTTTAAATATAACGGGTGGTCAGTTTAAGTGAAGATATTGAAATATCTCGAAAAATAAACAGTGTTCGAAAAAATGTCGTTGAGGGGGTCATTCACTCGTGTTTAAATTAGAAACCCTTTGAAATCTTAAATAGAAACCCTCATTTTTTTTATTGCAGATTCGTATTCTACGCTACAATAAGTTATACGTAGGTTTTGTCTCAAACTTTTTTTGATTCTTGATAGATGGCGCTACAACCAGCAAAAATTAATTAAATTTCGTTTTTCAAGGAAACCCAAGTGATGCAACAATGAAAAATAGGTTTAATTGTAAACATTATTTTCTGTTCTTCGTAGATGCTGTTGGAGTAGATGACTTTCCTAGAAATTTAATTACATTATGCATCAAAGTTATCGACCGAGTGAAGAAATGAAAAATAATTGGTAAAATCAAAACTGATATAATTTTTTAAATAACAATCGAGAAAAGATGATTTAAGCGCTAATTTTATTTTTATACCAAAATGTGGCTTTGTCGCCGTAGAACTGAAATTTGTTTCAATCAATAATTATTTTCCACGAAGCCAAAACCGTGTTAATTAAATACAAATACTGTAAGTTGAAAAAAAACTCGAGGACGGCGACTTTGTCGTTGAAACGCGTTTGATTAAGTAAACATTTTGGTGAGATCTTGTTTTAGAGTTTTATTCTATTTCATATTATCTCACAAGTCAAGCTGAATATTTATTTATAAATAAATGCATTTGCTGTTTATTTTCATTTTCCGATGTTTAAGAAAAACAAATTGAAAAACTTTCCAAGATTTTTATTCAAATTATTCAAAATTCTTAATCGCAAGATGCGTAAAGTTTTTTTAAAATTGCTTCCTTCTCATGACCGTCGGGTGCGGTAAATATCTAAATTAACTCCAAAAGTACATCCACATCGTTGTTCCTGGGTACCGCCTAAAGTAATTTCTTGGACAAATTTAACACGCCTGACTGAATTTTTTCGATTGCAAGAGCATTTCGTTCAATAACTGCATAATTTGTTTTTTGTGATTACACACCATCTGTCGAAAAACAAAAACAATGTTTTGAATAAATCGCTTATTTTCCCCCGCAGAAACAGTATCTGCATTAAACATTCCCATTTAAGATTTCAAAGTTACAACCTAATTTTAAATCTAATTAAAAATCTAATTTTAAGTTAGTGAATGGGTCTATCAAAAATAATAACTTTTGAAAAATAAAATCTGAAACAATTTTTTTCCGTACGATGCTTATTTTTCTAGATATTTTAATGTCTTCACTTAATTCGACCACCCTGTATATTGACAAAGAATGTTTATAAAATTCGCTTCACTGGGATTCATAACTAATATGGCCACAGTCATCCAGGACTCTCTTATATCACTAGTAACTTGTTTAATACAAAGTAAGCTACCGAAATATATTTCCTGAGTCAAAACTTGGACAAAATAGTAACAATATAAACAGAATGTTGCAGCTGTCATTGATAGCACTGCAGTGTGCGGCTATGTAAATACGGAAATACATAAATCTTAAACAGCTGCGCCGAATGCAACAAGTGTGCAGTTGCATAACTAATATTTACTATTGAATAACTGTGTCTAATTTAAGCTACAAAATGTGCGCAGTTTAAAACCGAGTACATTGTTAATATAGATCGCATTGTTTTTTCAATATTTAAAAGAAAATTTAGGTCAGTTATTTTCATTTAAATTTTTGCTACAAGTAACCATTTAATCTGTGAATTATAATAATCAGGTAATCATCAGTCATTTCCGCGTTTTGATAATATCTATTCTACAACAACATTTAAATTACCATTTTATCTATTTTCACGATTATTTATAGCTTTATTTATGTATGGAAGGAAATATTGTCGAAATGTTATTTTGTATATTTAGTAATTTTTAAATATTATTATTATTTTCATTCAACTTAGGTATTTTGTACTTAGGAAAGTGATAGCAATTGGATAATACAAGGAAGGGGGTCTTGGGGGGAGTGATATATCATAAAGGAGGCTCCATTTCAAGTTCCGGACTTTTGGACATGACAGTATAGCGTAGTTATATTCTACCGTTCTAGAAATAAATTTAATTGTCATAATTTTTGTTAATGTTACTACCTTATTTAATTTTATTCTCCTTCCATGTATGCAAATATTTATTTCATGGGCAAAAGTAGGCCTATTCCCCGTCCAATGTGGGACTCGTGTAATAGGTACCTCCTATATTTTATTTGTAAGTTATAAACACTACTTATATATATTATTTATTACTAAATATAATACACAATATTTGCATGGTTTAAAAAAATACTCTTATATTTCTCTGAATATTTCAGTTCTCCATTTTCAGTTTATTCATTTCTTTAAAAATAATTATTGCTCTTCCCTCACTATTGGTAGTTATATGTGTCTTTTTTTCCGCGCCGAAGCCATTAAAAAAATAATTAAAACCGTTATTTAAAACATTTTTATAATGCTGTTAAAAAATCAAAGCAATATGAAATAATGAGAAATAATAATTAGTAAAATTGAAAAGTACATTACAATCCACTGGTCACTAGACCTACCAAATAAATGTAAAAATATAATCAATCTTCTCTTAAAAACACTTTTTAAATAGAAACATAATTAGACACAGTTATTAAAAATATGTTTATAATGCTATATACTGTAGTTATTAATTAAAGTAACTTAAAATAATTATTAATATTTAGTCAAATAAAAAATTATACTAAAATAGGCTCTAAATACGATATAAATATAATAATAAACTCAATCGCTTATAAACACAAGCAAACTCTAAATGGATTTACTAGAACTACTTGTCAATAATAAGGTGGACCATTTTTACCAAAAAATCTAGTTATTTTCCCAAGGTCAATCAGTTACCAATGCTAACCGCCCAGCATGCTTTGCGCCTGATATATATACTGCTACAAATAAATGTTTATTAACGTAATGACGACATTTATGAAACCGTTATACAAAAAGGAGTGTTAATATTACAATGTTAATTATTAGGTGATCGCCGGTTTGGGTACGAAATACTACATCATTTTTTTTTTTTTTTTTTGCTCACGAAATTTAATTTGAAGTAACTTATTACCCGCCCAAACGCAAACAATAATTACCTAACGAGATTTTTCACAAAAGAAAGTTTCTCTTGAGCGGAATTTTATACACTTGAAAGTTTTATCCACGCTGACAAGTTTGACAAGCGGCTGTTCTGAATCTGTCACATGTACATTTATCGAGTTAATTTCTTTTATTTTATGTGAAATCTTTTATTTAAACTAATATCCGTTTGCTGATTAACAACGAAATCCAAGATATTATGGAAAGAGGAGATATTGTGCGTAAGAATCGGTCAAATTGGATATGCAGAGCGAAGGACAAGATACATCGCTGAAGATTATTATATTCAGCCAAATGATGGGAATGAGAAGAAGAGGAAGTCCCAGACAAGATAGCAGCAAAATGTTGGTGTGGGGGGGGGTTGTAGACGATGATTGTGAGATATGATGTTATATTTTTACCCAAATAAGTTGCTACTACCGCAAAATTATGATTCACCATCGTAATGTCATGACCAATTATTCTATTTCAGTGTTATATGTTTCCATATGTGCAAAAATTTGTTATTTCTTCATTTAACCTTAACCTTAACCTAGCTGCCTTTTCCCGCTTGCAAACTTTTCCTTGACTACTGGTAAAAATCATGCAAGGATTTTCTGCAAGTCATTTGTATATTCTAGATTGTTGCTTTTTTTTTATTCAAGACTGCACACTAGCATACAACAGAATGATGTGATGCACCATGTTCCAGTGTTTAGAACATTGCGACATTAAGATCTTATTTTTAATATTAAACACCAGTTTGCAAATGGAAATTTAAAATTCGTAAAAATAAAAAAAACATTACGTCGATTGCTATTTTTAAGTTTTACCTATATATATATATAAATAGTGGTTTCCCTCCGATTCATATTCTACTTTAAGGTGACGTTTATAACATCATTAGATAATTTCGACAATATAAAATTTGCGAATGATATTTTGGATGTTTATATACAAATTACATCAGTTTATCTCAAAACTTCGATAAAATTGGTAAGATCGTAGACCGCTGCATGGATCACTTTTGTCCTCGTATGTTACTGTATAACCAAACTACCTCTTTCATATTAAAACCCAAACAAATTCCTATCAATCTTGAAACTTATCATAACATCTTAAGGCTTACTCGTTATAAGTTTCAAGATGGCGACAGTTACCATTTTAATTTTGATTGTTAAGCAGTTAAGTGTAATGAAGTAGTTACAAATGTTTCCAACTGATATAACAGTTTCAACGGGTTTTTCTCAAAATCTGATTCACGTTCTAAATATCAAAGAACCGATTAGATCGTTTTAAAGAAGATTCATGAGCTAAACTGAAAAAGATGTACCATCAAACATTTGTGAAAATTTCGAGGAATAACTTATCATTTACCATCAGTAATTTTTTTACAAATATATACCCCTTTAGTATAATGTCACCAATAAGTGATAATTGACCACATTAAAACCGTCTATGACGCCTTCACCTATCTTGCACATCTCATAAATAGAAATACTCAGCACAAAATTAATCATCACTCACTCATTTGCATACAAACAGTATAATATTGTCCATAATCCTACCTAAGTGTAGATTGCCTCTCTCTTGCTCTTTGGAAGCAAATAAATGACCATTCTGCAGATCTTTGCCCTACACGAATTATAGTGTCACAGTGTTATTATTTTACTTTTGGAACTGAGAGTTTTAGAAGGTGTTACTAACGGAATAGAAGCTTCCAATAAGTATTCAGCTTTAAGCAAACATTACTATGAAATTTAATAATAAGTTACATTGTAACTTCAACAATGAATTAAATTACTATAAGAATTGAAGTTTTTACAACTTGTTATTATAATATTTACAATTTTATCTACACGAGAATTTTTTAATTATGTTCTTACCAAACTAAAACCAACTGGTCACAGATGATTCATAACATAAGTTTTTTAATTTCTATTTCCTTCCACTCGGAGTGCTGCCTGTCACACGTTATTAGCCCCATAACTGGAGTCGTAACTTTAATAGCCATTGAAAGAATAATTACCTACATTTTAGTAACTACATATTGAATTAGTTGGGGCATTGAGTCACCCTCCAAGAAGAGAAAAAAATCTACGGTCAACAAGAAATTGTTTGTAGTAGGCTATACATTGTGTAAAGCTAACAACCCTTGACGGAGGGCTGAAACCACCCTCAGTGCGCACGCTCCGCCCGCATCAATGTCGGGATAGGGGATGATTAGATATTACTGATTAAGGTGGGGAGGACCAGGTTGACTCTTGATTGATTCTTTTAGTCCTTTGACGAAATACTACAGAGTAAAGAGGTATGAGATACCTGAGAAAGATATTGTACCTTTTGCGATTTAAATTATATTTTAATTTAAATGTGTAGTTTTTCGTATCATGGTGGTATTTTATGTTTCGCTTTTCAAATTTTGTAGACATTACTTATAATTTTCTTAGAAAAGAATGAAATACGTAACTTCAAAAGAAGAAATAATGAAGGACTTTTGACTATTCCTCTTAAACCGTACAGCTCAAGTAGGGAGATTATTGTATACTGCTGTCATTGTTTCTCCATTTAGCGTTTTAAGTTTTTGAACCATTAAGAATTTTAATTGTTGTTTGTAAACACTCTCCCCAAAAGAAGCTAAAAAATGTAAAAATATTGAAAAAAGGAGTCTGTTAGATACCATATTTCTGTCATAAAATATTCCAAAAAGGGGGAGAATGCAAACTAATTCCTGGATTTTACCTGGCTATTTCGAAGAATAGTTTCCCCGGTTTTTTTAAGGCTTGAACTCCAATTTTACTTTAGCTCGACGATGTATTCAGGAACTAGTAAAGTCTGCTGTGGTAAATCATTACTTAGAATATCTCGTTGTTGTTCGGGAAGTGAGGAGAGGGAATTTGTCAAGTCTAATTATCCAGATCCAAAAATAAATTGTATAGAATAGATTATGAAAATGGTCAAATCGTATGTAAAGTAATCCTATTTAATTATCAAGAAATTATAAATACAAAAAGGTGTTACAAGATAAGTACGAGTAATAAGAAATAATTTCTTCTAAACTTGACATAAATCATTTAAATTTATCTAGCTGTCACAACACAGCAGTTCTGCGCATTCGTTTTGACAAAACATAACCTCAAAATAAGGAAGAATAAATTTAAAGCAGCTGATAAACAAACAAACATAAACAAACGGTAATTACAATGTCCTAGATATTGCCATACTATGATAACACTTTAGGTATGGTATTATTTCGTTGCACTTTCTGTAAGTGTATTTTAAATGGAATTTTTGAACTTATTAACTTAATATATTTATATTTGCCTATTCAACTTGTGGAAAAACATTCATTTTCCCCAACACCATAGCGTAGAGATCTTTGAAATGAAGGGTTGGTTAAAAATGGGTGTTCATTCAACCGTTCGTTCACAATTATGAAAAAAATAAATAAATAAATAAATAACGCTTAGACAATTAAATATATTGATTAACTATAAAATAAAATTTTCTATTCTTCTGTGTATTAATTTCAAGAATATATATAAATATATCTCTGATTAAACTTCATGTCGTAGGTCGTTGGATGTTTTATCAACTTTCCAAACCAAGAAAATAATACCTTTTCTATAAATAAAGTACATAATGTTTAGTTTTCGTGAAAGGAATAACAATATATAATTTTAAGCTTATATTTTGTTTTAAAGTCTGTCTGGGATAAAATAGTTATAACGGAATAAAATTTAAAAATAACTCTAATATAAATAAGGCTTTATATATAGAAAATTTGTTTAAAAGTAGATGTCACTGGTAAATGTCATGCGATACTTTGAACTCAGGCCCCAACACTTCGCATTGCAGAAGCACGGATCCTCTGCAGTTTTACCTCTGCAGGTTGTGCATTTTTCCCTCTCGCTCTCTTTTTTCTGACGCTTGGGGTGGGATTTTGCGGTGCATAGAAATCAAACCAAGTTAAGTTCCATAAAACTTGAAATGGATGGATTTCTAACACCACCTATCTATATCTTTATCTCATTCACCCCCTTTTCCCGTCTACTACAACCTGTTTCGAAATTTGATTACCTATACACTCTTCTCACCCCCAAATACAATCGGTTTCAAATACGATTCAATTTCTCCCTCTCTCTCCCCTCCGAACATACAACCTGTTTAGAAGTCTGTTCAGGTATACTTTCTCGTTCTATCTTCGTTTCTCATTTCCCACATGCATGCATTCTCCTCCCCTACACTCTCACACACACAGATACACATACACAAGTAATTACTGTAAAACATCTCCAATATTGATCTTCTCCTCGATGAAAACTCCTACATAAAAGTACAACAATGACTATACCCTCGAAATTCCTCTCCCGTCTACCATCATCAAGTTTTTGTCTGAATTAATTCGCAGCTTCCTCGAATTTCAACCTCCCACCTCCAAACCGGTTTCTTTTCCTTCCAATCAGACTGCTTACATTAAATGTCTATTAATTTTTTGCCGGTGTCATTCAATTATTTTGCTCCGTAAAAGAGGGTAATTTTGTGCGGGTCCATCACAATAGAGCTCAGTGCGCATGCGATTTCGTGTTTCGTGGGAAATACTTTGGACAATTTACAGAGGTTCGGGACAAGGCTGATGTGTTTTGAGGAGGTTTTCATAAACTGCAACGATGCGGAAAATCCAATGAGTGGGACAAGGTGCCCGCATGTTGTTGGAAATAACACAATAATTTTAAAGGAAAGATTTTCTGTTTTCACTGTATGTGTGAAAGAGGGATGTATGTATTTGTTGTGTGCATTATTATTTACGTTTTTCGTCTTATTTCTTACGTGTCTGTATGTATTTCGTATCTAAGAGTAATTTTTTTTTCTATCTGTTTTTCATAATTTTCTTTTTTCCGTGTTTGTATTCGAGAATAAATGTTTATTGACGAGTCTGTGTGTGTTTTGTAACATACATTCCTAATTATAAATTTGCTAGTTTACATTACTGTGTCAGTGATTCTTTGTCTACTTAATAGAGTGTGAAAATTGTAAATAAATAATGATTTTTGTCTCATTTACATGTGTATGTTTTGCACGTGTCTTTGGTTATACGCATGTGTTTATTTTGTAGATAAGTATTCGCAGGTATGTGTTTATTAAGTCAGCTCCAAAGTTATTCATGAATGAAGCTAAATGTTTCATTCATTCTGTTTCAATCTGTCAAATTAAACCTATACGATTATTCCCCTTCTTTTGACCTCACACATTTCTCTTGAGCCTAATTTTTCGATCAAACATTTACCCATTTTTACAGTGTAGTTTTAGACCTACAATTTAAAAAAAATCAAGCTCGAAAACGATAAGGTACCCCAGTATATATATGACAAAAATTGAAGATTATCCCTAAATCTGTTTCTTTGCTGTCGTTCTTCCAAAACCAACAAACGTCTTTTGTGAGAGACAGACTTAGTCAATATTTTCCAACAAATACTACATTTATTTTGTATCTAATTGCCATATAAAAATTTTGAAAGTTGGTCAATATTCGATTACATGCATAGTCCACAAAAATTCCTACGAACATTTATGACTGAACAATACAATAACTCAAAAACTTGATCCTCAATGATACATGAGCTACAATAACTAAACTATAAAGTCAGTTACAGTTTATTTATTGTAGCTCATGTATCGCCGAGAATGGCGACTTTGTCGTTGAAACGCGTTTGATTAAGTAAACATAATTTTCGTGAGACCTTATGTTCAAGTTTTTGTTCTATCTAATATTATCTCACAAGTCAAGCTCAATATTTATTTATAATCCAATAACTACCAAAGTACACCAAAGCTGCTGTAGGGGGTTTAGTTTTCATGTTAGAAATATTCACAATACTGTTCGACATAAACCTTCAATTGTATTCAGTTAACCTCAACAACAAAATCATTATCATCTATTAAATAAAACTTCTATTTAACATTTCATTAGATGGTGCTTTATAATGTCTAAATTAATAGTTAAAAGTGTATTTTTTTGACAATGCTACACGCAAAATAAAAAAAGTAATAGTGAAGCGTTCTGTATGGATTCTACATGAGACGGACGAGATATGTGTAGGTTATGGAGCATATAGAAATTTGACAAAACTCCATTATTGAACATTCGGTTATATCAATTCTAGCCCAACACACAAGGACACCAAATCATAAAATGTTCACGAATCGTGTAGAAGCTTCAGTTTCTATTCTAAGTTTGTATTTATTAGTGTTGCAATGTTGCTTGTGTATACTTAATTGAATGTGTGTGTTTTATTATTTATGTGTAATGTTTTTCACCGCTTTTATTAAGAACTTGGGTGTTTTCTCTTATTTTGTATATTCTGATCTAATTATTTCTTGTCCGTATGTATGTATACATTAGCGTTTATATTTATTTTTTTTCACAAGACCTGTGTATGAAACATAACTTTCTTACAAATAAATTATGATTTTGCCTGAGTCGGTTTTAAATACTTAGCTTATAAATTTTACCACCCAACAACAATGCTCCCACAATGAAGTACAGTAGCTCAGATATCTAAACATTCCTCTAAAGCCGAAGTACAAACAAAGACGTCTGGATTGATGGGAGTACCAGACGTGACCAAGGTTGTGCAGGTCAGGGGTTGGATTCAAATAACCGTGAAGTTAGAAAGCAACCGTGGTTACACCATATCTGATTTGCAACCTAATCACCATAAAGTATTCGGAACTGGCTTTTATAGCTCCAGTGGGAAGCAAACTTTAAGTTTAATTTTCTTTTTATTGTTTAATTTTTATTAATTGCTATTTTGTACATTTCATAAATCACGTGACTTTGAGATTTTTATATATAATGTAGAAGTGTGTAGTTCACTACTTTATTTATTTTAGTTACTTTACGACGAAGTTACTATTTAAATTTAGACTAAGATAATAGAGCCTTATTGCTACTATTGTTTCAGTACACAAAATCTAAAACTATATTCTATTTTTAAACTATGATTTTCATAATCCCCGCTTTTCCTACAGACTTTCCAAGGTCGTTTTTCACATAAACCATTCACTATAAAACCATCTTACTCCAATTATGCGATGATTATCGTTCAAATATCAAATAAAAAGGGCTCATGTGATCCCCTCCAAATGTCCCATTTAAATAACTAAATACTAGATACTTAGTAGTCAAGAAGACATTTTAAATATGTTCTAAGAGCACATCTTGTTGAGAACCATTGGAAAGTAAAATTAAGAAATGTTGTCATTGCAAATTATACACAAATTAATAAAGCTAATATTAAAATGGAGGTGAGAATTATGACAAATGCTCAAAATAGACCGAATTCTGTCAAAAATTTAAAACTTATATCGTAACATCAGATAGGATAACTCGTAACGTCTATCAGTAGATCCTTATAAGCAGCTAGTAAATTTATTGCCGACAATTTTAATAATTAATCTAAACAAATGTTCTGACAAATGGTTGTTGTCTGTGGAACGCCCAAAGTATAGATACTCTACATAAAGCTGGATCATTTATCACGTTGTCAGTTTAAATAAATTGTTGCCAAATAGTGAAGCCGTAGGATCATACAGATGTAAAACACTGATGTAGAAAGTAATGAATTAAACCAAACGGATTGTTGCGGAGGAGGTTGTGGGTGGTGATTTGATTACAACCCCTGTTTGAAACTAAAACCATCAACAATAAATAGGGAAGGTTTTTAATTAATCAGATAAATCTGGCAGGTTGGGATTTTAAAGTGGGAAGTTGTTGATGTGGAATTGCCTGATATGAAATAGACTAAATATTGTTCCTCATAGATTCAGTTTTATTTTCCATACCTTTCGTTCTTTTTGGAACATAGGAGAACTGTTCTACTGTTCCTCTCCATCGCACCCGATTAACGACCGCTCTCTTGATCTCCTACCACGTCCTCCCAGCGTCACTTAACTCCTTTCCCAGAGTCCTCAGCTATGTGTTTCTAGGTCTTCCAACTCTCCTGGTTTCTGCAGGAATCTTAACCAGTGATTTTCTGGCAATGTTCTTTAGATGTGCCCCCCTACAATTTCCTCCTCCTAATTTAGACATCTGTGACTTTGTTCCTTTGTTTTTCTCTAATGCTCTTCGTTCCAGTTTGTGTCTGGTCATCTTTTTTAATATCCTTCTCAAAAATCGATTCATGAAAAACTGAAATTTGTCAACCAATGGCTTGTACCTTCAACGTTTCAGACCCATACAGTAGTACACTTTTCACATTAGTGTTACAAATCTTTATGTGACTTTCTTTTGAAAGATTTTATTGAGCTCCATATTATATTCTTCTCTCAGTTAAATGCATCCAACACTTTACCAGATCTGAATATCACATCGATGTCGTCGCCTGAACGTTACTAAATATATATAAAACTTACAAAGTTTGATCGTGATCCTTAACCTAATTATTGTTTGTGTGGTTCACACTCTGGATCTTTTAATGAAATTGGTCAAACATTGTAAGCTGTACAGAAAGAGCTTCCCACATTTAACAAACTTATCTATTAATACATCTATACTTATAAGTAAACGCATACAATTTGGTTATCAGATGGAAAAAATATATTTTATAATTCCGAAACAATTTTTATTTCAAAATCTTGTTCAATATCGATATAGAAAAAACATAAAGTGCAAAATGGGCGTGGTGATATATATAATTCCAATTCATGATTTTCTGGAATTGTATGGAATATCCAAATTGAACCATTTAGCTATTATCTGTCGCCTTGATTTAATTCTTTAATTTCTAGATATAAAATTGGGCTTTGACGAAATTGTGCCATTTCTCCCCTGGGTTAGAACTTTTCCTTCTCCTCAAGTCATGTTGATAGCTGCTCGCTAATCCTCAGTGATGTGTCTCCAGTTATTTTTTAGTCTACCACTTCTTCGACTTTCTTTTGAATCTCATGCAGTCCCTGTCTTGCAACTTCTTTTAACGTTTCTGCAGAATATGTCCTATCTATCTATCTCCATTTCCTTCGCATTATCCCCATCTTTATCGGGCAACAGTGTGCAACTTCCAAAAGATAGAGATAATCTTATATCTTATATTTTACTACTATATTTTAGTGATGTAACCTAACCGTTGATAAAGAAGGTCTACAGCCTTTTGATAATGTATTTGCTAATTATCCATGTCGCATCCTTGGTTTGAGTTTTCTGCAAATGTGGTTTGACTTCCATGTTGGTCGTTGCTGTACGAACGCACATCAGGTTTTTTTATATGATCAACGTCGTGATGAAGTAGTACATTCACATTATCGTCATCATCATTGGTTTGCTTACACACATTTATTAGTCGGATTTTAAATATTAGGTCTGTAATTTAGGAGCTCAGAGTTTGAAATTACAATTTTGTTTCATATTTATAATGGCTGCCATTTTAAAACTACTCTACTGATCTAACTGTATATCATTTTTTTTCAATCGGATAATAAGACCCATACGATTGGCGTATAAACGCCTGTAACAACTTATATTTTCTGTTATCAAATATGTGTTCACATGCGACAATATGAAGAAGATTTGGTGTCATTTGTTATAAATTTTAGTTATTCCCAGGTTATTTCGTTAAATTCAGAAACTATGAAATGAGCACTTATTTTTCCCAAATGATAAATTTATACCATTTTGGATTAAACAGTTAACCACTCTCACTTCCTCTTTAGATGTTGTATTTTTGTACTCATTTATTCAAATGAATTAATTTGTTGGTCCTGTCTTACTAATCGTCGAACAAGTTCGACAACCAACAAAACCTTGTGGTAAATTTCAATACAGACAGTCGATGTTCAAATTTTACAGAAACGGGGTTTCGATAATAACCTGTTAAGTCCCCACAATAGTTAATGCTGCTTATCTTTAAATTCTGAACCCATTGTGTTTTAAAATCAGCAAAACAAACATTTATCACACAAAAAATAACATAATTTTAAAAGACATAAGCTCAAAATTAGGCAACAAAATTAGTAATAATAGCCCCAATTAATACATTTTAAATTCGATTTCTAAATTTGATAAGATGAATTTACTATTCACTATTACTAAAAAATAATGGTAAGAAATTTTCAAAAGAGGAGCCGTTTAAAATGCTTTTTTGATAGTTGGATTTTATCTGTAGTTCTTTTATGAGCCTACAATAACTCATAGCTCATAAGTTAGCTTGTCAAAATGATTTTATTGGTTTTTTTCCAAGTTCAAGATCAGTAAATAGGAAGATGTACAAAAACAGCAAACAAATTGGATTGTTATTACGTCAACGAATAACTTGTGTGCTAAATATTATAAGGATGTATATACTATTTTAAATGATTATTTAGATTTGAATTAGTTTTAATATTTTCAATTAACTGTTACAAGTCAGATTTAACAGATGGGTATGCACTAACAGATAATGCAGATAAACTCATTAGACCTAACTAGAACTTTCACTATATTATTCTCATTCAAAACACCCACCCCAATATACGGTCAAACATTTGGTTTCCTGATGGGACCACTTTACACTTTTACAAAACATGATAATTTAGCACGCGTTTCAGATTTGTCAGTTAGTAAAAAAAAAAAATCCAAGGGGTTACACAAGGGAAGCCTAAGCTCATTTGTAAGCAAAACATTTATAGCACTTCAAATAAGAATATTAAATAACATTATTAACCGGTCACTGCAGGCCTTTGGCGCGATCACAAAAAGTCCCGGTGGTTAGACTGATTGGGGTGAACAAAAGAAATCCATTGTTCGCGACCAAACAGGACTGCCCGCAGAAAAAAAAGGGGTGTAACGAAAATATACCCACTGAAAATATGAAATGACTTCTCAAGCCTTGAAATCTTTTATGAAAGATACAACGGACCTCAAGCTGTGAGTAGAAGAGGTGAGGTGTGTTAGGGATGATCTAGCTAAGGGTGTTTTCTTCAAAAGGGGGATAACTGAAAGAGCGAGGAGAAGAGGGGATTGTAAACGAGTACTGGCACCTTAATTAGATGCGAATTGGTAGGCTGGAACTTGAAGTTGAATTTTATCTTATGTTAAGAATTTTAAAATAATTCCGATACGAATTAGCGCTGGTATTTATTTTGAAATAAATACCAGTATTTAAATTTAATAATATATTTTATAATCTTATCTAGCTCTTGGGTTTATTTTAAATATCTTTAACGTTAAAGGTTATTTACCTTGAACGTTACCTTGAATCTTTCTGTTAAACAATAATCAATTCATTCAACTGAATTATCGGTTTCGACAATGTTTGTGTACCATCATGAAATCCTTGCCCTCAGTCGATTTTGTGCGGCAGTTGCGTTATACCGACTTTATAAACATACATAGTGAAATTTAAATTCAATTTTAAAACACTTTAAAAACGTTGCTTTTTATAAAATTAATAAAAAAAATCAGACGAAAAGTCTTTAAAATGTTTTAAAACGTGCAAGTTTTTAATTTTCTACAATAACAGTTACTAAAGTTAGTGAATTTATTTCAACCACTCAAAATATAAAGAGTACTGTGACTGTACTGTATAATTTATGCTAAACTTCCATATTCAAAAAGTTAACTTTTTAAACACAAAATGAGAAGACACAATTTTCATATCAAACACTAACTGATAACAAGTAATCATCTTCTGTTGTTACATGTACATAAACTATTGTCACACTGAACTACAAGAGAAAAGGCCTTGGTGGAGATAGTCCATGACGGACTTTCATTGAGCATTTCAAACATTGCCATTTTTATAGTTTAGTGTCGTAAAGGTATTGTGTACATTAAACAACTGAAGATGATGACTTTATTTAAAGGTTGTATTGTTTATTGTTTGTAAAATGTTTATTGTGGAAGATTCTGTTGTCTTTCATTTGATGATTAGGTTTTTTAATCGTTTTCAATGAATTCATTATTACTCGGGAACTGCGGAGATGACCTTGAAACCACACAGAAAATAATAAAGTACAAAATATACATTTTTTTTTTTAAAATTAGACTACAAAAAGAAGAGAATGAGTAAAAGATCATACAAATCGGTTCAACAGTTTAAGCGTAGAGATGACCGCATATAAGTAATACATTCTAACGTCTGGTTGTCCTGACACCTGAGTTTTATGATTTGTTTTGAACATAAAAAATTTGGTTTCAAAGATTTAAATGTGCAACACGACTCACAGAAATAGAAACCAACTGTACTCATGTTAATTATATGCTATTAGCCGCATTTAAAAACTAAAAACAACATCTGAATTGCATAATCATTTTCAATCATTTCCTAACCCCTCCCTGTTTCACGTACGTCAGTTCTAGCCACCGCTAATTAATATCAGGGGACTCTTCATATGCGTGACATCCAGAAGAAAGAAGGGATCACACCGCGTCAAACCTCCCTAAATGTGTGACAAACCATAATGGCAGAAGTCAAATATAGTTTAGGGGTGGTAGACCTACCCCCTAGCTTAGGCACGGGCCAATGCAGATTATTACCGGACGATAAAAGTGTCAGATTTGATGTCGGTTAAGACGACCCTGAGGGGGTTTTTAAATAATTTCTTTATAGAATTTGTGGCGACTATAAAGTTTAACGTTTCCGACATTTACGATTTGTTTATGTGGTAACACTGCTAAATGCTCCAGGTAGGGTTTCCATCCCTTGTGCAAAGAAAAGCTGTCCGCCTGTTTTAATGTTATGGGTTTGGCACACTTCTATCGGGGATGACAGAGATGTCTGTGTAAGAGATGTAGAATATACTTTGGTTTTCTGAGAAAGGCGTGCAAAGAAGTTTAGTATCTTGAGATTGTACTAAATTTTTGTTGAAAGTTAATATGTATTTGGCGAAATTCTTACAGTTAGGTCTAGTAGCAGAGAACATTTTAGAAAATCTGGGTTTCTGTTTCATGAATTTAGCCCAAAATTGTCAGTTATCAAACTAATTTATAGGTTAAACTTTGATTGAGTATTAAGGGTATGATAATAATACATCTAAACACTGATACAAGACTAACAAAAAGAAACACTATTAAATGAAGTTTGTTTAATTGCTGCTGGTGTTTAATGGTGGTAGTATGTTAAGGATGGCCTACCTAAATATCGAACTAATATTGACCACAGATACTGATATTACTGCCGTAGAAGCTATTCAGTTAGGACGCCTTTTGATAGCCTACAGTAAGAGACGTTTTTACTAAGATAATATTGATAGTCTTTAATGGTTGAAACGATTTTTAATTTAATATTTACATAAATTTATACTAAAATCAATAAAAATGTTATCTGTGATTGCAGATTAAATGGCTTATTTTTTTTTCCCCGCGACGTCCGCATGGAACTTGGAATACATTATCTGTCTATTATATTGTGTTTTATTTTATACTAGCTAGATACACGTACTTCGCTACGCCATTTATCAGAAAAAAGTAGAATGTAAAATAAGAAAATATGTTATGTATGAGGTTTAAATACCTTTTATTTTTCAGACTAAGAGAAACTATTAAAGCTGGACAATCGACTGTTCAAGCTTAATTCGACTTCTATTTCTTTCCACAATCTTATAAAACGATCTACCGAATAGCCTACTATTAATTTTTTAAATTTTCAAAAGGTTCTAAAGGTTCGACTAAACTTAAACCTAAATGTCATCGAGACTGTCACTAATCAGCTTAACCACCCCCAAAAACTATGGATTCGACACTAATCTCAATCATTTTAGACATTTTATTTTTCACCCTTTCTCACTCCCTCGATGTCCTGAATTTTGATTTTAACCGCGTCGAAAGTATCACTATTCCACTTAGCAACCTCGAAAGCGATTTGTTCAACATCAATATCGACAGTTTTAGATTATTTTTTATTTACCACTTTCTACTCCTACACCTTAAGGGTACTAGGGGTGTCTTACCCCTACAGTAAGACACCCAATTTTTTCCAGATTGTAAGTCATATGTGTAGAAGTTTAGTTGAAACTGCTTTAATATTGAATTTAAATTTTCCTTCACCGTACATTTCAGTCTTAACACTCTCAACTTTTTGTTACATTTATATGCTTATCTAAATTTTACAATAATTAAATATATAATCTAAGATATCAAGGAATCTATATATTGTCCTTAATGTGAACTACAATAAATTTATATGAAATGTTGACATCGTTTTTGTTCGCGTTTTCTTCCGCATGGAATGTAGATCTTGTTAGTGAAACATACAATCCAGAATATATTTGTTGATTCATTAAGAAAATCACTGCTTAATATCAGATAAGACAAACCCAACAAACATCGAGATCTGTGTATGTATGTTGGAAGATGACTTCGGAGACTCGATTGAAAGATTTCTTAATTCAATATTTACGTTGTGTTTAGATCGGTTTTTGATGGATTTTCGATTCAATCCATAAATTTATCAGCATGTTCTATATCTTGCATTCCATACCATATACCATACGTCTATCAAGAAATTTGAATTTTAACGTCAAAAGAATTTTCAAAATAGGTTGAGTAGTTTACGAGAGATAACCTCCTACAAACATATCAACTCGTTGTAATATAGTTTAGACTATGATCATACAAATAATGTGATTTTTTTACCGTACCACAGTAATTGTTAATTTTTCATTGGAACAGCTGTTTGTAAAGTTTGAGTGTGGTATTGTGGTAACAAACACTGTTTTCCTAAGTCCTCTGCGTCACATTTTGAGATATAATTCTAAGTTATACGTAAAATCAATCAATAGAGAAGTCTGCTTAGCTTAGATAATTGATTTCACAACTTTTCACAATATTGTATCGCCTACCCTAACACTTAATACTATGGATTTCCGATCGCAAAGGAAGTAAAACCTCATCCAACAATGTACACTTCTTTTCATTTGTTAATCCCGGGTTAGGCCTATAAATCTCTACGAGTTCCTGTAATGTAAGGAAGGTAAGGTTTTACATATAAATGATCTTTATCCTCATGTCTGTACGGTTTTTGTGACGATGTACCCGAGACCTCAGGTGTCGGGTGATGTGAGGAGGGGTGGTTGTTTTGTGAGAACTTTGAGGGGTCTGTTTGGTGGGGAGGAGTAATTCAAAGAAATTACAACAATGGAAATAAGATCGTGAGAACCCTAGGGGGTTCCTTTTCAAGGTTACACTCTGATTCAAAAGTATTGCCTTACGAAAGTTAGTAGTATGTGATTTTTGCAAAACTTTTGTAAAGTTATGATGATAAAGGATAAATGTTACGTTAATTACAATTATAAGTAGCTACCATCTTGAAAAAGCCTCAAACTTTGTAATTTTTTATTTAACCCTTGAGAATGTTAAATTTTGGTTCATATTCATTACTTGGAAAAAAAAAATCTCCTGAAAACAAAATTTTAATTTATTTTTGTTTATTGTATAAGTTATTTTATTTGTTATTTACTTTTTCCTCTTTGTAAAGTTCGAATTTGTTGAATTGGCATAAGACCTGAACGCATCTGTATAGATTCTCCATTAAGAATTATTATTCACCATAAAAACTATTGTATTTTCCACAATATTTATTGAGCCTTGCCAACCTCGATTTTATCAGTTGGTATTCTCATAGGCAGTTTACAACAGATCTGGCGAAACCTAGGTCGACAAGGCTCCATAAATATCATGGAAATTAAAATATTGTTTGGTTTATTTAATATAAAAATAGAATTCCACCATGTTTCACAAAGGGTCATTAGCACAAAAAAAGTGAATATTCATCACTTAGAATAATAACATGAAATAGTCGTCTTGTAGTTCAATAACTTAAATATATATCCATCATATCTGTTTGCTTACAGACCTATATCGCTTTTGCCAATACAATTCAAATTGTTTAAAAAATGCTGCTTTAATTTACGTCTGAAACCAATAATAGAGGAGAAGACAATAATTTCTAATCATCAGTTAGGGTTCAGGAGTAAACACTCAACAATATACCAGGTACCTAGAATAACAAATATAATTTAGGAGACATGCTCAAGTGTGTTTCTTGATGTATTACAAGCATTTGATATGGTGGGGCACGCGGCTATGTTACATAAAATACAAAAAGACTTCCCAATTCTGCAGGATTTAGAATTCATATCTGACAGACAGACTCTTCCGTGTAAAACGTGGAAATGAATACTTCGAATTCATTAAAATCAGTTACATGGACCAACCCTGTACTTGCTTTTCTTAAGAGATATACCTCAAAGGAAAGAGATAAAAACAGCTAGGCTACTTTTGCCGATGATACTGGCATTAGGGCAACAAAAAACACGGTCAAAGAAGCAGCACAGACAAAAATTAAATGATTCTATATCGACTCATATTAATTTTACAAACAAAAAAGTAAATGCAAGTTCAGTGTTTCTTAATTCCCAAAGAATCCGTTTTATTTTTAAGTTGAAGTATCTCTGGATGACTCTGGATGACCCACTTTAAAAGGAAGAAAGAAAACCTTGACATTAAATACAGAGAAGTGTATGGGTTGGTCGGACGAAGATCAGAGCTAGACACGTGTACAAACAAGTATTGAGGTCAGTGTGGATGTATAGTTTAAAGGTGTGGGGCTGCACGAAAAAGTCCAATATTAATACATTACAAACGTTTCACAACAAATTACTATAGTTATCGACGCACCGTGGGTCATAAGGAACGAAGATCTTACTTAGTTTGAAAACTGTTGGTGAAGTAAGAAGATTTACTGGAATTAGGCAGACGATGAAATTACAAAATCATGTCAACACAGAGGTGTTGGAGGTCCTTAATGGCAGTGATGTTGTGAGGAGACTTAAAGGAACGAAGTCGCTAGACTTAGGGAAGTAATTGACTGTGTTGTTTAAGGAGTCATCCAGTGGAATGATTTTCTTCAAATGTTATTTTATGTAAATGATACTATTAGACAGGTTTATTTATACCGAAGAGAGTGAGTCTCAAAATTTGAGTAATAGTGTTATGAAAACCCCGTCATTTTAGAGGGGGGAGGGATAGCTTTAAAATATTTTATCGTATTAACTGATTTGGACATTACTTTTAGACATAGTCAACTGGTGAAAATCATATGGCATGGGCAATGGTTTTAACTGACAAAACTAACTTCTAATGTTATAAAATCAAGACGATGGAAGGGGGAAATCTATAAGGATTTTTGTTGGAATTGTAGTGTATGGCAAAGGGAATTGTGCTAACCACACATTCGATATTTTAGAAGTGTAGACGAGTAAGATATTTAAAAAAACCGAAAGTCAGGAAAGGAACTGGAGTGGAAGACCAAAACAACAAAAAAGGGAAGATGGCTTGGAATCTTGAATTACTCCGAATGACTAGCTCCATCCGGTGTACAAAACAGATGGTTGATTCGTCTTGTGGATGTGGAGGAGACCAGAGAATCATTGAATCGATGTTATTGAAGTGTTATTTCTTGATATATTCTCATGCTAGAATGCACTCATTCATATTTCTTAACAGCGTTAAGAGGTATTAATCTTTTCTTGAGTGTTCTTGGTCGTCGCTTGTAAGTTGTGCATCGGTAACAAGATCTAGATAATTGAATTATAACAACAAGTGTAGAGGTCATACCAAACGGAGTCGAAAAGTGCCATAAAATCACAATTATAAATGTATACTTTATTAAAAATTATTGTGGAAAGGGTTAGTTTTGCTCACCATTTACTTCATTTTGTTTCTTCATGCTATTGCTAAATACACTGATAATTTAACGTGCCAATTCCATTGAGTGTTTAAACAAATAATTTTAAAACAAATTTATATATTTGATTTATTTATAAAAGTTGTGTCTACCTAATGGTTGTTATTGGTTTTCGTAAAGTTTTTTTTTGTGAATTGAACTAGGATTAGAGAATTCAACCATATTAAGGTTATATCAAAATGTACATTAAATCATAAAATAAAAACTGCTGGAAACCGGTTCAGCAGATGAACAAAACTTACAGAAAAGCGTATTTCTAGTAATTGCCTCTTTAAAGTCCATAGGTCTTTGGGATTTATTGTTAAAAGTTGTATAAGTAAACTTCGGAAGCCTTGTTGGTTAATTTAAACCATCACCATAACTTAATACAAATTCCATTAAAATTATTCAACAAGAAAATTCCAAGAAAATGTTTTACAGCATGCAAAAAAAATGACTAATTTATTTACTTAATACGTTTTGGTGGTTCTGTTGACATCTTTACTTTTAGTCGTCTTCATGCAATTATCTGGTTTTACAGTTATTACATAATGATAGATAGTAAATCTAGGCCTGTGCTATTAAATACACAGAATTTCTGTGAGATACTAACAAGTCAAGGTTAGGTCATTAGTTCTTTAAAAAATACCATCCTTATCTGTTACTGAAAGAACATATCTATTCAACAGGTAATCCAATTTCCTCATTTGATTACTAAACTCACTGAATAGTTATTAAAACAGTTCAAGGTAACGCAGGTGTCCTAACCTAACCTACTCACAAGGCAGATGTGCAATTTTAAGAAAAGGACTCTTTCAAAGCTTTCTAACAATAGCCAGCTTTCAAAAGACGCAATGAAATCCTTTTTGCATGTTGTTTTTTCCCTTGCAAGGTTTTCGCAACAATAGATCTCAGAAGGGTGGGGGTGGTTACCTTTAACGATGTAAACATCTTTGGACTTGAATATGAAAATGTTTCAACTATGGAAGTTGTTGTTGATTTATATTTTCTGTTTACTTTTTGTTGAGTTTTGTGTTTGATATTATTTTATGAAATTTAATTCTATAATATTGGAACGTAAGGTTTTAGGTTTTCTTTTGTAGGAAAAGATAGTAAAATGAGTATTAGATGTATTTTATGCAGGATGTAAACAAAAATGTGCATAATAAATGCATTAAAGTAAATTGAAAATAAAATATATAGGCTAATTATTTGTAATTTTTATTCATCTAAAATTGTATTAAAAATAGTTTATCTTAGTATTATACGGAGACACCTTCTATATATTTTTTCCTTACTGTTTAAAGCGAAGAATCTTGGTCAAGAGACCTGATAAGAAAGATAAAAGTGAAGGAACTAATTCAAGACTACATGGGAAAAAATGTAAATCCATCTAGCTCCCTCGAGATTGCTAAGCCCGTACTAAAGTGAGCCCCTGAAGGTGATATACCTACTCTATAAATTGGGTACTTTAATTTTAGTTTGTGTTCTTTGACGGTTTCACTTTCATGAGTAATGCTGAGGGTCTCTAGATGGATCTACACCTATTTTCATGTAGTCTATATATAAACTAAATACATACAGATATATATATATATATATATATATTATAATGACATATAATATATAATAAACACTCCATTGGTCGGATTTTAATTCGATATTGCTAAAACTTGGTATATAGGCTCTGTACAAACCATTGCATAAGTCCGTAACATACTTTTCTGGGATAACCTCTTACCTAAAGGTTTTATAACGTCTATAATTAAGAATATTATCCAGGTAAAAATTTCTACCCAACGAATACTCAAAGATAGTTATTATTATTAATAACTTAAAAACATAACCTGAAATCAGTACTAATAACACTTGAATTTAATTAAAATTTATCGTGTTGGCTAAGTTTTAACTATTCGTAACATAACTGAACATTTGTTTTAAATTGGCGGTAGATTAAATCGATTTTTCCTGTAGTTTCTTCTGATTATAACAAAATCGAGGCGGAAGAACGGACAGTCTCCTAACATATCGCATACAAATCTGCAATTTTTAAACTGCAGATCCAAAAGTTCTAGAAAAGTTACTTCAAAATTATTATATCACGTTTTAGAGGTAATCTCACAGACCAAAAGTGTAACTGTTGTGTATTTTTATAACCATATGTAGTTCGAAAACGTTTATTTCATATAAATTAAAACGTTAAAATAGTAGTGAGAGAGTAAATTACGTTTTTTCCCTTCAGAAAAAACTTGCCGTAGAAAAGTCTTACGAAATCCTTTAAATTTAATTAAATTTTTATTATTTTTTTTTATGACTCCTCACTATGCTTCGTTGCACTATTAGATTTAACAATTCGAAGCGCGAGTTATATTACTAGACGGAGCCACGCAGTAACTGCTTTAAGTGGCCGCCATTTTAAAAAAAATATCAAATTAAAAAACCATTTACAGGTATCGTTTGCAAGGAACCTTATTCCTAAATTTCATAACGATTGATACGAGCGTCACAAACATAAAGACGGAATGCCATTGGTCGAGTTAAAACAGGAACTCGCTTCGCTTGGCCAAGTATTTTACTATGCCATAGATGTCTATTTTAAGTTTTTATTACGTTTAAACACAGATCGGGCACGCACAGATCGTGACGTGGAACTGCAAGAATGTTGTCTTGACTAAAAAACATAGAGTTGCGTGTAAGATAACCATAACGTTTTACTGCATAATATATACTTCAACTTGAAATATCGTTAAAAAAAATCACAAACATGAAAGTATAGGGGGGAGAGAGAGGGAAGCATGTGTCTGTCTTAACGTCTGCTATTACATTATACGGTTAATAAAATAACGTCTAAGGGAAGGACACCCTTCATACTATACCCCTCACCTTGGGTTGTAAATTCAATTCATTTAAAATGATGCTCGGAACAACTTCGTAACGATATGCGGCGTCCTTTCGTCGAGTAAAAGAATCATGGCGATTTCAGTCGACTTGAAATTTGAATTATTTTTGTATCTAAGTTATTGCCGTATTTAAAACCACCAATAGGAAAACATTTTTAGCTAAAGTTTAATGTTTAACTAGACTACATATAAAATTGACATTAAAAATGTATGATGATCATCGAGAAAAGAGAGTTTATTAAAAACAATATGTGAAAAATTTCTTAAAATGCTTCAGTGTTAAATAAAATTTCTGAATTTAAACCAGGTTAATAACTAGCCCCCAGAGTAAATTCGGTATTGAAAAATAGACGATAATACTCCTTATATTTCCAATATTTTATATAAAAGTAATTACCAATCGGATAATATTTAATGCCTACAATATATCTGTGTTATAAAATAACTTTAAATAAATCTCCATCAACAAATTTTGTGAAACTTTTATTAGGACTTGAGAAAACTTATTCCAATTTAGAATTACATGGACAAATCTGAAGAAAATAAATACATGGTTCATATTACTGTGGCCTAATCGACTGCTGTTATATTTTGCACTATTTATTTTTTCTACTAGAAAAGAAAGCCTCATCAGAAATTCTTGAATTACATTTCTGTTTTATAAGATATCTCAAAATTATCTAAATATGATCAAAGTTACTACTACTCTTCATGTTTCACCAATTGAATTTTAAATTACCATAAAATTCATGGATAAAGAATCACTGTGTGCTCTAAATTTCTTCGTTACAAAGTTATGTAAATGTAAATTATTATCTATTACAGTATAATTTTTACGGTAACCAATATATTTATTCGGTGTTACTAAAATTGTGCTTAAACATAAACCTTTATTTATGTGATGAAAAACTATGTCTGTCAATTACTATTTTTATTGAAAGAGATACGAAAAGTAAACAGTTAAACAACAATTAGACAGATAAATAGTGAATTTTGAACCGTTGGATGTTGAACCTTTGCTAACGAAAGAGGTTCATCTAAACCCAGTAAACATGGCTCACAATTGAATAACAAAAACATTAGTCACTTCCTCTACAGTCTACAATATGATTTACATCCATCATTTAAGTTGCATTTATTTTGGGTTTTTATTATTGGGCAATTAAAAGAATTACAAAAAGCATAATAAATTATTAAAGCAATAAAAACGGTACATTAATTTAACAACCGTAGCCCCTCCCAATGTCTAGTCGTATCAGATAAACAGATAGTTCATATACAGTTACAATATAAGTTGTAAATTTTATCGGGTGGAGAAAAATATGGTAATTATTAAACTTTATTTTACTGTTGCAAACTTGATGACGATACTAAATTTTGCATCCAGACTACACTTTCCACATCCATACGGTGTAGTGTTTTTTTTGTTGGAAAGAAGTGTATAAGGAAAGAGTTTAAATTTTAGTTAAATTTGAAGTAACAAGTTTAGTAGGTAGTGATGTTACTTGGTTTACTAAATCCACGTGGAGAACAATTATGCGAAGGTAACTACAGTGTATATAGCTGTGAATTCTATCTTGCACCCAAGATCGCTAGTTGTACGTGTCTCTGGAATATTTGGATTAGTGGACTGGAATGGCTTATCTTAACATTTATCACGACATTTACTTTAATATTGCATGAGCCATGACCACACCATCAGCAGCGTAGGAGGTGCTTTTAAGCATATTTTTAACTATTCGCTATAAGGTAATTAAGGAAATAATCCTGGGGTTATATTGGGTTTCATATAGGACAAAAATGAATGATTTGAACATAAAACGCAATGTCAAAAAAATGCAACACCGGTCCTTGTAGATGGTATGGTTAGTTGTGTTTCTAAGTTCTGCTTAAACATGGAATACGAAGTTATTTTCTCTACAAGGAAAGAGTAGGAAAAGGGAATCTGGCTGACTGAAATACTGTTTGCCTCCAGAGATAAATAATACATCAGGAAGTCAAATAGTCTAAGCTAATGTCTACCTTAAAGTCTTGTGTGAAGTTAGAAGGTGATCAAGACACCGGAATTGATAAGGAATGGGAACAACGAAGAAGGTAGTGAGTTGACTACAGTAGTGTCAATCATATTGTTGCAAGCCTTGAATCTACCGTTGGATTCTCAAGGGAGACGAGAAGAGACAATGATTAAGGAAAGTGAAAAGAAAGAAGTATCAGTAGACAGTCAAACAACTTCTTACATATCTGATTACTGTAGATGTAAAAGGAAAGGTAACGTATATAGGACACAGCAGAATAAAATGTGAAGGTTCGCTATATGTTAAGGAGTACAGAATATCGAGACTTTCCTGATGATTTCATAAGATCTGGTAGATTTATAAATAAGATACTGTTCTCTGAATAAGATAGTGGTTATAAAGAGACCATGATACCCTATTATGGAGGTCCTCCTAATACAGATGAGTATCGATGCAATGAATTTATAAAATAATCGTATACAAAGTATTCTGTTTTAGTCATTTATTCTGGTGGCAAAACAAAATTAATTTATAAACTACAAATTAGGATTTTTTCATGGGAAATCCCTGTTATTTATTTTATCTATAGAACGAAGCTTGTGATGTTGCTCACTTAATGCCAATATGCTGGGTAGAAGAAGAGTAAATTCCCTTCTTAGATGAAAAATAGAAGGGGAAATCTGAACTCTTTTTCTCCGGCTGCCTACCACACTGATATCTATCAGTGACCTAAAATGCTATTTTTTATAGCTAGAATAAAGGTGAAGCTTTTGGATACAGTTAAATCCGAAATAAATAAGTGTGTGAAAACATTTTGTACAAAGTTTTAGTGCCAAACATTTATAATTTAAAATCAATATCGTTGATGAAGAGGAGTTAACGAGCTGTCGGAATAAGTGGGATTAGACATTCAAAATAAGCAATAATATTGGGTGTAGTGAAACTGCCCCGACATTTTGAGTACTTTTGAAACGATGAAACTGCCCCGCTCATTAAAGAGGATTAGGAAGGGTCGCCTCTCAAGACTAGAAATGCTAAAATGGCCTGAGCGCCCGGCCAGGTAGTCATTTTCTATGACTGGCTATTTACTTTAGAAAATAATATTGAAAACATGTTACGCTACGGGACTTAACCTTACAGGCTTATATGCTTGATTGAGGTTAAATTTAAACACATACTACCGAAATAAAATAATCTGGTAGAGAAATTTAAATAAAATATCTTTAAATTTCTCCTGTCTCCATTGAAAAATTACATAAATAGTACAAAAAAATAACGTCTCTATAGTTGAACGATATGTCACACCCATTAACAAGCGGTAACATCCTTAACATGTTTTCAATATTATTTTATAAAGTAAATAGCCAGTCATAGAAAATGACTATCTGGCCGGGCGTTCGGGGCAATTTCAGCATTTCTGGTCTTGCGAGGCGACCCTTCATGAACCTCTTTAATGAGCGGGGCAGTTTCATCATTTCAAACGTACCTAAAATATCGGGGCAGTTTCATCGTCCCCATAATATTGTATTCTACGAAACTCTATCTTCAAAATTTGTTTCTAAAAGATGGCATTTTTGTAATAATTGTTATTTTTAATTCAAGCTTATGAAATTTTAGAAATTGACCTTTGCTGTTAACAAAAACTATATAATTTTTCTAGAAAAAGTGCATTTTGTTTTTTCTCAGTCAAATCTGCCAAAGCGCATTACTGTTCTTTTTTTAATCTTCTCCAGTAATTCTAAAAATTGCATAAATATCATTCTTGTTCCAAATTTTATTTTAATACAGTAAATGAGTACGGTTCCATTTATCAGAATGTTATTTATATAAAAAAAAAAAAAAACACTATTTTCAGTTTCCCAAACTCAGTGGTAATTTCTGTTAATATTAGGGCTAAAACTTGTATATCATTTTAAGATAATGAACATGGAAGCTAAACTTTTAGTCAGATGTTTCTCTTGTATTAAACATGTCTACCTGTGTTTGGATGTAAACCTTCCCAGAATGCACTTTGTTAAGTAACCGTCACTCTATTGTTTTTGCAACCTGCAGGTATTGTGAATCTATTGTCATGTATATTTTCAAGTTATGTTGGGTTCTACACCTTTAATTCTTGGTAAGTTTATTCCTTAGTGTTCATTTTGCATTCCTTTCCGTCTTACTGAGAAAATAAGTCCTTACAAATTAATAAATCGGTGCTTTAGATGTTGAGTTCTTTATTTCAAAAAATATTATTTAAACTCTTGGAATAGTAAAATACAGTATCGAAGATACGTAGAATAAATATAGTAATTTATATAACCTATAACTATAGTAATATACTTATAACCTAAAAAATGTCAAAGTTCTGTTTCGTTTTTGGTCGGGATTAATTTTCTATTATGGCATTTTATAACTGAAGTTCATTTTGATGTTCCACAACAAAATATTTGGCACCACGAATCAGAACGGTTTTATGTGGTATCATTTGTGTTTTTACGTGTTATACAACTTATTTTTTGTCTTATATTTGTTTCACAGATTTTTAGAAAATTTAAAAAATGTCCTGCTACAATAAGATTGTAAGATTGGCTGATTTTAATTTTTAAATTTCCGGAACTTACCTCTACACATATAATAAAACACAACGTATCTCCGTATATGTATATATTTCATTTCAACGGTAATATACACATTTTATAAAGAACAAAATTTAAAATTTACCAGTAAACCCGTGCGAAACTTTCACACATTCAACCTTCCCCTCCCACAAAGAAAAATATCAGACTTGCCAAAACGAGGAACAATCTACATAGCATCTTGGTAGTTCTGGAGCATATTTCTTGGAGAGCTTATAAAAGATGATGGCAAATCACTGGAATTTTTGATAACATAATCATTTGCTGACCATCACTGTGAATGAAATCAGTCAAACCTTTGTAATTTTCAGCTCGAAATTACTTCTGGTAAGATCTTACACAAGGAATACGGGAGCCTTCTACTTTTACATAACTGTCAACAACATATTGTTGAAACAGTTTTTCTAAGTCCTTCTGACTACCAGACGATAACAGTAATATTGTAATTGGGTAGTGACAATCCTTACTGCTGTTCTATGAATCTTAACCTGAAGCATGCCAGGCTTCCACCCTGAATAATTATCGTATAGGAAAAGCAATGGGTAATACATTGGGTCACTGTGAGGTTTCAAATAGGATATCCGAATTAATGCTGTAGAAATTTTGAGTACCAACAAAGTCAAATTGGCCTGGGGCGCATCATCGTCACTAATAATACTGCTCCCACCTGACTTGTTGGCAAATTATACCTCCTTGAATCAAAAGCATTTTCTGTTGTGAATTGTAATTGAACATCTGTGACATTCGCCATGCAATGTTTGAAAAATTTGAATATTTGTGAATAAGAACTGTTACATGACAACATTTCCAAGGGTTTGCAAGGGTACATTGCAACATTTCCAAATCGTTGCTCTAAAGCCTCGTCAAATCTACAATAAATAACCCAGCGTATGTAGAATTATAACCTGCAGGTGGCTGTATGGTGGCTGCAGGTGGCTGTATCATGTGATACATTTGTCCATGAATTTTAAAAGAAAATGAGCCACTTCCTGAAAAATGTACTAACAGAGGCCATAGCTAAAGGATTATTAATTGACGAAAGTTGTGTAAATATTTTATAGTTGTGTTGTTATTACGCTCAAGATTTAAGTTCATTACACAACAACTTCTGATAAATTAATCTTATCCTTATGACAGCAGAGATGACAATCCCTCTGAGAGTTCTAAACAAAAGAGCCACAATATTTGGTAATTTTTTTCATAGGACCAACAAGTGTTTTGTTACATCACATATAGGCTATTTTGCAAAACCCTTCCACAACATTGTCTTATTGACACTCAATTTCTATTTTCACCGTTGGTGTTGAGAAGATGTGCTGGTTGTGTCGAGTCCTCTGCTGACATTGCTTCATTGCCTATGCTGGTTGTAGTTGATCGATTCTCCTGAGAGGGGATGCTCTTTGAGAGTTTCTTACGGTTGTAAGCAGTTATCTTTGGCCAGGTTTGTTGCCAGTCTTTTGGAGCTACATTTCTCACTCACTCCTTCTAGAGTCCGTTCATTAGCATGATTTCAGATATATTATTTTTTTTGGGTTTTAAGAAAAAAGTAAGGAAATTCGTGTTTAGGTTAGAGTCAACTGTTTCCCCAAGTTTTATTCCAAAAAATTAAAATACTACTTAGTATACAAGAACTTTTTTGTTTCGTAGCGAGGTCTGTGCACGTTAAACGTTCGGTGACACTCAATTTTTAAACAAAATTGAGTTAGGCTTTTTGGCTTGTAGTTCGAATAAAAAATTGTAGCATTATTCTTAAACTTATTGTCAACGAAAATGTTAAAGAAATTTAAAAAAGTCAAAAGTTTTCGAAGATGCACGAAGTTGTATGGATGTTTGCAAATATTTCAATCTTGGTTGTATGACTTTGTGGCACTCAATTACCTAGCAATTATACAGTATTATGAATATGTATAATGTACTAATTATATGTTAAATTTAGATTAATAAGTATTGGAATTAGTTATATTTAATTTTTACAATTGGTCTAGGCTGGTCTAACCTAACTTTGTGTTGAATTATTAAAACTGATGGATTTAATCAGCTATTTTAAGTGTGTATTATTACAATGGTTGCTATAGTAACAAAATGTGTACGCATGTAAATAATTAAATTAAGTTTAAAACACTTACTTTATAAAACGTTTCCCACTGATCTAGGCAAGGCCTAACCTATTTTCGCTTAGAACTATTAAAGCCTAATTAGTGTTATTACATTGGTTCTTTTAAAATAATTTTGTTTAACAAACAGTCGATATTTACGAGATAAACGTATGATTGGTCAGGGCTCCACGAAATTCTCTTTCTTTTGGTACTTCACTTGTTGAGATTCGTCACGTGTAAGAGCCGTAAAAGGAATGTTGACAAAGGTTTTAAACGTTAAGATTTAATTCACGAAAAAAATAATGGTGTATTGCTCGAGGATGAGTCAAAGGGAAATTTTGTGACACAAAGCCCTATTTCAACAAGGGTAAAATTAGTATTTGATAAAACGCGATAATTTCGAAACATTGGACGCTCTATAAACAATATTACATTCAACTAGAATTAGTAATCAGCTTGACATAAAATTTATGTAGGATAACAATTTCAACAAAGAGTTTTGATGAGTAATGTAAAAATACAAATTTATTCATATTGCAATATTGAATTTGCAAGCAGGTTTAGACATGTCGTAAAATCTGAACACATTGTAAACTGGGCAGTGTGATTTATTTGTTTCTTCTTGGAAATCCTTACTCTTTTCCTATTGCTTTTGATTTATTCCTGTGCCCCAACACAATGGCAGCCCACGTGTTTCGATCTTTTGTTCTCTTTCATCCTCTTCTTCTCCTAACTTTTGTTGTTCACACCTCACAGAAAGCGTCCCCTACCCTAGCCTTAATTTTCCTCAAGATACCATTTCTTGTAGATTTTGCCTTTAATATTACGTTCTTGGCACTTGTAATTTTAATTTTGTTATTGTTGTTATATTATTGGACGTAAACTTTAACCTTAAAAAGATGCTTTGAAAAGGTTTCAATTAAGTCTGATAACGATTCCTGTTATATAAGACGTTTTTATGCAGGACCTAATATAATAATAGAATAATAAATACAAGTAAACATTTATTAAAGTCACGTTGTTACCACGTCACCGAACAGTTTAGAAATGCTGTAAATTTAATTTGACTTTAGAGAAGTTTTTTCGACTTACTCTAGTTTAAAACAAAAATATATAGGCTATGTAAAGTAGATAGATATTTTTTTTAAATAACGACAAACGGGTGATTAAATGATACACAGATAGTTGAATAGATTCCCTACCAATACATACATTGGTAGGGGGACTATGATACTGCCACGATATTTTAGGTACGTTTGAAATGATGAAACTTAAAGAGGATCAAGAAGGGTCGCCTCGCAAGACCAGAAATTCTGAAATTGCCCTGAGCGCAATTTCGGTAGGATGTGTTTAAATTTAACCTCAATCAACATATGAGCCTGTAAGGTTAGGTTAGGTTAGGTTAGGTCCCGTAGCGTAACATGTAAAATAAAATTTTCAATATTATTTGGGCGCTCGGGGCAATTTCAGCATTTCTAGTCTTGCGAGGCGACCCTTCTTAATCCTCTTTAATGAGCGGGGCAGTTTCATCGTTTCAAAAGTACCCAAAATATCGGGGCAGTTTCACTACGCCCATTGGTAGGTAGAAATACTGTATTGTGATAGAAAGTCTGAACATCATACAACTATTTTCCATTTCACGTAGACTAAGGTTAGCAATCTTGAAATCCAATAACTGTAAATTGATTGAGTTTGATGCTACTAACCATATAGTTGACTAAAATTTGTAAAACGCTCAGCTCATAAAATCCAATTTTTTCATGTTGTGGGGGGGAAGGGTAAGACAAATTATACACTTTCATTCTGTAATCCAGGACATGTCCTGAATATATAACAAAATTAATGTTGCAAAATACGTTATTTAAATTTTAATTTCAAATGGACGAAGGTTGATCAAATTGGTATCAAAATGTTCCTTATGAGCTCAATTACAAAAATAGAATAAAATATTATTTCCTTTTTTGAAGGCCTAACCCCACTTACTCCGATAGCTCGTTAAATACTTTTCATCAACGAAATTGATTTTATATTATAAATGTATGGCCCTAAAACTTTGTACAAAATAGTTTCCCGCACTTACTTATTTCGGATTTAACTGTATAAAACGTTTCACGTTTAATCTAGCGATAAAAAAACATTTCAAAGGCCACTGATAGATATCAGTGTGGTAGACAGGAAGAGAAAAAATGCTCAGATTTTCCCTTCTATTGTTCATCTAAGAGAGGATTCTGTTCTTTCTTCTACCCACCATATTGGCATTAAGTCCCAACATCATAAGCTTCGTTCTATAGATAAAATAAAGAACAGGAATTTCCAATAACAAAATCCTATTTTATGAATTCATTGCATCTATTTTCATCTGAATTCGAACGAGCCTCAATAATAAGGCAATAGAAACTCTTTATAACCACCATCTTATGCAGAGAACAGTATCTTATTTATAAATCTACCAGATCTTATGAAATCATCAGGAAAGTCTAGACATCCTGTATTCCTTAGCGAGCCTTCACTTTTTATTCTTCTGTGTCCTACATACGTTACCTCCCCATTCTTTCTGGAGTCGTCAGATGTATTTAATTAAGAAATTATTTAACTGTCTACTGCCCATTTTTACCTTCCTAAGCTCAATTTCTATTTATTGTCTTTTCTAGTCTCCCTCGAGACTGAAAAGGAAGATTCAAGGCTTTGCAAACCTTTTTTTATTGTTTCCATTTCCTTACAATTCTACAATGTTCCGATATCTTGATCATCGTCTGTTTACCCATGACTTTAAGATAGATATTAGCTTAGGTTAGATTAAGTTAGGTTACGTTAGGTTAGGTTAGGTTAGGTTAGGTTAGGTTAGATTAAGTTAGGTTACTTTCTTCCTCCAGTACTGGCTGAGCGTAAATCCAGCCCTCTTAAGTGGGTAACACCTCTACACCGTACTTGAGCACAACCTTTTTGCATACCCTCATTATTGGGTTAGATCTATCAATGAATAAGTTAGAGCCTAAAATATCAGCACTATTGTTACCATTGTATTTATCTGTGGAGGCAACCAGATTACTTTACAACAAGAGCCAGATTCCCTTTTTTTAACTTTTTACTTGCAGAAAAAACTACTTCGTATCTCATGTTAAAGTAGAAGATTGGAACACATCACCTCTTAATCAATCAATTTGCTTTTATGTTCAAATCATTTGTTTATTTTGACATATTATAAAACCCAATATGAACCTTCCATATCTCCTCAATTACCTTATTAGAAACAACACGTTTAAACGTACCTCCAACGCTACGGATGGTTTGCTTCTCATAGGATTCTTTATGTGAAACCAAGCCACTCCGGTCCACCAGTCCAAAGATTTATAGCTATAATTATTAGACGGGTACACTTAGCGATCGTTGGTGCAGATGCAGTAGTGTAACTTACACCCCCGCAGACCCCGCATAAGTCAGGACAGCCAGCGCCGTCAATTGAAATATATATGTATGCGCCAATTAATCCAAGTCCTTAAAAAAAAGGTTGCGAGAGGGGCCTAGTTGTTTTTGACTTTGCCTTAAGCCGAACGTTCATAAAATTAATTTTCGAAGCCCGATGTCATAAGAAAGACTTCAGGTCAATTGACATCAGTGAAGTTGTTAACAATTTTGATTCTCAAAATGTAGGGAGATCAAGAAACTTTTAAACTTAATTAAGTAACGTTAAAACAAAACTACAGAAATAAATGTTTTAAAATCTTCATATTTGTAATATCAATATTATGTTATTACACAATATTTAATGCTGACAGATGTAACCTACTATGTACTATAATCATATTTAATATAAATTTGTCTTTGATTCCAAAAGTCATACCACTATTTCCTCTCCTATTTTTCCTTTTTTCTGATGAGTTGCTATAGTGAATGGTGTACATGAATTTCTATGATAGGTGCCTAATAGTAGGCTCATGTAAGTAAGGGAGTTTAATATATTTATATAGCGGAATGGTGGACCCCAACGATTTTTTCAGGGGGGGCCATAAAAACAGTTACGCCACTGTGTAGATTGAATTTACTGCCCAATATCCTCTATCACTACCTACATACACTCTGGCTACCTTCGCATAATGGTTGTCCACATGGATTTTAATAAACCAAGTAACAACACTGAAATTTAAACTGTTTCGAGTTAATTAACATTTCTTACTGAAGAAGGACTATGCATACACCATATGGATGTAGAAAGCCTAGTCTACATGTCTACCCGACAATTTAACCATAATTTACAACTAATATTGTAACTGTATATGAACTATCTGTTTATCTGATACGACTAGACATTGGGAGGGTCCACGGTTGTTAAATTAATGTACCGTTTTTATTGCTTTAATAATTTACTATGCTCATCATAATTAATTATTTGTTTAGTTGTGCAATAAAAACCCCAAAATTAAAACAGTTAAGTAACACGTATAAATCATGTTGTAGACTTTAGACGAAATTATTAATGTTTTTAGTAATCAATTGTGAGACGTATTACTGGGTTTTGATGAGCCTTTTTCATCAAACATTTTTGATGGTTCAACATCCATGGTCTAAAATTCACTAATACTTATACGTAGTGAATTTTAGACCTGTTTACTTTTCATAATCTTATATCAATTGGCAGACATAGAAATAAACATTTATGCATACTTTTAGTAACACTGGATAAATCTACCATTACTGTAAATAAAAAAATAATTTCCACGAAACTCCGTTGTAAATATCGGAAAAATCAAAATAGCCTAAATAAATTCTTCATTTGTGAACTAGTGGTAATTTAAAGTACAGTTGGTGAAAATCGAGGAATAAATAGTAACTTTGCTCATATTTAGATATTTTTGAGATATATTTAAAAAAAGAAGGTGTAATACATGAATTTCTGAAAATACATTTTTCGTTATAAGCAAATTATTGTCATCACCCTAATGAAAACCGTGACACCAGAAACCATGAAATATCTATTGATCCTACCCATTAAGAATAATTTGACACCAATTTTTACTTACTGTATATATTTATAAATGTTTCATATAAGAAGAAATTATAAATAAATAATAAAGATAATAAATAAAAATTAATGTTGGTATAAATTTCGACTGTCACCTTTGTAAACAAAAAGAGTCTTTTCATCACTCATTTCGTCTTTATTTTTTAATCGATTTGTATTGTAAAATTTTCTTTTTTCGTACTTCCTAATTTCAATTTTTCTTTGACTCGACTATCTATTTGTCAATTTATCAATAATTTACTTCTGATACCTCTTATTACTCTTATTGAGTAATCTAAATACTTTCTAGTTTGTATTTTTATCGTTTTTTGCTTGGTTACTTTTTACCTATCTGTATGACATTGTGTTAAACGTAAATTATAGTTTTTCTGAATATTTCCCCATCAGTTTAGTCGCTTTTTGGATTTGTGTGTCTATTTTATTCTCACTGCTAGCTGGTTAGCTTAAAAGCTATAAACTATACGCCGTTTCATTTTCAGTTGGCAGTGCGTATTTAATGCGGTAAGGCGTTTAATAAACATACAGCAGGCGTATGAAACATATAAAACCGTATGGAATGTGAAAAACAAAATCCAATCTCTAAACAATAAACAAATTTAATAATCGACAAAGAATTCCAATTGTGTTCCGTCTGAACATCCAATTTCTTTTTCATTTCTTCTTTGGGGGTTAGAGTTTCATTCCGTAGTTCCGGAAATGTCAGGAAGATATTGTTGATAACAATTAAAATTGAAAAATGGAGAATTTTTAATGTTTTTTTTTTTTTTAATCTCTGGATCTAATTGATATATTTTAATAAAACAGGTGCCAAAATGTTCGCCTAGAGCTCTATAATACGTTTAAACGATTTATGTGTCAAACTAAATATAACGTAAAATTATCAACATAACGATTGCTGAAACTTCACAAATAATTAACGAAAATCAAGGCGGAAGTTTAAATATCTCAGTAACTAAACACCCCATAATAATTTTATTGTTTGTAGATTGATAGTCATTTCAGGAATTTATTAGTTTTATAAAAAATTATATTTTCAAAATTTGTAAATATAATTAACTAAAAATAATTTTATTTTTATTATTTGAAAATACGTATAAAAATCAAACATTTGAGCCGAGTTTATCAAAATTATATACTTTTATGAAGCATCAAAGTTTAAACATTAATAACGATTTTTAGAAGTTAGGTCCGAATATTTCGGTGTTGTTAGGGTGGTATTTGTACTAGATATAGCCTAAGTAACATTATTTCCTAGTAGCACTGATTTTAATCAATCGTTGAAAAAATTCAGCAGTTTTGTAGGTTTTGAAAGTTTTATTTTTTTATAAACAATAAGATTAACATGCGAGTTGTTTAGACGTACAATATTCAAATTTTTTGATAGAAATACAAAAATTTAAACAGACACTTCTAAAATGTCCTATTAATATAAAGACAGATGTGTCAAACAGAGCTAAATTAGTTATAAATCCAACAATAGATAGAAATAAAGACTCCTTCGGGTATAAAATGATACAAACGAATACACAGTTTAGGTTAGGTTAGTTTAAGTTCACTATATAATATAGGTATAATATAGTTTCGCCAATATATTTTTTTAATCGGCAAAAAACCATCATTGCCTTACTTCACAAAAACCCAACTAATTCGGACTTATATAGCTATTTTTAATTTGTAAGATATATTATAGATAATTTATAAAATATCGGGCCAAGTGTTAATTTATAAGAGATGTATAACCATAAAATCTTGCCTTGTATAATATTCGAGATGCCGAAATAAAAATAAACTTTGCTTGCATATATTTCAGTTCCTGCCTTTGTCAAAAAAAGAGTTTACAGATTTGATATTTAGCTATTTAAATATTTGTGCTCTTTGTTATCTCATATCTGTGCTTTCTGTTTTGTTTATAAAGGCAAAAATCGAAAATAGTAACAACATGAAGTTATATTCATTATCTTCATTTATATTATTATTAATTTATAAGTTCATATTTTGGTGAAACATATTGAAACCTTATAAAAATGTGCCATATAAACAGTAATTAAAAATTGGTACCATATAACTTGGGTAGGATCTGTAGTTATTTCATGGTGTATGGTGTCGGGGTTCTCATTAGAGTGAACAGCAATAATTAGCTTATAATGAAACTAATATTAATAAACTTTAAAAATAAGACACACACACACACAAAGGTGACAAAGTTTAAATAGTGAAGAAACTTCTAATAAACTGGTTAACTCAAGCTTAGCCAGCACATCATATATAACTTCAACCTGTCTGCGGCTTATCACATCCAGTCTGATACCTTATCCTGTTTTTATCATCGCCCTCTTCCGGTGGGATCGTGAGAAGTATCGGTCCGCTCCCCCTCTACTCTTAGCCCTTTAAACGGGAAGGCATGTGGGTGTGAATAAACATTAGTCAAGGATAGCAAAAACTAGTGTTAACCTCAAAATAATAACAAACCCAACGCGGCTTGTGAGAACTTTTTAGTTCAACTGGCGCCGAACCCGATGATTCAGCAAAAACCACCGATATCTAAACACTAACAGATTTGACAGTTGGGAAGTCGTGACAAATCATATTGGACCTCTCGGAACCCTTTCATCACCATATTGCAGTCTACAGCACAAACAAGTACGTGAGATAGTGGAATAGTTTTGCCACTGCAGATTTAGTTGTGTAAATATTAGGGATTATTATGACTACGGGACTTTCGGGTGCCTAAGTTAAACAATAATGTTTCATTAGCCTATATAGGTAGGGAATAGAGTGACTGTAATATTATGGTAGGTCTAATAATGGAGTCAATAAGCCGGACGTGTAATAATTATATATTAGAAGATAAGAATTATTGTTGCGTGTGTTTTCCTGTAGAAATAGAAAATATTTGTTAATTAAGGATATCGATAATCGTGTAAACGCTATTATCATGAGCGTACCCAGCGATGGGCAGGGGGGGCAGCTGCCCCCTTGAAAGCAAAAAATAAATCGTTTTTAATTTTGTTGCTGGAATATTACAATTCTTGAAATAACTATTAATATAAATAATTATAATCAAATAAATATTTACACTATTGAAAATTATGAAATTAGGGTAAATTATCGTTATTTTATTGTCGATGGAAATTATTGTACAATCGTACTGAATTATTTTCTATAGGAAAACAGAAAATTTTAATACTACAAACAAATAGGATAATTATCGCACATCTCGCAACCGCAACGCTTTACATTTTGGTTTCATTCGCCTTTTTCGTGATAAAATGTTACAACCCCCTCCCCCCTAGTTTTGATCCTGGGTACGCAACCTGAGCGACCATGGCTTGCCCCCTCCCCCCAGTTTTGATCCTGAGGACGCCCTTGGCTATTATTATAAGTTGTTTTTTAACTTTTCTTTTCTTCATGCTAGGTTTTTTCATATATTTGTCCCAACTTTGTCGTTACAAAAAAAACTTTGCTTCTTGCATTTCGGGTAAATTCCATTTTTCAAATCTTCAGAAGTTTTTTGTATATCTATAAATCAAGACATATCCTGTTGAAGATATGATCTAGCAGTAATATATTATTTATTATAAAACAACAACTTTATAAGTGAAATTGCGATGTATTGATACACTACCACAGCCTTGAATCTTTGATCCGATATAATAACCCAAGTTACCTTGAAAGCTGCCAAGAATTAAGGAAATGTCAAAATCTATAATTTTTCCAACCATTATACTTTCTCAGTACTAAATGTGGAAGGTAAAGACTGTTTTGAGAGGTTATATTTTAATATCTGTTTCTAAACCTAAATAAAGAAACGGCGATTCAAAATTAAAATATAGTTCAAAGCACTCGATTATTAGAATTAAACTTAATTTTAATTTAATGTAGCCAGTAAGTTATTTAGTCAGATACTATCATATAGTACATTAGTAATTAATTTGAGTAGCCTACAATCTTCTACTCCTGTATTGAAGTAGGCCTTGAAGAAGGAGGAACTCCGAAACGCGCCGACTAATATACAGTAAATAATAAGGCAATGTTAGGATTGGTAGAAGATTGTTGTCAACTACTTATGTAGATCCTAGCTGATACAATTATTATAATAAATTCAAACATTTGTCTTGATTTCAAAATGGTGTCTACACCTTAATGTCTCATAAATTAGCTTTTTTACTGTCTCATAGAGCCTATACGTAATACAGAGAATGTTTTGTTGTGGGTCATGTTTCCATTTTTCTTGGAATATCGTCTTTCGGTCGCAGATCAATCGGTACATTACACTATGGACCAAAGACAAAGCTGATCTTTATTTAGTTGTTTATGTCATATTTTAGACGTATCACAAGGCGATACACCGGGTCTTTCAACGTTATGTTCTCCGTATTCAGTGTTTGATAAAACTCTTCTTCAGCATCAACAATTTCATCTCTTATGATTGAAGGTCCACCTGCCCTTTGATGTCTCCAACCGTCCCGATGATTTCAAACTTACCAAAGCCGTTACGAGTAGGAAACTTTCTTAAACCGCTTCTTTATACTCTGTTCACATGTATAATTGCGATGTGTTAAAGTCATGATGAAATAAATAGTTATTTGTGCAACTAGTGAGCAAAGTGGCACTTTTTTAAACGAGAGAAAAATGTTGACGTCAATTTTATCGAGTTTAAAAAAGACACTTTGCTCATGAATTGCACATTATACTTTGTCTACAGTTGTTATTTTGTGACAAATAAAAAACATACTTCAGCAATAACACAATTTAATAAAGCATTAATTTAATACAATAGTGTTCAACCTCACGTCAAAACTGAGGTTATTTATGAATATTACAAATAACTTAGGTGTATTGTTGAGGAAACGGGATTGCCAACTTCAAAACTCGGCAAACGAAAAATACTCTCCGTGTACATACACTGTCAATCATCTTTATGAATAATTACTTCCTTTTTCAACTTTAAAACGTTGTTTTGTTGTTTATTTATGTTATTTTACATGTAAGAATTAATCTAACATACATACGGGACATTTCCTGTATATTATAAATCAATTCAAATAAACTTAACCTAAATTTCGTTTTGTTCAGTTGCCATTCGGAGTGAAAAGTAGTGTGCAAAGTAGTGTGCAATGTAGTGGGCAAAGTGAAACTGTTGAGAAATCAGCTGTTTTGCAAACTAATTTAAATGAACAAATTGCTACTTTGTCAACAACTGTAGACAAAAAACGATTAATTGTAAACTACAAGTTTACCACCTACTAGATTCCTGTATTTGAAATTAGTCAACGAGAAAATTCGTTGCTATGGCAACAAATAAATAACAATGAAAATGAAAAACAGCTGATGTTTTAATAAATCCCAATTAAATCAACATACATTAAAGAGTTTTTCTTGAGGATTAGAGAACAAATAACGAAACCACAACCATTTAAAATTTTTAATTACTTTTGAAAGGTTAGATTTTTTAATAATTAAAAATTTGCGTGCAAGTACCAAACAATAAACATGGATTTTTCAAATCTAAAAATTTGGTCAATATAGCCTCTAATGACCGATATATTTTTTTTAGCCATTGGATATCGTTTTAAAATATCTAAAAATCTGTCTTAGTTATTTCGTTTGGATGTGGAACTTGTCGAATTAGGCTACTCATTAAATTTTAATTTCTCTAATGTAAGTTTGGCACTTTAGAGTCATTTAAAAAAATGCAAAATAACTTTTAATCCAACTTTATATTGTAAAATAGAAATTTAATCATTAAAAAGACATCGTTTATGGTTAATTTTAACGTAACAAACACCAGAACCTAAATTGTTGGGGATATTTTGAATAAACGTTTTTGTTTACCATTTGGTAACAAATAATTTTACATCATATATTAAGATAGATTTTTATAGTCAATTATACATCATTCATATCAACACCCATTGTACAATTATATTTCTGGGAATTGGTAATGTGTAGGAGGACATTTATTTCAAAATTTCCCCTCAGAAGCCGGAAACAACCTTGGATTGTGGTCAGGAAAGTTAAAGGAAGTAGATAGCATATATCCGATAGCATATTGGAATAACTCTCTCACATGGCAAAGAAATTGATGTGGTCTCCACATGATTTCCAATTTACTTCCCTCTAAAGCAGATCGGATTTTACTGCTTGACGTCAAAAACTTTCTATAGTGAGCTTCATCAAAATCTATCTACAATATAAGATTTTCAATATTTTATATTTCTTGGAGACGATGACCGTACAAATCGGAGTCGCTATACGTGAATGTTACAACACAGGCGTTATTACGAATTTTTATAAATTTTGAGTTTACTTTTAAACTGTTAAATATTTAGTTATTCACATTCAGGGTCCACATTTCTTGAGATAATGAGACAAAAATGCTACACACACAAACAGAAAAAGTTTAGATAAAAATATAATAAATGTCTTCCTAGAGGATCAAAATCGTAGGCAGGTAACAGAAATTAAATAGTCGTACGTACTATAAGAGGCAGATATCACGCTTTGTAAAATAAAATCATCCAAACAAATATAGATAAAAATAACGAATATCCTATATTATGATAAAATCTCGATTTGCACGATTATTTAGAACTGAACTGTCTTGTTTGTTTTGTTTATTTCTTTGATAGAAACTACTGTAATCGTAGTTTGCATTTATAATGTACGATACTTGCATTTATAATAGTAATTGTAATGATAAAATTATTTGCACATGTTTGATTATTGGTAAGGTAAGTCAATAATAATTGTATATTTCATCACTAGGACCAAAAGTGAAGGATAGAAAAGCTTCTTTTGGTCCAAGTGATGAACTATATTTTTCGATTTTGAGAAAACCGTAATTTTTTCCCCCCCCTTTATGTCTGATACTCGCAAATTTTGAATTATCAAACAAATAAATAAACCTCTGAGAAATGGCTAAAATATGCCCTCTATTTATACTGAGAGTATTTTCATATACGATAACCTCCAGACAGACAACAAGCACACATTCCAAAAGCCACTTTTTGGATTTTGGGGCCCTCAAATCGGATATATCTGTTAAAAAAACTTCATATCAATTTTTTAACCCATCGCATAGCTTTTTCTATACTACGTATGTGTGAAAGTAAGTGCATACTGTTTAACCTTACATTAGTTAATACACAAAACAGACAAGCTTTATTACATAAATGGTTAAAAGTGGTAAAATACAATTTACACATATGGAAATTTGTGTACAGTTTATAGTAATGTACAAACAAAGCAATTTTATGCTCTTTCAAATATGAATATTTAAAAAAAATAGTACAGTTCGACACTAGGACCAAAAGTGAAGCTTTTCGATACAAACTCAAGTTTAAAAGCTTCTTTTGGTCCAAGTGATGAACTATATTTTTCGTTATACTGTAAATAATATAAGAAAACAATTTCGCAAAAACTAAAATGTTATAACCTATTTACCTTCAAATCGATGGTAACAGTTGTTTTAACGGTTATTTACAATCGAGAGTATCGATTGTTTTTATAGATGCTTTACAATCGTTAATTAATTCGTATAATCGAAGTAACAGCTGATGATCTCGACCTTAGCTGATGTTTTTAGGTCCTAGGACTAAAAAGAACAACTTTAGCATCTCAATGCATGTATTGAAAACAGCTGTTTTTTGAAGCAGTATGACGAAAAAGGTTTTTTACATGGTTGTGTAAATGCAAAGTTTATTCTCTTATTAAAGAGATGTTGTAATTTAAAACCGTATGAAACAATTCAGGGCATTATAATAAAAATTTGCAGAATCGATTTCAATATAATCGAAGTTGTGTATCTCAATTTTTTATACATATATAACATTGAGATACACAAGTTCGATTATGCATATCGTGCGCATTCATTAAAAAAAAAAAAATTAAGAAAGCGAATTTATTTTCATCTATAACTTTTCAGAGATTTGCTTTTCTATAAGTCCTTATAAACTTGTTGCATACCTTAAAAAAAAAACCAAAACATAACCTAACCCAACCTAACCTAACCTTGGTGCATAGAAATGAATATTTTCATTCAGGACTTATCAAAATCTTGTTCCCACCCACACATTAGTTACAGAGGACACATAATTATTAGGTCTAAAATTAATTAAATGTAGGCTAATGTTTATGTAAAACAAAAAACATTGCTGACGCCAAGGATGTCGTCTCTAAAACATTTTGACAGAGGTCCTTGATTGATTGTACAAGACACGTATGACTGACAAGCTACGTGTTTGTATGTGTAAAGTACGTGTACACACGTCTATATATCCAATACAAAATGTGTCTATTAATGACACGTATCCTGTTTGGTCAACAACAGTTTTGTATCTTCTATTTTTTTGTTTTATATTTAAGAAAAGTTCAGATAAATTTTAGTTTTGTGAAAGATCTTTACTTGAAGAGTAAAAATATAAAAATAAAAACTAAATACTTTATAAAATACAAATATTATACCTAGAGTTTTGATAGTTTCGCTTAAAACAATTCAGACTTCTTCAATTATCAAGTAATGTCCTGTAATTCAAGTATTAGACCACAGTTTTGGTTTTATTTTCTTGGAAAGATTCAAACAATTAGAAAATTAGTGTTAATTAGTTTTAGTCGCTTATTTCAAAACAGTAAGTAGGCCTATACTGAAATATATTTAAAAAATCGAGAAAAAAATTAAACAACATTAAAACAAATTTAAAAAAAACTAAGTGCTAAATTTTTGTTCAGATATTAAAAGTGATAGATATACGGAGTTTTTCTCCCCAAAAATTAACAAAACGGAAAAGTCTTTTCTAGTCTCTGCATTTCTTAAACGTGGAAAGTATATGTAGGTCTCCCTCAACCCTCATTTCAAATTATAACAAAGTGTATTTTAAAGAATTTTTAATTATCAGGGAAGAGATTACTAAGAACAATATTCAAATATGTCCTGTGGTTTGCGTGATAAAAATAAAGCCTTAGTGGTCCCTAGACCTGATAGACTGCTAGACGGTTTTTCATGGGGTAATGTGTGGTCAGCACAATGTATTCCCGTCGCAGTAATTGTAACTCCCTATCCCCACGATTCTGGGTCAACATCGAATTTAAGAGTATTCGGAGTCCTTGAACTCTTTAGTAAGTATTACATTGAACTGTCTGAAACGATAAGTTCTTCTTTTTTTTTAATTGTTGCTGCCGCCTATAGTACTATTAAAAGAGGAAATATAACGTGCTAGCATTGGAAATGCCACTCTTAGAACAAAACAGTTTCTTTTTGTACACTATTTGATAACTTTTAATTCTTTTTACTAAGGTACAAGTCATTAACATTATTGTTTGTTCGAACATTTGCCATCATATGTGTATAAGAAACAATACACGACGTTTCGAGAGTATAAATCAACCTCCTTTATCAAGTGCCTATGTCCCGGGTGTTTTTTCATTAGGTTTAGTTTCTGAACACAGGCCTAGACATCTAGGCGTGTGTTCTGTGTGCAGGTTTTAGTTTGTAAGTTAGGCACTTGATAACGGAAGTTGATTTATACTCTCGAAACGTCGTCTAGCGTTTCTTATACACAAATGATGGCAAATGTCCGAACAAAAAATAGTATTATAACAAATATTCCATCATTAAGTAATATTTTTTTAAAATAATAAAGTACAAGTCATGTTTTAATTATTTCGAATAGTTAAATACAATTTAAATTAACAAATTAATGAAGACAACTTTGGTACACTCTCATATTACGGTCTATATGCCTGTACTCTAGAATCTATAACACACACAATTAGATTTAACACAGATATTGATCAAATGTTCTCACTTGATGTACACTATTAATAAAGAGATAAGCATCGGTATGTCACAGATACAAATATAGATTTACTCAAGTGGAGGTGTGCAGGTTAATTTAGTATCTATGCTTGTGTCAAATTAACCTCCACTAATGTGTCGCACCATTCAACTGCTTATATAGGCCACCAAGAACTGGAGGCTAGCCCAAATTTGTTATATAGATTTTTTTATTGCGTTAGTAAACGAGAATCCATTACAAATATAACATTTTTTAGCTTTAAACATATGTTAATCAAAGCTCATTTATTGTTTAAAATAATATAGAATTCGGGTGCAGGTTTCAAACATAAATATTGATTTCTATCGAGGTCAGTTAAAAATAAAATCTTAAATAATTGAAAAGTTCGGAAATTTACCTCATCTAGAATATCTGTAATTAAGTATTATTACCACATATTATTAAAGACCCATAAAAGTGACGAAGGGAATGCTTTTAATGTCATTATTTTGTCAAACATTAAAAAAAAAAAAAAAAATTATGAAACTTGTTATCTACAAAGATTGTTAACTATTAAAACACTGATTAAAAAAATAAAAATTATAAAAACCAAAGTATTTATTTTTAACATATTCTTAAAATATGTGTTCATAAATATAAATTTTTACAACAAAAATCTAAATCCCAGTAATATTTTCTCAACTACAATTTTCCAAGGTATTAATTTTCAAGTTGGTTTTTACAAAGAGAGCGAGGATAGTATTGTTTATACATAAAAAGTTCTAAGATCAATATTGGTAGATATTTCTTATAACTTTTATATTCTACAAAGTAAAAAAAAAACTTCTTAGGCCTTTCTTTGTTGCCATAAAAAATAAAAATTAACCGATATATAATCAAAAAATAAATCGAGAAATTCATTGGAGGAAGCAATCTTCCTTTTTTTAAAACTTTTGTAGGAACGTCCATTGTCCTCTTAGTCGGAAATTCCATTTCAAGTGAAATACTATGAAGTATTGATGCAGAGTTGTTATACGTTGTCGTACTCTTAACTATAAACGACGACGATACATGTGTACTGACTGGTTCAAGATCTTCCTTGCAAGCAATATAACAATTACTCGTTTCAGGTCATAGAGATGATGCATCTTGTACAAAAAATAAATCACTACGATGATTTAAAGCCCATTGCGAATATCAGACAATGAAAAACTGATGCGACACTTAAAAATTAGTGTGAACATTGTGGCCAGTGAAAATCTTAAATACTCTCTACCTCGATGTAAGAGAGTGACATCCTTAGTCTTCTAAGAAGAGAAAGACTGAACCAGCAGACGCAATCATTGCACAATATTTGCACAGTTTTTGGAATCACTGATTCATCGAATATGCCAAGCATGTAAATCCAAAGAGCTTTTGCAATATATTCTGCTCCTATGTACCGCTCCGAACTCTGCAAGAGAGTCCTTGAACAGTGCGAGAAAGAAAGTAAAAGAAAACCTTTTGAATAAAAACAAAAAAAAAAAAAAAAACAAAAAAAAAAAAACAGGTACTATCCCAGGCTTAATTCAATGGACTGGATCTGGATCAATTGTCTGTTGTTGGATAATTGTAATCAAATTTAAGAAGTAATTAAATATTTCTTTGGTCTATTGAGAATAGGGACTGTGAATGTAGAAGGATTTTCCTTTCACCAAATTGAGAAATTTATGATTTATTTCTGGTTTTCAGTGTTTAAAAATACAAATACTAAAATCTAGTTTCGTGAAGCACGATTATACTACTCGTTGAAAAGATTATTAAAAGTGGCGTAAAATTTTGTTCAACTGTTGTACTGTAAAGACCATTTATTCCGGGCATCCCTACTTACACAGATTTTTAAGGATTTGGCTTTTGATAAGTGTAAAAATGCTTTCATGTTTTTATTTCGAAGCTTTTGACGCCGCTTTTAACAGCCAAAATAATATTAAGCTAGCTTTTAAATGCCGGGTATAAAAACTCAGACACTACAAAATAATTTTTTTAGTTTATATTAACATTTTTTGTTTATATTGACATATTTAGTTTATATTGACATATTTAGTTTATATTTACAAACTCGCTGTTCACATGACTATTAACACAGTGGACACATATTTGAATTGCACTCGTGTCTTGTTTAAATAGAAAAAGCACGTAAAGTTGTTTGATATTACATTATCCAGTTGGTATTACAATAAAATTGGGTTATTCATATAGATTTTTTTATCTATATTTATGCGTGGGTCGTTACTTTTCTTTCTACTTCCAACTCTTTCATTTCTAAATCGATTTCGAACATTTCATATTATCCTTTGATCTTTAATATTAACACATGAGGTTTATTTGTATACAGTTATTTTTAGAGTAAATGAAAAACGTTGAATTTAAAAAATACTCATGATTGAGGAGTTGATTCGAGTCATGTTAAAGTTTAAAAGTTCGCTTATAGAGTAAATACTCACTCCATGGCACTATGACCCCTGTTAGGACCGATGACAGCTTGTCATCCTTTTCTGTCTTCGACTATCTTTTTCCATCTTCGGATTTTTAATTTTCTTAGGCTCTTTCAGCCTACCCATTTGAAGTCTTCCTCGGTTATTATATAGTTGATTCTACTTATCACTTGTTCGTATTCGTTTCATTATTAGGATTCATTAACTATCTTCAATTTTTAAATGGATTAATAGCAGTACATTTTGTTGTCATTCAAAAATACGTATGGTTTTAACTACAAGTGCAATATATCAAAGAACATGTATTTATAATGTTAAAACAAATTCAACTCTAATTTTTATGTTCACCTAATTTATATTACATATACCATGTAATGCATGAGATGTTTTGCTACTGTGGTCTAATTTGGGGAAGTCAAAAGCGGATTTGTTAATTTCCGACTAAATGGAAATTTCTCCATAAGCGTGATTTTCGTTGAAACATACTGCCGTTTCATACCCCGGACAAAACAGGTGCTTTTAAATATTCTCTTTCCTAACTAATATAGCAACTACAAACTATTTGTTTTGAATTCTGGCTTTTTGTGTTAAAAAATTTGTTTTTGTGATGCAGGTTTTGCATTTTTTACCGTGTAACAAAAGTTAAATGTAACATAAATAAATATGCCATTTATTTGCAACAACAATAGAAATAGTAAAGAATTACACAATTTAAAATAACTGACTTGAAATTCAAAATTGAGGCCTTAATTGTCAACTCTTTAGATATACCATTTGTAAAGAAAAATGTTAGAACCATGTTACCTCTTTTTGTTGGTAACTTTTTGTTTAAGACAAAATATATTTTAAAACGGACATCGGATGTCCGAATTTTTATGTAGTCTCTATAGCTCAAACGGCTAGACTTATTTCCATGCCGTTTTTACTCATATCTTCCTTCGACAGTCTACGTATTTATGCTCTACGTTGATTACCGATTTTTGAATTTTTCTTTTTAAAACATAAAACCATTCAAAGAATTTTACAAAAATTAGGTAAAGACCTTTACTATACCCTTGCTTTTCTCCTATAATTTTTACACTTGCTGTATAAATAAAACTAAATAGTACCACCCACATAATACGTACACATTAAGGAGATGATGTTTACATAACATTGGACATGGAAAGGAAGAGGGTGGAACAATGGTGAATGTGGTAGAGCTGAATGAATGAACGGGGTGATGAATGAATGGAGGCTGTATGAATGAGCGGTCACTTTGAGCTAATGACAGTTTCATGATGTTTGTGAAGGGTTAAGAAGAGAACAGGTGGCTTGATAGCAGGGTGTATAGCTTTAGAGTGAGTAATTGTTGTGCGTCTGGTGTGTTGTAAACAATATCAGTTTTTAACTTCATCAAAGTTGCAAGGTTGAACTTGGGACAGAAAAAGAAATTCTCTAATAACACTATCAGCTTACCTTAATACACGTTCTTCAAAATCGAAGATGTGGAAGAAATATGTTAAATCAAGAAAATTAATTATAAAAGTACGTCAGGGTTGACGTTTTCTTTCGTTTCAAAAGTTTTGTTTTTACTTTTTTTTTTTTTTTTTGTAAAGCATAGTGTTATTTAAATCAGAAAACACAATAATTTTTTTATTTATTTTTTGAAAAAGATAATATGCTGGCATCTTGAAACAGAGAATGGAACTTTTTCTACCAACAAACACTTTTCTCAATAAAGTATCTCGTACTGAACAAGCAGAATATTCGACGGGGAATCGGTCTGCAAAATAAGCCCTGTTAGATACAAATATAAAATAATGGGATTGGTAAATCGAGATGTCTTTTGTTTCTGCTGCTAGTGCCTTCTGTACTAGTTAGGGTTTATAGAGACTGACAATAACGAAAATAGGCTTTGTAGTGCCTGAAGTCCTTATGAGCAGTGGCGGCGATAAGGTCCCCACAGACGTCTTGGGGAGGTAAGTGATATGCTCCTGGGAGGTTTAAACAGCTTTTAAGTAATAAATATAGCATTTCAAACGTTTGTCATAATTAGGTTTTTATTTGATGTTCCTGTTTTATGTTCAAAGACGTCTATTGGACAACCTCAATATTTCATAAGGGGCAAAAGACTTAGCGTCGCCACTGTTTAGAGCTGTTGAACTCAAAAACCTCAAGGTTTTCATAAAGAATTATAATCGCGTCATATATAGGAATTCTCAACTGTTTAGGGGATTCTAACCCACCCCATGTTAATCGTAATAACTTTAAGTTAACTTACTACATGTTTTGGGGTTTATGAGTGACAAAAGTGCACAAATAGACGACCTAAGAAAATAAAACGTAAACATTTATATCCTCACAATATTTAACTTACTAGATCGAAAGTCCTTTCTCTTTTACCTAAAGACAAACGCTACTGATAAATTGGACTTAACCTAATTAATTCAAATTAAACATGACCACCAGCGTTTCTCACAAGTCTTTGTAAACGTATGTTTGTGACTGATTTCAATAAAAACTTAGTTATATCCTGAAAAATCCATTTCTCTCCTCCTGATTTGTTCCTTCGTTCCACGTTTCATGCCACCCCCAACAAGAAACCTTTGCATGGCATGAGGTCAGGACTCAGTGTAGGCCATTCTTCCTGACTTGATCCTTCGTTCCAAGTTTCATGCCACCGCCAACAAGAAACCTTTTGCATGGCATGAGGTCAGGGCTCAATGTAGGCTATTCCTCTTGACTTGATCCTTCGTTCCAAGTTCATGCCACCCCCAACAAGAAACCTTTGCATGGCATGAGGTCAGGGCTCAGTGTAGGCCATTCTTCCTGACTTGTTCCTTCGTTCCACGTTTCATGCCACCCCCAACAAGAAACCTTTGCATGGCATGAGGTCAGGGCTCTCAGTGTAGGCCATTCCTCCTGACTTGATCCTTCGTTCCAAGTTTCATGCCACCCCCAACAAGAAACCTTTTGCATGGCATGAGCAGTTCTTGATGGTCTATTAGCTAACATAAAATAAACTACACGAATGCTCTGCCACTACTCATTATCGCACCTAGCAACGATAAGAAAGCTGAGCTCGCTTACGTAATGTCAAGCGTAGTTGCAGTCATATTCGAGTGCTGTTCAAATCTCATCCAATAAGAAACAATATATATATTTCGTTTCACTAAAATCTATAAATAAATACCTAAATTATTAGAAATTTTAATTAGAGAGTCAATTTACAACCACCCTGTACGATGAATGAAAAATATTGACGAAATCTTTTTTAATGGAGCAATCCAAGCGTAGATAAAACCGTTTAATACCGCCACTATCAATAATTCACAACCGTATCGCAAATATAAATATTTATTGAGATATAGGAGGGGGTGTTCTATTTTTTGACTCAAACGTTTGAGTCAGACAATTAAACCGAAATAACTCTCCCCCCCCCCCTCTAACCCGAACTTCTTGTTATATTGCTGTAATAGACTATTTCTATTTTAGTCTTCTTAAATTATTTACTTCACTAGTAGTAAATAATAAATTTTCTATTTCAGTGTGTATATGTCGCTTTGAGGTATTTATTAGATTTTGGTTAATCGATGTTCCCATTACGAGTTTTGTTTTATTGATGTTTCAGTTATATTTATTATTCTATAATTGATGTTTACGATTCGATAGGTGAGGCTTGCTGATCGTTTAATATTTTCATATAAAATTGTTTTATACTCCAAGGGTTTAATGGACTGTGTGAATCGAAATTTACTAAAATAGAAAATTTAAATTCTAAATGTTTAACCTAAAAATTAAAAAACCTACTATCCGTGTAGCTGGTTTCACTGACATGATAAAACTCGAATACCAAAATTAAAGTGGAAATAAGATATTGCACAAACAACAGTAAAAATAAAATATTTAAATGTTTTTTGAACCTCCTAAACCTCCTAAATTTTAACAATTAATTATTTCAACATCAAACGGGCGAGAATAATATAGAACAATTGTTTTCTCGAGTATAAATTAACTTTTTATAAAAATAAGTATCCGTTCAGTAGATCACAGGCCACCAGTCGTGCTTCAAGTTAAGTAATCCGGAACTACAATGAAATGAAGTTAGAACTATACTTTAAGTGAGAGAGAGAGAGGGTGTGTGTTTACTGTATTATATTTACGAGAATCTAATTCGGTTAGAGGCCAAAGTACCAATAAGTTGGGCATCTTACGACTGACGTTCAGACCAGGGCAGAATGTTACAAGGTTTACTAAATATATCAGAAAATGATTCAGTAAATCGTATTCTAAAATTAGTCACCGTGCGTGAACTCGAATCTGTCCTGTAGAGTCGCCAAGAGGGCTTTTATTTAAATTTATTAAAATTGTTAGACTTTCGAAACGATTTCGTCTCAAAAGACGAAATTAGAAATCTCGGATTGAGATGGAAAATGTTTAATTTTGTAGCTTCGAATAGTCAAATATAATATAAACAGTATAGTTATCACATTTACACTAAGATTTCTACTCTAAAACTAACTGTAGTCGTATAGTTAAGGTATAATCCTCCCTCCGAATATGTTTAATATTAAAATTGTTAATTTAGGAAAAGATAACTTTTGACAGTTTCTACTTTAAAATGTCAATGATTAGGAGCTACCCAACAATATAACTTTCCTAACGATGAATTGTCTCTAAATTGCTACGCTCCAATGAAACTCAACACTAGCTTTCATCAGAGTCTATGAATTTGCCTCGGATCGTTTTATTCGTTCCTGATCACTAACTAATCTAGTCAATTAATCATTACAGAGTGAATAAATACTATTAAAAATAACAACAATGATTGAAATTATCAATATAATTATATAATTATATATAGTTAATATTTATATAGAATCAACTGTTTCAACTTCATATAATAGCACAAGTGTGTGGTGTGATCTTAATACCTTACTTTGATTACCTTTTTGAAATCCTGCAAAGATTTAGCAAGAGATAGCTGTTTCAAAATGAGTTGTAGGCGATGTATTGGCTAATGTTTTGACCATGTAAAACAAAATTATTATTATTCATTTGACATTGCCATAAAAGTGTCCCTTTTTTAAATATGGCAATTTACATAGTAAAATCCATGCATCTTATGTTCCTTCTTTTCAAAAATATTGACGACAATCAAAATTCATAGGGAAAAAATAACCATCTAGTAATGTCCCAAACAGCTGTGCCGATTTAAATACCGTTTTCATTAATTTCTTCCTTAAGTGGTCTATTGTATACTACAAAACCCAATTTCTTAATGTTTCTTTAAAATTGGAAAAAGAAAAATTAAATACTAGACAACAAAACCTAAAATCTCAGTTTCTCTTTGATCAAACTTCCTAGGGTAATCATGGAAACAGGAAGGGTTTGTAAGTGGGAATGAATATAATAAAAAACCTAGAACAAACTGTACCAATAAAGTTTAAATCAATTTCAAAAATACATAGCTTACATTTGATTTTCAAATAAATTGTTTATTTTTGTCAAAAAGTATAGAAATGCAAATCGATTAAAAAGTATTTATGTTGAGATAAATAAATAGTTCTTGATTTAAAGTAATTATAGATGTGCAGTACTTGAGCATGTCAAATACTGAACAATAAGCTAAGCACTCCGATTACAGTTGATCTGGAGTTAAACCAGAGGATAAGTTATCAGCAATTTTCTTTCTTTTTGCTCTGTACAAAGGTATGGTTAAAAAGTTACAGTGTCTCATGAGTTGTCAAACCTACTGTTGGCGTAGCTATTGTTGCAAGAGTAAGTCGACAATTAACTAATATTTTAAGAGATAGAGAAGGAAGTTGAGAATGTCGAATTAAAAGTAAATAAAAGAAAACAAAGTATACGTTAATGGCCACCTTAATTGGCAATAGATCTCCACAGAATGTGAGAGTGGGCAACAAGATATTTTGAGGAGTCGCAATCAATATTCAATGTGAAATGACTAATAGGATTAAAGCAAAACATGATCGAATACAAAGGGAACTTTGCTAATGTAGATATATTGAGAACTATATTTGTTCGCTCTAAGAAGAAATGGCTGGAAATTTATTTTCACTTTCTCCCACACACCCCCAACCCTAAAACTAAAAAATTAATCGATTCTTGAGACGCCCACGAAGTACCAAACTATATAGTTTGTAGTCTTCGGACAACCTTTTCATAACTTAATCTAGTGCCGAGAAGTTTAATAATCACGATTTAAATTCGAAATTATAATTTTACTACTGTCTCCATATTTTCCTTATTGCTACATAATTGAAAAGTAAAAGAAATCAGTAAAAATTTGAGTTAAGTTTTTGAAAATGAATTACACTAGTTTCTGCACTCAATTTTTTCAATTGATTGATTTCTCAGTAATATTAAATTTATGTACAATTTATGAGTATGAAGAAAATCAACATTATTTGTGTAGAACTAATGGAAAAGTACAGTATGTGAGGCTTTTAGATTTATCAAGTAAATTAATCAGCTTAATAAAGAGAATGCAAATTGGTTATTAATAATATTAGTTAAAATAGAAAGTTGAATTAAGTCTTCCCTAGATTTCGTAAATATATTTTACGACTTAAATTGTTATAGAAATCCAGAAAGTAAAATGATTGTTTATTTAAAAATGATGTTAGTAGCAAAAATATATTTATCTGACTATATTTGAAACTCCACCTGGATCTGGTCTGAAGATAAATTATAAAAAAACAAAATAATTTATTGTATCGCAATACCAGAAACCTCAAAATGGAATAATGACTGATGATTTATAAATTTGAGACAATGATATATGATATCTTCATGAAATGAAATATTAGTGGAAATTAATTTCAGATTTAAGAATGGCAATCGAATCACTGTAATTAATTTGTTAAAAGGTTGTTGTTTTTTCTCGGAATGCTTTTAGTTCATATAAAACACTGATGTGCTAACTATGCTTTAAATCTTGTACATAAACTAAGGAAGGTAATGAATAAATTTAGAATTTTTGAACGAAAGATACTTTAACCGATATTTGATCCTTTGAACTTTCAATAGACAATATTAACATTTTAATTGATTGTAAATGTGGATAAACAAACTTCGTTGGCAAAATAAAAACTAAAAAAACTTTGATACTAAGTACACAGGGATAAAAAAAAGAAATATGAGATGATTAATTTATATTAGATACTGGTATTGAAAATAGGGTATTTAAGTGTTGGGATCAAGTTTAGGCAGAGGTAATATAAGCAAGTTGGTAAGGTCTGTTATAGAGCACTGTCACCAGAGAAAACTATGTACAGGATGAGTAACTGTCCAGAAAAGTGGCCTTCAGGAGTAAACTGTAGAGCCCTAATCTACGAATGTGAATGCCTTGTCAGGAAGATTTTTGAGTTTATGGAGCTTCCTGAGGAAGTCTAGGGGCATCAAACCAGCTATTTTATTTGGGAGCACACTAAGCCCTTGTGGCTGACGTGTACAAGCGATAGACACCCTAATTGTAGGAGAAGAAAGAGCTTATTGGCGATCCGTTGTTTATTCAGCTGCAAAAAGCCATGATGTGAAGCTTCAAATAATAATAGTATTAAAAAGTAAGTAATTAAATGTAATAACAAAATTCGCTCTACGCCGATGTGTTATAACAATAATTTTTTGTTAACTGGGAAACTTGATCCGCTCGTGTTCGCTCACACCTTAGAATTCGGTTTCAAAAAATGTCAATAGCCAAACATTAAAATTAAATTTTGCCATTTTACATAAAATCTTAATTTCCAAAGTTAGAAATTTCTTCTTAATATTTTTCAAGCGACGGCCATTTTAAAAATTTGAGTACTTTACATCTAAATAAAAATCTTGAAAATGATTTGTAAAACCGTGCGTAACTGACAAATTTGACTAAAATCAAGCTAAAGTTCGACACTCTCTGAGAAGTTTTATTAGGAAAGGAGACACTAGGATCTCTGACAAAGGAGCATCTGATTTTTGAATGAGAATGCCTTGGTTAGGAAAGGATCGAGGTTGGACTTTGACGAAGGGGCATCTGATTTTTGAATGAGAATGCCTTAATTAGGAAGGGATCGAGGCCCTTGGATATTAGACAAAGAGGAATCTGCCCTTTCAATGAGAATACCTTGATTAGGAAAGGATCGAGGTTGGACTTTGACGAAGGGACATCTTAATTTTGAATGATAATGCCTTAATTAGGAAGGGATCGAGGACCTTGGATATTTGACAAAGGAGCATCTGATTTTTGAATGAGAATGCCTTGATTAGAAAAGGATCGAGGTTGGACTTTGACGAAGGGACATCTTAATTTTGAATGATAATGCCTTAATTAGGAAGGGATCGAGGACCTTGGATATTTGACAAAGGAGCATCTGATTTTTGAATGAGAATGCCTTGATTAGAAAAGGATCGAGGTTGGACTTTGACGAAGGGACATCTTAATTTTGAATGATAATGCCTTAATTAGGAAGGGATCGAGGCCCTTGGATATTTGACAAAGGAGCATCTGATTTTTGAATGAGAATGCCTTGATTAGAAAAGGATCGAGGTTGGACTTTGACGAAGGGACATCTTAATTTTGAATGATAATGCCTTAATTAGGAAGGGATCGAGGCCCTTGAATATTAGACAAAGGAGCATCTGATTTTTGAATGAGAGTGCCTTAATTAGGAAGGGATCGAGGCCCTGGGATATTTGACAAAGGGGAATCTGCCCTTTCAATGAGAATACCTTGATTAGGAAAGGATCGATACCCTTGAATATTAGACAAATGGGCATCTGATTTTTGAATGAGAGTGCCTTGATTAGGAAAGGATCGAGGTTGGACTTTGACGAAGGGACATCTTAGTTTTCAATGAGAATACCTTAATTAGGAAGGGATCGAGGCCCTTGAATATTAGACAAAGGAGCATCTGATTTTTGAATGAGAGTGCCTTAATTAGGAAGGGATCGAGGCCCTTGGATATTTGACAAAGGGGAATCTGCCCTTTCAATGAGAATACATTGATTAGGAAAGGATCGAGACCCTTGAATATTAGACAAATGGGCATCTGATTTTTGAATGAGAGTGCCTTGATTAGGAAAGGATCGAGACCCTTAGATCTCTGACAAAGTATATCTGATCTTCGAAAAAGAACATATGATCTATAAATGAGGAAATATGGTCTTTATTAGAAAAGGACCTATACACTTGGATCTCTGACAAAGGAGCATATGATTTTTGAATGAGAAAAGCTTCATTAGGAAGGGATCGAGACCCTTGGATATTTCACAAAGAGGCTTGATCTTTGATTGAGAATCCCTTGATTAGGAAAGGATCGAGACCTTTGGATCTTTAACTAATGGTCAGACAATCTTGTCCGGATGATTTTGAATTTCATGGAGCTCAGGGGTCTTCCTGGACATGTCTAAGAGTATAGAACTTTTTTTCCGTTTAAGAAGATCATTGGGCCCTTTGGACTGTCGGTCAAAAATGATAGATTGCTCATGTGAAGAATAAGAAGAAAGTTACGACTACTCTAATTTATTACTTTTTTAAATTTTGTGTTGCTGACTTGTGTACAATGTGATTAGGTTAATATTAAATGTGTCATTTACTATCATAGAATAAAGCTCATAGCATTATTGTAAATAGGTTGATAAGCTATTGTGGCCACTTTAAGACCAGTAAGTGAGAAGTTATTCCAGAAAACTATTTTAAATTATCGCCATTTCGATTTTTATTAGCTAAATGAACATGTCTAACGAATCGCTTATCCAAACATACATTCTGAATTTGATAAATAATTAGCAACATTTGCTATTTCTAAAGAGTGGACTAATACCTTTAGTAAACTAATAATCCAGGTGTCAAAGTACAAGAAGGAAATTTTGAAAAAAATAATAGCTGGAATTTCAATAGTAAAATTCGTTAAAATATGACGTTTTACTAAAAATTTGAAATTTTTTTGTAATATCGATTCGACAATAAAAAGTTCTGTCTCTGTCATAACATGTTTTTATTATTTTTGTTTATGAAAGAAATAAGCTTGCTTGACTAAACTGCCAGTATATTAAGACAAATTGAATTATTAGTTGGGGTGGATTTGGTCCAGTAAATACCAGTCTGCGGTGTTTCAGTAGGTAAAAAGTTTTCCACGGAAGGCGGTGGATTGATTGATTCTGTTAGACATGTGTCAGGTGTCATGTTTCTACAAGCAATTAAGTCATGGGAAGGGTTATTTCGCCGTAGATTTATAAGTTTCATTTTTTATTTCAGTCAAGGGACGTGTATTCCACTGCTTGTTCTCTATTTACTGTTGTCAAGTATTTTCTGTTTACCTTCCACTTTGACATTACGGTTAATTAATAGAAACAAAGAAATTCCTTTATGCAGACAATTCAATTGTGTTCCAACTTATGAAATAAAAAATCGAGAAATTATTTTTTTGAAGTTTGATGTCTTTATCCACTTTATGAAGCTTAAAATGTTCTACGAAAATGGTATGCATTTGAAGAATAACTGCTAATTATTTATGTAAAGATTTGTAGCAATGATGAACATTGTTTTTAAGGGGACCTCAGTGCCCACAAAAGGCTTGTTCCACCACGACCATGGTGGAAGGCTAACAGACTAATATGCGTCCCATATTCTACACAGGCTTCGTATGTCCATGGGGAACAGCATCGCTTAAATCTTCTCACCCCACAGATTTTATCTGGCTCACTTCTAGAACAACTGCACAAGAAATTAACGATGGATTTTAATTTAGCGTCTTCTAAACCACTTGCAAAATAAGTTTCATCAAAATCGGATGGGAAAGTACTTTAAAACTGTCTAAATATAAATAGTTTCAATGACAACTATTTTAAAGTTTTCTAAAGTTAGAAAAGAAGTTTTTTTAAAGTTTTGTATGTGTGTAAACTTATATATTATGACATAAATGTGCAGTTCAATGTCACGTGTCGTAAATTGTATAGATGTGGTTTTAGTCTACTTTAATTTTGACGTTCTTATATTTGAGTGATGTTCATCAATACCTGAGGATGGGAACCTATTACCGAAACGCGTAGTGACATACTACAAAGAACAGTTGCAAGACTATAAACTTAACTTAGTTTTGTAAATTGTTTAAATTGTAATATTTATGTGTAGAGATGGACCTATGTATTTTATTTGATACATCTTACATTAATGTAAACCTACAACATCAAGATTCAAGAGATCAGTTAAAAAATAATAATGTATGCTTTTATCTACCACATCAATTCTAAAGACTCCTTCTAAAATGAAGAGGAGCAGAGAATTTTATAATTTTGAATAATGACATTTATTTCCGAAATGACATTTATTCTTGTTTGTTTGGCTTCAAGTAGAATTTCAAATTAAATTAATAAAGGATTAAAATCCAGTGTCTTGTGAACAACTTTAAAATATGTTTTATATAAGTTCGTTGAAAATAACTTTAAAATATTCTAAACAAAAATTGAGGTAATAGTTATTTGTCTGTGAATATTTTAATACTAAACTGATACAACAATATAACTTACAAAATGACCTACCAAAAATAATGTTTCTTGTATTGGTAAATTTATATGCGTTAAATACACTGTCGAACCTTACAAACAAAACAAAGAGTTGAAAACCGGAAGTGAGGTCTTTTGACCTCGTTAAATTACCATAAAGTAATAATTTCAATTTGTTGGCAGGATGATAAGGGAAGGAAAATGGCAATTACAAGTAGATCCTTGTAAAGTTATCAGCACAAATTAGAGTGTAATCTGTTAGCGTAACAATGATTTACGAGGAATTTCGTCATCACTAATGATCTGTTGATAGTACCAATTTCAACAGTTTATTTAATTGGCTCGCTATTTAATAAAATTTATTTTATTCTGTATGTGAATTTGAAAGTGAATGAAACAAAATATTCAATATACCAGGCACAAGGTCTACAAACCCGCCTATTATAAAACATAATAATCTTTTATTTTAACAGCCCATGAGGACAAGACTTGTTTGGTTTATGTCTGCTTGGCGGCTTTTCAGTGAAGTATGTGTGGTCAACATATCGGGTCTTCTGCCCCGCAATTATTTTAGCATTCGAAACCAGAATTGACTATCAATTGTAACTCCCTACTGTCCCCTCAAACTAGGTCAACACTGTAACTTTATAAACGCCGAAACCCGAAACCTTTTTCAAGCCTAGCCACAAGAACAACTAGAGGCTCTTTCTCAAAACATAATATAGACTTAATCAAAACAAGTTGATGACTCCATCCAACCTTTTTATCCTAACTAATCCATACAGTTTTGAGAATAGAAACATAACACTTGTGTCGACAAATATGCATTGGAGGACCATTAAATTTCTTTTTGCACAGTGTGAACATTAAATTTCCTTTTGTCTTAAGCGATAGTCTAAAATTATTAATTTGTAAAGAATGTTATTATTTTTCAAAGTAGTGATTTAGAGTTGGAGTTCTGTAGAATAAAAATCATGAAATTTTCACCAAACGTTTGTGTTATAGGATTAACTATTCTAAAAAATATATACGGACAAACATTATAAAATGGGAACAAATTAAAAAACATTATCACAATTTTTCTGAATTTCAGTTGGTTTCTTATGGCACACATTAAGTTTAATAATTATAATTGTTAGCATGTTTGCTTAAATTCGGCGTTAATAATGTAAGACTGACAACATGAGGGCTATCTTTACCACGTTTCGAGGTAGGGAAACGTGAATATTTGTAAAACATTTTCAAAATTGATGTTCATACTTACCCTATGTTTGATGGGTAATAATAACCGAGTATATATGTACCAACTGAAACTGGTGCCGTGGTTGACAAGTAAAGCTTACCACATACTGTGGAGTATACTGTAACATAATAGTGTCGCGAACCGAATATGTTCGATATTGTGGGAGAAGGATAGACAGCAAACAGATAGTTGCAAAATCTGCTCGAAGCTCGGTTTGGAGACCGATCAAACCGAGTCGGTTTCTTGACGAACCATCAAAGGAATCCTCGCGTCGAGGTTTGTCAGTCGAGGTGGCGTGTGTGAGAGCCTCTGAGTTGATAATAGTTTTTATTCTAGACAGCCAGTTACGTTTCGAATATAGTGGAGTGTGACTGTATTGTATTATTATGGAGTGATCTTTTGCAGAAAAAGAGCAAATAAAAAAAAATCAAAATTTACTGTAACACTTGAGTGAAGTTTTTTTTTAATGACCGCTAACGAGTTGAAATTTTAATTCTACCAATAACGCGAGTTCACTGTTTCCAAATGCCGAGTTTGTCACCAGCTTTGCTTTCTCTTTGCAGCCAAGTGAATATAGATATAACCGGCTGCTACTATATCCAAATACAAGATAACCAACAGACACACTACTAAGGAACATACCCAAATACCTGACATCCCTCCCACCTATTTTTTACTCGTATGTTCGTGATTAAATTGTACTCATTAAAGTACGGCTCGAAGTTAAAAATATCTTCGAAGTGAAACCGGAGACTGAACTGTTTGTATTGACGCTTTATTACAGCAAAATCCTTCATAATGCTAAAGTTAATTGACGCTCAAAGTATTTTAGTGTTCTATAGATATGTTAGGGATTCCGGCACAATTTTAAACATCAGTTATATACAACCAAAACTTACACTGATCGTGAATAATACTACTTTACAAATGTTAAATGGGATTTAAAACATTTTGTTACAGGAATTGTTTATTTGAAGGTTTTTTTTTCCACCAGCAAAAGTCATGTGCATACTTGCATCTCCATTCAATACTGACAACCACCATCTTAAAAGAAATTAATGTTTTTATAAAAGAGTCTCACGCCAAAGTTGTGTTAAAATTAATTCCTCTCCTTCGAGAATTTATAAGTAACCTAAACTCTCAGGTGACCTTGCGGTCGGCTTCCTCTCAACCAAACTTGACAACTTTACCGAAACGCAATCATTCACAAATTTATTCTAAACTATTTACATAGAAATATGAACTTTGGTCACTAGATATGTTCACTAAACGTAGACCTGAGTAACAAATAACTCCAGGAAATTTAAATATAATTAGGTCCTAGATTGAAGGAAGTGGGCAAAAAATTATTCAGAGGGATGATAATAAAATAGTTACTTCATTTTAAACGTTGCTACGAAAAACGATTTCGGGGGGAAAAATTCCTATGTAAAATGCGGAAATGTGTAAAGTTACATAATGTAATTTTTTTTTGATTTGCATCTATTAACTGACAACTCATTTACAAAATTATAGTGCAATCGTAATACATTAATTTCGATACAATAAATTATAATAACAATTTAAATTTAAGAAAACAATAATAAGTAAGACGCCATTAATACTAAATAAAAATGTAAACAATATATCAGAGTACAGTATAGTATAGTAAGGTAAAAAGATATTACCAAACAACAAACATAACAGAATTTAAATTCATAAATTAACAATTATATAATTAATAAACTAAATAACGAAAAGCCATAGATACATCAAGCAATTAACCCAAAAATATTATTAACCAAATTGTATATCACCCAAATTGTATGATGAAATAATCAACCTTACCAAAAATTGAACTATCAAGATCTATAATTCTACGGAAAATACTATCCCGCAGGTATTCAGTTTTTCAATGGAATTTTGATAAAAAGGACTTTGGATCTTGACTTGGTGGAATTCTCACATACCTAAAATGTTCTGAGCAATTGACAACCCAGTTGAAGATCTAATGAAGGAGTACTAAATCATTGATCCTTTTTCTAGTGCCTCGAAAGAGCTTTCGGCATGTAATATGGCTTTAAAATAAGAATGATGCACGAGCGAGAGAGAGTTGTCAACCTGTTTTGAGCCACATTCCGTAGAGCAGGGCTGTTCGCTGTCAGTGGTATTTTTGCTAGTTATTGATAAGATCATGAGAAACTCTACGAGGTCCAGGACAGAAATAACATAAAAAGTATTCGATCAGCTAGAATATCTCAACTTTGTATACGACATATGTCTAATGTCTACCACATAAGGGCAGCTCCAACGAAAAAGAGATGTTTTGAAAGGGGAAGGGGAAAGTATGAACCTGAAGGTGAATAAGAATATTTTTCCAGCTAAATTGGAGAAATGTACTCAATACAAGAAATAATAGCCGTATTCTCCTTTCGTTTAATTGGAATGATGAATGAGCAGATGCAAGAAAATTTTACTAAAATTTTTCATAAAGCAGATCCTACTAGACAAGCCATTTAAGACCCTGTCAATAAATTTAAGAGAACAAAAGGTGTTAATGATGAAAAGTGTTCTGGAAGGCCTCCAATTTCATCAGAAACTGTCCAAGTATTGAGGAAGCTGAACCCTAAAGAATCTATTAGCCGACTCAGCAGAGAGCTTAACATTCCTCGTACCACTGTCTGGAAAACGCTTCGGTACAAATTGAAGAAGCGAGTTTATCATATCCAAGTTGTCCATAGCCTTGAAGATGAAAACTACTTAACCTAAGAGGTTATGTGTTATGACCTGTTACAGGCAGTTAGAAATGAAAATTTAATGGAACATGTTCTTCGAAGTTACGTTTAATCCATGTGAATTGTCAACAGACATAATATCCGGATTTGAGCAGATGAGCAACCGAATTTTTTATAAAAGTGGGAACGTGATTCCTCCAAGGTTAATTTCTGGATGGGAATAACCAAATCAAAAGCGTCATTCATGCTTGCAAAGCAAACAATAAGTGGCACATCTATTTTGTCATGCTTCAGATTTTCTTGGAGCCCCAATTGATACAGTATGCCTTTTTGATAGGTAGTATATCAACCAGATGGAGCATCAACCTACTATGCAACAATTGTTCGGAATAGCTTTAATGATAACTACTTTTCAGGGGATATGGATTGGACGTGCATCGTCGAGGCTTTGGTTTTCTTGATCACCCAATCTAACCCAATGGATTTTTCGTTTGGGGATTTGTAAAGTCCAAAATATACTAAGTAAAAATGAACAGCTTGGAACAATTGAGAAACCGATGAATTTATGCAGTTTCAATAGAAATTACGCCAGATATACTGGAAAGAAGGTTTAGAGCTGCAGAAGAACGGTGGGGATTGTGCCTGGACTCACAAGGTCTCTACGTTGAAATATATTTATTTTATGTTCTGTTTACATGTAAAATGTTATAAAAGTACGTTCAATAAAGTGTGTTTTTGTTGAAAATGGCAAAGGATTTTATAAACATAAAAGTGTGCAGTGACGCCGTGGAACCCATAAAAATACAAGATCAAGACATAGAGGAATTGGATGAGTTTGTGTACTTAGGAAGTGAAGTAGCCAGAGGGTAAGGAAAAGGGGTATATGTGACATGCGAAATTGATCAAGAGTGCGGTGCATTTAACAGCCTGAAGAAGATATGGAGTTAACTAAATCTTTCGGAGGGAAGGAAGATGAGAATTTTCAACTCTAATGTAGAGAATGTACTACTGTACGTATGAATATGAAACTTGGAAGTTAAACAAAATGTTGAACTGAAAATCCAGGTGTTCGTAAATATATGTTTGAGAAGAATACTTATAACACGATAAATCTGACACAATCAGGAACGAAGAGCTATAGAAAAAGCGAAGCAAGAATGTACAGAGTGTACACATTAGGAGAAGATAATTGAGAAAACATTGAGTAAAGGAGAAGGCGACGTTGCCAAAAATCACTGTATTAGAATCTTATAGAAGGCATGAACGATGGGAGGCCTAGAAACACATGGAGGACGTCCTTGGAGAAAAGTTGAGAAGAGCAAGAGATCAAGAGATAAGTCGCTTATCGAGTGAGGTGGAAAGGAACAGTGGAGCCTGAAACTAAAGACAATATGTTCTACAATGAACGAGAGGGATTAAGCTAAGTGTTCTAGTAATTAAAAGATCCAAACCATGCAAAGTACCATGCAAATAGCAGAAAATGCTACATACGCTACAATTATAAGGTAGGGATAAGTGGAGTTTTTGAAAATGAAAACGTTCCGATAGAAAATTATAAAAAATACTACATTGTAAACTACGCAAACAGAACCATTGAATAAATTTACAAACAACAGGAAACGGAATAAAAGAAAATATTTTTTCAATGAATAGCAGAAAACTATTTCCATGAATGGAAACGATATTAAACTATTTAAAATAAATCACTTATTGTTTCTTCCAGATTAATAAACGCTATTCAACAGCGAGAAACATGTATTTCAGTATAAACACTCTACCACTTCCAGTCACAGATCTTAACATGCCACACGTCACCTCTGTAAAATGTGTATTATACACTGGTTTATTTTATGAGCGCTTTTCTTTAATTTCGTTTAATAAATTACTTCCTCTTATGCCAAAGATTTAAGCTACCTGCTGAGATTTTGAGAAGAATATGGACCTCCCGGATCCTTCTTATGGCTAAGTGCCTGCAAAGCCACAAGTTTATCGTAAAAAGTGCTGACTCCATCTCCAACTGTTTAGTAACAAGCTTTGGGTTACGATGTAATATTTTCCGATAGGTGGCACTAAAATCGGATGTCCTCTTTAAAATGGACGTATATATCGCGATACATCACCTCCGTTTAAAAAAATCATTTTTAAATGCAATTTCATCTATAGCTTATTCAAGAGAAAAAAATCTATTATCAAAACTCAGTTCTTCAGGACTTTAATTATTTTCTCAAATAAATGTATTTGTGAATTTTCTGATAAAACTTTGAATAACCGCAATGAAACTAGTTTATTCTTAAAATATTCAGATTCTTTTATTTTTATTTGACACAAAATCTCGCTAGAGAAGTTGAAAGAAAGAGATCAACGATATTATATTAAATAGTAGGTTAGTTATGACCGGATTATTAATTCTTGCATATACGAAATATATCTGTCTAATGAGCTCAGACAAAGGCTAGGTAATATCAATGTTGCTTTTTGGATTCGAGAAACGAGTCATAAAAAGTATTAAAGAACATCCAGGAATAAGCTACAAACTTTTACAAACAAGTGGTTTTGGAAAATTTTGAAAATACTGTAGTATGACCAAGGAGGATTGTAATGTTGAACTTCTGAAGAAAACAGATACGAAAAAGATTAAAATTAATATATCTAGACAAGAAGTGGATAAGGCATATTTTGAGGAAGAGCAATATCATACCCAAGGAGGTACTGGATTGTAACCTGAAAGAAAAACGTAGAAGGAGAAGCCTGCAAAAACATGAGGAACAGTAGAGGAAGAGGCTACGATGTGGAAAGACATGGAATTAAAGTCCGAAGAACCAACAGAGTTAATTGAAGACACACACTTGATACCCTATGTTTCTTAACTGAATGAAAAAGATTAAATAAGTGAGTAATAGGTATATGTTTGAAGTGATAACTTTTCATTTCAAACGCGATTTTTGATAGCAATTTCCAATCATCATGTTTTCCATCTTTCTCAAAGTTTATAGACGACAATAAAAATATATAAACGGTTTTAGTCTTCCTTACAAATAAAACTACAGAAATAGTCAAGCCGTGTCAACTACAAAGGCTTAAACTCTACTGAACAACCGCCATATTATTAACAATGTTGTACAATTTTGGAATTGTTTTTAAATGTCAAAAATATTAAAAAACACATTAAAGAATTCCCACAATAAGAAAAAACTTAGCACAACTTTCTCGTTTTGCATTTTGACTCCAGTTTATTTTTAAAATTTTGAAGCGCAGATCTCGTCTAATAAGATGCGAAGATCTCTCATTCAAAAACTAGAAACAACAAAGAAGACGAATATGTTAACAGCTGTTTTAATCTAAAATAGTGAAAACGACTATTTTAAATAATAATAGAAAGTGTTATATTAATTTGTCAAAACGTTGTTGTTATGCTACATCGAAGCTACCTTCAAGATTGTTATTAACCAAACTGTGAAAGGAATACTTTGGAAGGTAGTCTATGATCATTCATCCAGCAAATATTTCAGCGATTAATACTTCGTTCGGTGCTTCTAAACCAGTCGCTCGAATCCATATCGGCACGGCACACCTATTCCTGACCTGACCTGCCAGGATCGTGTTTGTTCTAATCTAGTTTTCCTTGGACCCGTGTTACCACTGAAATACAAGTAGTTGCTCACTAAACAGTGCTGACAACTTGACCAAAACATTGTCATTCGATATGTCTTGTTCCGTCTACCGACGGCTCTTTATAGCAACTAATGAAATTCGTTTTCTATAAGATTTCCATCAGTAATTTTACACGAACAAATTATGTAAACCAAGCATTCCTTCCACAGCGCAATCAGTCAATTTTTATAACCTTTTTTTTAAATGTAATTGGATATTATGTAATAACCATTTAAAAATATATTACCGACAATTTTTAAATAAAACCAAATTTGAAAGAATCTTACTTTCAGATTAAAAAGCACTTGAAGTCAATGCGTCCGAATATTTTAATTCATTTTGCTTGGATACTGCTAAACCTAAAAGTTAACACTGATTTTCAATTCTCCCCCACCTTGGGGAGTAATTCCAAAGAGGGTCACTGATCATCTGCACGTCAACCATAGGTTTATTTTGCCCCTACTCAACCCTAACACCTTAAACTGATTCCAATGGTTTTGGTTAGCTCCAAAATGTTAGTATATCTTCACTTCTGCAGGTTGCTGGACTACAATTATCTTCCTCCTCCTTTGATCAAGTGCCCAGCAATTGAGTAGAAGGTGAGCAGCAGTTTCATTATTATACCTATACAACCTACATATTGGTAAAGAGTTTACTTATAGTCCATAGTTGACTATGGCAATCAGCTGCAAGAGAAACATCTTATCCCTTTTTTCGGGAACTTCTTACCAGGGTTCAATAATAACATTCCTTAAATAATTTTACGAACTTTATATGCTACATCCACTGAATCTACTATTTAAGGCGATTATGACCGAAAGTTTTTGCATTTAAACATGATTGAAAAATTACTATTAGCAGCAATTTTAGTTCGGTTTTTGACATTAGGCCTAATAATACCGCCATAAATGAGGAAGCTAGCCTCTGATTTGTCTCACTTTGCTTAAGAGAGGTTCCGATAATCTCGGTAAAAGCTCAAAACGTTACGGTGTATTCGGTCATCGATATTAAGGATTTTATCAATCTCTTTTTATCCTCGCTTACGTGTGTTAGATAGATCATTTTGGAATAACTATACGTTTTCCCCAACATTATTTTATATTCTTTTTCATTAACTTTATTAATTTTTTTAATTTGACAATTCATGGGGTGCTACAATTATAGTTCCACACATAAAATTAGATTTCCTCATGATTAAAATTAAATTTAGTTCAAATTTATTTAATAAAACCCTAAGAAAACTTTGTAAATTCTGCTTAAGCACAGACTCAAAATCTCCTGAAATTATTTTAGTGAAAGTGAAGGTCAGATAAAAAAAAGGAAAAAAAATTGAATAAACAAAGACCAGAGCACTGTGGTGAACAATATACACTTTCAAAAGTATTCAAAATATACACTTGGGAATATACAAAATAACAAAAAACAAACTTTTTGTCAAAAGTAAAATGTTTATTCGTTTTAGACCCTCACGAATAAATATTTTACCCCACGAATAAAACGAATAAACATTTTACTTTTGACAAAAAGTTGGTTTTTTGTTATTTTGATTATTCCCAAGTGTGGTAAGGGACTTTTGAAAGTGTATAAAAAGTGAATATGCAGTTTTTTCTCCATTTATCGTGGCTGTCTTTTAATTAATCTTAGGAATTGATTAAAAAAACTTTTTCTCTAAATGATACCAGTATAACACATCTTCTTGGAGATGTATTACTTGCTAATTTTTACTATTCGCCAACTAGCTATCTTCTTTCACGCTATTGTTGAGTAACGTCATAAAACAAATTTGACTTGTCTATTGTATTCCATTTAATTATAAATAGATTAAATTAAGATTGGGCAGAAGCCGTTGTATTAAAGCCACATTCCTGCACACCCCTTCTGGCCTTTGTGCCGGCTTCAATGGTTCTTAATGAAAACATTCTGCAAAGACTGTCTGCTTGCTTTATGTATGAGCCTTATATTCGTTTAAATTTACTCAGCATTTTTGCAACCCCTAAATGTATTTGAGTTTTTCATTACACCAAACATGATGAAGTACTTTTTACTTTCTCAAATATATGTTAAGTACAGAAAATTATATGAAAAGGTAAATAAGAAGTCAATTTTGTCAATCTTCTTGGAAGATCTCATTTTTTTATGATGTCTAGTATTACTTTAAATGTGGTACCTGAGCACAGATTGTTTCCAAAGCAAGAGGCTTTGTCGAGTCCGTAGGTACACTAAGGACCCTTATAATTTCAGTATACACAGACAAAACATAAATCCTATATACTTTAAACTTTGCATTTATATTCTTTGTATTATCCTACATATAGGAAAAATACAGCGGTAAAATGCCTTGGGGTTAGTTAAGTGGAAATAATTATAGAGTTGAATTTTTTTTGTAATAACATGTGTGGGATATCAAATAAAACTACAAGTTATTCTAATTACAAATATGTATATTTATTTATTTGACGAAAATTTTAATGTTAGTGCTAGGCCAAATTTAAAGTCTCAAAGATCGAGCCCCCCTCTCTACCCTCTAACTGGGACGCGGGGGTGAACTACTAATCTGAGAAAACATTATTTGGTTTTAAAATTAAAATGCAGTGCAAAAGAATATATTATAGTTTATTGTATGATGAATAAAACTTAGTTTTACCACACAATATGACGTTGTGTATAAGTTATAAAAACAGTTTTTATGATATGTGAGACAAATGTAATATCCATTAAAAGATGGATTGCACTTTCATTGGACTGTAGGAAAACCAACCACGCTAATAATTTCACGTGCGTGTCTGCCTATCTGTCTGTATGTCTGTAAGTCGCACCCATCTACACAGACAAGACGATAAATCCTATATATTTATATTCTTTGTATTATCCCAGATATGGGAAAAATATAGCAGTAACGAATAAATTACCTTGGGGTAGAACTATCAGAAAATTTGTATTTTTGGAATTATTACATGTGGGGTATCAAATAAAACTAAAAATTATTCTAATTACGAATATGTATGTTTATTTGACGAAGAAATTAATATGTTGCCGGTAGGCTGCTTAGAAGACTTCAAGTTTATAAAATAACTTTTTTAAGTGAAAATTGCCAAACATGAACAATGATATTTATATATGACTTGTCAACTTTAAGTAAGTGAAGACAGCCAATTGTCGTAATGATTTTGTATTATCTAACACTATTATTCAAAACTTGTTAGTTTTCTTCACATATACAGCATGTAGTTTAGAGAATATTAAGACCAATGTCGAGTTTTTCGCGGAAATATCCTTTTTGTGTCCTTTGAGTTAAAAAAAGAAGAGATTATGGGAATGAGGTCTGTCTGGTGCTGACGAAGTGCAACAAGTAGAACGATTTTAATCAAATTTGCTGTGTGAATATTTTACCCAAATCACGGGACTTATTATTATTTTTTTTATATATAAATATTAATTTGTTTGGGGTACTTGTCATACAACAAAAACACAAAATTTGAATTTTATAAAAAATCCTGCCTAACGATTTTAATTAAAATTTTGCTAAAATATACCCCCTAGTTACCTAAACAAAACGTATTGGTCCCCATTTCTCAAAAAATCCCAATTCTTGAGTTATTTGTAAATATTAAAAAGTCGGCCATTTAGTTCTTATACAAGACGTAGTTTCTCAAAATCGGCTCTACCGATTTTATTGGAATTTTCGTGAAATATGAAAATATATGACCCAAACCCATGAGATAGAACTGAAAATAATAGAAAATGTTAATAAACACGAAACAAAGCTTGACCGCGCTCGTTTAAGCTTGATTTTACTTTTAATATTTACGTTAATGACACAAGTGAAACAAGTTTAAACCTTATTTAAATATTGTTTAAAATAGACTACAAAATCTAAGACAACGTTCATAGATAACTTTTAGTTTTTTAGATATTTTACTTCCTGTTAAATACGTAGATTCTATGAAATGAAGCCCTCAGTGGCTCACTTATAGTATTTACGAGTACCAGCGAGGCAATTCCGAGGACCTCTAGCTGGATCTTAGTCTTGGGTTAGATCCCTCTCTTTCATCTTTCCTATTAGGTCTCTCTTGACAAACTTGTGTTCTCTTTCGACTCTGAAGGTATTCGAGGACAAAGGGTAGGTACTTTATTATGTTCTTTTCTTCATTTTTTTTATGAGGGGATGATTATCGAGAGGTTTTTCTCCTTAAAAAAAACGAAAAAAATCTTTTTTACTATCAACTACCTACTGATTTTTGTATCGATAATAGCGACGAATCGTTTTGTTTCATTAGTATTTCGATTGTGAGAAAGTTTGTGCAATATTTTTACACATTTTTTAAAAATATAAGATTTTCTTATAGTTCTTACAAAAAAATCACATGTAACATGGCTCACCATTTCCTTCCTGCAGTAGTGCACACACTTAAACCATTAAATCATTAGACCTATATCATAGTACACCATTAAAAATGGAATTTTTGATCGTGTATAACATCATTTAGAACACGAAATAAAAACAGTGCTAATTTGATTTATTCTTAGCTCGATTTATTATTTCAAAATCGTTTAACCTGTGTTCAAATCCTGCATAATCTCTGTTCTATGTTATTGCTCTCATTAAGGATATAAAGTAAAGAAGTTTTAAATTCAATAAAATAAAAAATATTATTTGATTCATCGTAAATCTGTATGTTAGGTACTTTTTAAAAGTTTTCCTTACCCAATACTTTTCTACTTGGCTTTTTTGCTTTTCTAGTTGTGATTTATCCATATATTTGCGCTGCTTTCAAAAGAGAATGTATTCCTCAATTATGGAAATAGTAACTTATCGATGTTTCCATTTATGTAAGTAATCATTAGTTTTAAATTAGACAATGTACATTGGAATTAGTAAGGCTGTATAATGATAGTAGTGTTTGAGTTTAAACGACAGTTGTATGAATTACTCATTGATGCCATTTTGTATGAAGGTTTTATGACGTTATAACAGCTGTGAACATGTCGGCCGCCCTTTGGTATTATTCTCATACAATTCATATACATGGTGTCCAGTAAATAAGGTGCAAAACGTTTGAAAATGATTTTGGACATCAAGATAAAGAAAAACTCCAGACTAGATTGAGATATCAGTATTAAATTTTAAAGAATTTTTTATATTAATATTAGTTTACAATGTATCACAAAATCTTACAATTTTCACCTTATTTATTTAATCCTTTCAGCTTTTTCAGGAAGAGAATGTCTTAGTTTCACTTCGAACGTCTTAATCTAAGAAGTAAGAATTTGGCAGATTTAGCTTCGTTTTAATAAAATCCAGTTTAATTCCAAAGGAATTTATGTATTTTATTTTGTTCATTGTTCAAAGCAAATAAATTATAGTCTGAAGTTTCAACTTACTTTTGAAAGACTTTTTTTTTATATTCACTGAACTCAACTTCTGGAACATTACCACTTCTTGCATGATATAACTTGAACACCTCATAAATGTACATAGATCTCTGGGGGGGGGGGAGATATCTTAGATTTACAAAAAGAGGAATAAAATTATCCTGTCTTAGCATAAAAATTATTTTTTTAAACTACTAAATTCATTTATTTTCCTGTTTTGATATAATTTATTTGGAAATTTTCCATCGTGTGTACATAAAAAATTAATTCATGAGTTTGCGAAAATAAGGATCAACTTTCATTATCAAGTGAAAAGGAAAACATCAAGTGAGAAACCAGAAAGGACATAACATAACATAGCCTTGTATCCTATTCATTTAGACTAAGTTGGGCATGAAAATAGTAACCTGAGATAGGAACCCGAGGATAAAGGTAAACATAAGTGGTTAATATAACTTAGCCTATATATAACCTTGATCAAGATAAACAACAAGTTAACAAAACTACACACTAAAACAAGATAGGGTAAATTCCAAGATAAACCATATCATCCACCAATCAACAAACAAAAACAGGGCATCAGTGCGAAAGGGGTGTTAGGGCATTAATTTTTACATACACAAATTATGATAAATGTCGGAGTAAACTACAGTATATCAATAATATGAACAGTTCATCGTTATCCAGTGACTTTAAAACGAGATTTTTATTTCTAATAATACATTATACATAATATTTTTACTTTAATCGAATAAAAATAACAAAGATTTTATCTAAGAAAACAAATCTTTAGCAGTCTGTATGCGTATTAGTAAAATGAAAAAGCATAAATTTGTAGTCCTTATCTCAAAGTCCTCTATAATGGATACAGTAAATTTTCGCTAAAAGTTCTATATGTTGTTGGTTTATATGGAAATCTTCCCCTAAACAAAAGATTGCAGTTTCCGGGACTTTATCGGGTTCTATGTCCCGTCCCGCCCTGTGTTTACTTAGGCAGTGGGGCTTGATTTATTTTCTGCGGCAGAAAGTCTATATACTTAGGACCCCCACCCCATACACACACTTCTAATTTATCTCGATTAGTCGGCAAGGAATAAAACACTTTAGTGTGGTTAATATTGCTTCACTATTGAATTATTGTATGACCATTGTGTTTAAGAAATTACTAATACTTTATACAAATTGGTATGATAACGATATTTTGACCATATCGTTTCAAAGAAGAACAGAAAACAGTTTATTGAATTCTGTCAATAATAACTCATAAGACACTAAACCAAACTTCTTGATCGTTTTCAATTCAAAAAGTTCGTGACGGAAGGTCACTCTAAACGATCGCTTGCTTCAAAAACTGTTTTACCTAATTCAATACTATTTTGGTTAAATATTTACCACCATTATAACATCTAATATTAACTAACAAGAAAAACAAAATTTTGGTTCCTTCGTAGTTGGTAACACAAGAATCAAAATTATTTAAATTGAAATGTAGGAACGTGTCTCATTGTAAACATGTAACTTTTCATAATTTTGTAAAGGTTTTGTTCACTTTCGGAGTTTAATTACACAAATTCAAAAATCGGTGTTCGTTCTGCACAGCTAAACAACGGAAAAAAGTATTAGTAAAATAGCTTTCAAACAATCCTGCCCTTTAGGTCGTAGAAACGATTCATTCCGATTTTCTCCGATTATTCTAGGTTCTTAGAAACCGAACTCCTCTTACGGATTCCCACTTTCTGAGGTCTTCTCCAAGTTATCCAACCACTTTTCTACAGTCTTTCCTGTTTGATCTTCTTCTTCGTCTTTCCTGGAATTCCATATTGGGACATTTTAATCTGTTGTAATGTTTCTGTCTTTCAGTACAACCTCTTCAGCTCCTCATTCCGTATCCTCCACACCGTCCTTGAATCACTCGCCTAATTACTTCAGGTACCGAAAAGTCCTATGTTAAGGAACTTGGGTTTTAAAATTTGTGATTTTTTTTCTTCTCAATATGTTCACATATCTCTGATTCTTTAATAAAATCATTAATTTTGTTTCTTGCTAGTTTATTCGAAAGCTTCTTATGAAATGTAAGGTTTTTCCCGATCCTATCTGAGCAACATTTGTGTAGACAATTTAAAAATCAATGTTTGTTTATCAACATTTGGTAAAAGTACGACACAAAGTAATACCACTGAAGATAATGTATTGTGTATTGTGCTTGTATGTAGCATATTTAGATTTCAAATATGGAACTGAAAATTGTTTTTCGATGTAAAAAGACCTCGTTTTGTCTCTGAACTAAACGTATACAATTTGTTGCACCTTTCAATTATCACATTTCTTTAATCTGTAACTAGCGATGTCCAAACATGTTAATTAAAAACAACCTTTTTTATTGAGAATGTTCCTTAATGTGTTTCTCTCGATGTAAACAATACTTTTATCACAAATTAAAAATTTTCTTAAGATATTGATATGTATAGCGTTCCACTATCTATCTCTGCCTCTTGTATCTTCTATCCTCAACTCAAATCTTACCATCGAATCTGCCACATTTTGTGACCAGTTGGTTAAGGGTCGTCAGTTCAGTTGTGTTCGCCGAGCGGCCAGTGTTCTGGACGCCGCATTTCCAGTTACCAAGTGTCAGAAGGATTTGACAGGTCTCCAGGTTAGAGCAACACATTTTCCTGCTACATTCATTCGCTCCCTGCACATGCACATGTTTCTTATATATGTTGCTAACTGTAAAGGTTTATTACATTTCTCAATGGTAAATAAGTCAACATTCTTAGATTGATGGTAGTATTACTGTAATACACGATATAACATGTTCGAATAAATCTTTAACAATATATGTTGTAAACTTTGAATTAATGTTATTTTTTAATTCTTCAAATGTAAATTTTAGAAATTAAAACATGTCAATTTCAAACCTAACCTATCATGGGCTATCTTAGAAATCTCTTTTAGCAGAAAAATGTGCCGCTCAACGGAAATGTCCTAGACCTGCCAAACCCTTCTGACCCTTGTTAACTGAAGATGCGGCGTTCAGTCCACTGGCCGCCCGGCGGAAGATAACCTTAGTTATCTAGTACAAGCTTCGGAAAACGCATGACTTCCATCTTCTTACATGACCGTACCTTATTAATATCTTTAGATCTTAACCATCAATAACTGATTTCTTAACCTTTATTATTCTTCTTATGTCTGTATTTCTAGTCTTTTACTTCGGGTTAAGCTTAACCGATCTTCTCAAGAAATCCATTTCAATTCAACAGAGTACAATAATATATTCACTAGAATTGACTTATAGATTATCCCCTTCACTCTGTTTATTTTAGCTCCATAAAAAAATGTATATATATATATTACATAGTGAGGAGTAGCAGACCGGTTTTACTTCAACCAGATCATGTGTGGGGCACATATTTTCTGAGAGAATTACTTGAGAAGATTAGTGACAAATAAAAGATGTTGGCTTGATTTTTAAAGATTTGGAAAAATGATATTATAAAAACCATCACAAAATTAAATATATATACTTTATATAAACCAGCTCTAGTAATCAAAAATTTAGACGAATTTTGTAAGACATTTGCCAAATATAATAGAAAAATGGTCGCAACATTTCGAATGAGGTTTTTTGGTAGTCGTTTCTCATCTAGAATTTATATACGCTTGTAATAGTTAATTTTATACACTGAAGAGATATTATTTCCAAAGTAGAAGTCTTCAAACAAACATACTGCACATACACAAAACAAAACTGCAAAACAAATAGCTTCCTATCATTCTAAATTCAGTGTATCTAAAAAAAATTGGTATTGTGTCTACTGCAAGCTGAGTGTCATTTTTTTATATTCATAAAATTCTTCACTTTCCATTGATCTAAGTAACATTCATCTTTTAATTTTCATCCAAGGTTCTCGTCCTTTTCCTTATCCATTTCTGTTTAACTTCAAATTTCATCAACAAACTTCATCGCCGTTATTCGATCTTATTCCATTATTCTTCTTTGAATAATCAATTCAATTTAAGCTAGTTTGAAAAATCTTAAATGTCCGAAAACATTAATTTAGTTTGGAAATTCGATATCATGAAAATCCGCCATTTAGAACTGTTTTTATGAATTCATTAAAGTTCCGTCGCCCTTGAGGTGACTGTACCTTATATCGAGTTTCTGGATGTATGTAAATTGTTTTATATATAGCATGACATGCATGTCAATGGGCGCCAGTATTGTGTTGGAAACATTTGTGTAAACAAAAGTAATATTACACGTGCAATAGATATGTTATATTTGTATAGTCATGTCAAACTTAACCTAATTTAACTTACTTTGTGTTAAGCTGAATATTTGTACAATTACAAAGAACTTTTGAGACATAATATATTGGTTTCAAAGGCAATGAGCAAGGAAATAAAACGAGTTATTTTATAATCGGAAGAAACCTTACACGTACATTTTGTGAGACAACAAGAAGTTAAAGAAACAATAATATTTTATAAAGGAATCTTGTAGAAAAATTATATAAAAAAAGTCAAATGTTAAAGAATAACTGAAGTGACTTACACCCATAGGTCGCCAATTTGGATGGTAGCTATATTTAATCAAAATTTTGAAAAAGATTATCAACTTATATATTTTAATTTAGTTTATATGTTATTTTATATATTTAAAATTGCATTAAAATCGTTTTAACTATCCACGTGTAAACTATCGCGAGTTTACAAACAACTGGAAAAAAACACCAAAACTCGTCTTAGTTGTGGTTAAAATAGTTCGCCGAATAAGCTATTCATTGACCACCGAAATTTGTCTATCTTTATTTTTTAGTTAAAGGCACATTTAACGGTAACAACCTATATGTTATTTGACTGAAATCAACTGAAATTGTAAGTACATTGATGTCTTTGTTATGTAAATTTATTTAACTGGCCATTCTTTAAGAAAACAACCCAAAAAATATCTTTCTCTCAACTCGAAAAATTGTCTATGCAAATAAAATGTTATATTTCTGAAGAAAATTATAGAACATCAAGAAGAGTATGGGTGAGATAAAAACGTAACTTTCCGTGAAACCGAGAGAAACCAAGTAAACAAAATTGAATTAAAAATTTGTAAAAGTAGATCTGAGGATATTACAAAAATCAACCAATAGAGTATATCAAATATTTTTAAAATCCAACACGTACAATGTTGACACACATACTGATTTATAAAACACCCACCGCAGTTTTTCAAATGATAAGATCAGTGAACATTTTACGGTACTGAATCTGACCGTCGCAACAACATATTCCTTATAGAAAAGCTTACCAAATTTATATTATACTTATAAAATTAAAATTCTATACTTCTCAATCTAACCAATATCCGCAACGATTAAAATTTTCCATTTCATCTGACTGTTGATTAAAAAGATTCCAGAACAAAACAAAGAATCGAATTATAACTACAGTTGCATAACGTGACAAAATATCTTAAAAAAACAAAGTGAGACATGAAATAATAACATGATAATAAATTCAGAGTAAGTTCATCAGCACACAAAGGAAAAGGGAACTCCAATACAGAACTGGCCTTACTTAATGTTAATTAACACAATACATTAGTTAATGAATCAGGACGGAAGTAAATATGTGTAAACGGAAGTGGCCTTGTTGGTATTGACCCTGACCTCTGCTAATGACCACGTCTTGAGACCCAAAATTTATTTAGAATTTGAAGATATAAAGTGAATACAGTACTTTGTCTGGTTTCTAAGTTTAAAGTATCATTAGTGTTGATTAGTTTTAATCGTGAATATTATTGAATTAAGTTTGAAGGCAATGGTTGCCTACTTGTGTTCTTTTAGCACCTCATCAGAACTCCGAAAAGTGCGCATAACTTGATTATTTGTTAATGAAATAATAAATATACATTAATTGATCGATCAACTTTATCCACAGATGGTGACTATTTATAACATTCCTTCTGAACCAAAGTATTTAACCTTAGAGTATTTAAATAATAACTGTAACTGTATACTCAAAGACGCAAAGAAGTTGGGGATTGTTAACTAATTAACCTTGAGCGAACCACTACCATTCTCGCGTTACATTAGTTCACCCTATAGTAACTCTCAGGTTTAGTAAATGGATTGAGTGGTTTTGTTGTGTTTTTCATTTGTTTATAAGCGAAAAACATCTCGGTCATCCATAGCCTTATAAAAAAAGAAATACGTATAAAATAAAAACTCATAGCCGTCGAATACTCTATAGCATCAGGATCGGAAAAGAACAAGTGTTGGTCAAAATAGACGTGTCAGGAAAGAGAGGGGTCTAAGCCAAGATTACGTGACTACATCTGTACTCATTATGAGTGTGTACTTGAAAATATCTATTCATAAGCGATGGTAAGGTCATTACTAATGAGCTGGTCCTATCCACATGACTGTATTTTGCATCCTAAAATATTTGTGTATTTTGCATCATAAAATATTTGAGTTTCGTCGAAATTTATTAAAAGAGAAATTTCGTTGGGTTTTAAAATTGAAAGTGATTTTAAACTTTCCTTTTCTCCCTGAAAATACCGCTGTTTAAAAAAACACATTAATACAATCCTACAGTTAGAGCGACTAATAGAATAAAAACCAAATATAAAACAATTTATCTTTTTTTTTTTATCGAACCAATTCGTTTAATCTATTAACAACAAAGTTCCATACTATATTTGGGTGAAAATAGATCTACTGCTAGAGTTCACAATATGTAATAGTTAACAAAATTGGATGTAAAACCAGATCCTAATTTTGTGATTTTCTAACAAAGGTTGAACCATTTTAAAAACTTGTATTACATTTGGTGTAAACTGGTAAAATATCGCTGTTTTTATATTACAAAAGAATGACACGTAAGTACTAAATTGTCTTAGGTTACTGCTCTCAGATCTAGATTCAATCAGACGTTGGTTGCAACAAGTATTTTTTCAAATTATAAATTTCCTAAAAACAATATTTAATAATCACAATTTAATAACTTAGATGAAAATAACCTAATAAACGTTTACGCTACTTAATTGGTCAATTTAAATTAATTACATTTTGGTTGGGTTTTTTTAATGGTAAGCATGATAGATTTTAAAAAGATAAACTAGAGTAGATTAAGACGATATATGGCACACAACAGTAGCGGGAGAACTCGAGTTGACATCTCTCTAGGAGGCTGTGACTATTTATAGACAAAATTGTATCACGTAGCAGCAGTTGTTGAGAGAGGGAGAGAATGTCGCCTAGATGGGACCAAATGTCTCCCATATACTACCACAATCCATTCATGCTGAGATCCACACAACCATTCACAGATGACTTTTTTTTGCTTCGGCATAACAGAGAAAAGAATTTCACTTTTTTCGTTGTGTTGATGTTTTTTTATGACTTCCTCTGTACAGTAAAGAATATGAAGTTATTGTCATTCAAATTTTTTTGTTTTTACTAAGTGCTTTATCTAAGTGCCCCTTTGAAATTTTATTGTATATTTTATTGATGTGCAAATCGCTTAAAAGAAAACGATCCTTTGAATGATGATAACACTATCATTTGCTTCGCTAAGCATATTGGACCTGCTTTACTCACACCATCGTGTTAATAGAATCTACAAACCGTCATTAAAAGTAGATAGTTTTCAAAGGCCGGTTAATTTGTTAAAAATTTTCAGTCTTAAATTTGTCTAGGTTTGGATTAAAGAAAAACAAAAATAGTTGAACAGAAATATTATTGTGGATGGCAATAGTGAAGGTGTAACAAAATTAATAAGAATACATATTTATATTTTGTTAATAACTTTAACAGTAACAAATACTACTACAATTTATTATGACAAGAAAGTAATTACACATTTTATGAGTATACTATAAAACCCTACTTCGTTTTTAAATTTTGTTAAAATAAACAAATAAATCAGTCAAATTTACTTCTTTGGTGAGATTTTATCTCTATTTATGATGGTAAAATCAAATATTCAATCATAAATTTATGTTCCTTTTTCAATTAGCTACAAAATAAACTGAAAATAAAGATTATTTATTGTACTGTTAAAATAAATTTTCCGTTGTTATTTCTTTTAGTAAGAGCTATAGCCTGTCTGAGTCATAACAAAACCTGGTGTTTTTACAAAATACCACCGCTAGATCAGAAAATTGGCTAAAACGTAACTCCATTTAAGACCATTCTAACTGCTAAGATATTTTAAAAAGAAACCTGTATACCATATACCAGGTGTTTCAAACTACCCGTATCAAATATATTGTGGACAAACTGTTTAAACTATATATTCGGTGTTACATCTTAGTTAATTTGCATGAAGACTTTACCACATGCAAATTAGTTAAGTAGAGTTTTTAACCAAGCTTTTAGGATAAACCGGTTGCTTACAATACATTGGATACGGGTGGTTTGAAACACCTGGAATATTCACATTATATATACTTTATTGGTATAAAATAAAAAGTCTTTTGGAAAATAATAACAGAGTGGAAGACCACATTTCATGATCCCGGCTCAGGAATTGACATAAAATCTCTCTTATAAAATGAGAAATAAAATTACACGATTGAGAATTTTCTAGTGACGGTTAATCATTTGAATAAGACTTCGCAAATTACAGAAAAACCCATACATGTTAAAATATGCCAGCCGTTTCTATAGTTGACTTGTGTAGTTTAAATAATATTAAAATCATTATTATGATCGTATTCTAAAGACATAATTTATTATCGTTCAGTTCCTATTCATAAATAAAAATGTCATTTTTTCGCACATGTAAGAAAATGTTTATATAATTGGCAGATACTGTACATACAATTTAACCTGACAGAATTATTCCAAAGTGATATTCACAGAAAACCCTATATTTCTATTGAATAGTTTTAATAATTCCTTAAACTTAAGATATCTTGATGACGATATCTTATCGGGACACCAGAAGACTGGAAGGAAGAAAAACCACCTGGTGATCCCGGTCAGCTCATACAGTACGGAGACGCCACACTCCACCATCATCAATCTAAAGAAACGTGCATCAAGCCAGTAGATAAATTCTGCTCAGTATTTGAGATAGACTGTGCAATTTCAGTCTGCGGTTTACGAGAATTGGAGGAGGAATTCAGAGGCTGCAATAGTGAAACTTCTCTTCTTTTTAGGTCTGATCCAGGTTGATGGGAACACTATCAGTTTTCTGCCGCTCTTCCCCTCGTGTCCTGTACCAACACCGTTCAACTACTATACAGTATCCTCAAAATAGGAATGTGTCAAAGAGGAAAAGAGAGGGCCCCTACACTTTGTTTGTTGCGTTTGTTTTCAGCGGTACAACCCCGATAAAAAATATAGACGTCAGGTACTTCTGTATAAACGCGTTTGTACCGGTATATTGTAAGCTGAGCAGAAAGGGCAAGCAGATATTATGGGCAACTTAGGGATCAATTGCCATCATCACAGGGCATGTTCACTTCCAGGAGTATCAGTATAATGTGGGTCTTTTCCTACTGCTGTGCAATTTCTACAAGGAGAATTTTCAGAGCTTAAAAAAGGAAAAGTTATGAATATCTATATCCAGGACAACATTTTGGAGCTTGAAAAGGCGTTAGTTAAAGATGTTAGACTAAATGGAGGAGTATGCTAAACTTCAGTTGACGTGCAGAAAACCGTATGAGCCTTCATCTATGGCACTAACACCCCCCCCCCCCGCCTAAAATCCTAGAAATTGATTTAAATAATTAATTTTAATATATACAAATTTGTACTTTAAACATAGGGTATTTTATGTAATAAAATAAGCTAAGGATTTATACCTGGAGAGATTTGGACTATCCAAAATTAAGCTATTAAGTTTCTACAATAATTTTTAGTTTCTGATCGCGAATATACACCAAAGCTAGAAACATTTCAACATCAATAAAAGTGACTCAGAGAATTAAAAAGTCCTGAAATTCAGATAAACAGTGACAAAAGCCCATAGATAATAATTAACGCACCCCTCGTCCAGTTGCACAAATTTAAATTAGTGCTCCCTGTCACAGTCACACGGGCCAAAAAGTACAGGGTGATTTACCTAGAGAGTCATTAATCCGCTATGCGATGTTAAAAATGCTTTATTTGTGGACAATAATTATTAATGTTTTCTCCCGTAAGTTGACGGAGCCGTAGTGGTACATACCCAGGTCTCTCATCCAAACAACACAGAGTTTCTAAAACTCGTAACTGCGCCCACTTAGTTCGATTGTGTCGATTACTGGAAGGTCAATATGGATGAAGAGGAGTCAACAGTGATATACTCTACACTCATTACGATCATGTCGGCCCTAGTAACTGTCTATATTAAATTTTATGGGAGCTCTGAGTCCGAAATAACAACTTTTGAAAAAATCAAAAGTCAATAATAATTGCAGAATTAAAATTCACAAATAACGATTTTGTAGACTTAACCTTTATCATGGATTCAATACTCTAAAGAAAATAAACGCGTAAATGGGTAATTCGAATAATAGTGATCGGGAAAATATGTGATACATGACATTTAAAGATTTGAGCATTAAAAATGTGTTCACTTTTTTAATTTTTATACAAATTTTGGTTTATTCTCACAATAGTTAAAATTCAAATTTAGAAAATTATACAATTTCTTAATGCTATCAACAGTCAGACAAACATTTTTCTGAATCTGGTTGAAATGGGGTTCAAAACGTCTAAAACATCTAAAACGCCATATAGATATTTTCGCACCATCACAATACTTTTAGTCTTTATTTGAAAGGCAGTAGTCTTTATTAACTAGTATACTGACAACTTAATAATTTTGGTCATTAATCTAAAAAAAATTGATATTTACAATACCCGATAGACGTAAAGGGTAGAAAATTTTACACCATGGTGTTTTCATATTACAGCTTTAAAGCCTGTAAAAGACAGCTTACAAGCAGTAGATGCTATTTTAATATGACAGAAACTATTTTTAGTAAAATTACAAGTTTCAGCCAATCTGTGTAAGATTTGCATGACAAGGTTAAGTACGGACCACGTTAGGGTAGATGTGCAAGTGTTTTATCTATGAAAATTATAGTGAACATACGAAAGTTAATTTTTTTTTTTTAATTTTGATACATACATTTTGACAAATCGATTTTAAGAACATGTCAGGTTTGAAGTACTCTTCTACGTTTTTTTAAATACAATGCTATAAGCCGAACAATTGGATTGGTTTTGATAAAATTTAGTATATGAGAATATTTCTAATCATATCTCGAGAATGTTTTATGCATTTTTTTAATAACTGAAATTTTAGGTTATAAGTCACTAAAACTAAAACTTTTTGATTTTCTCAAAATCGGCTCGATTTTGATGAAATATAATCTGTAGGGATCCAAAAAAAGACGTATTGGTTGTGATTTCCCCAAAAATCCTTCTTCGGGAATTGTCGGTTTGTAAGGGTTGATAGACGCTGTTGTTAAAGTTTGAAATCTCAAAATCTGCTCGAGATATTTTGATCATTGTAAGTGCCATTGTAAGTCAATTTAAAATTACGCTTAGTTAATCATTTGGAATGTGTGAATTTAAAAGAACAGTGTTAGCCCTATGGTTAGTTTTTCTTCGAATTCCCTTGGTACATTAATTTGGTTTACTTTCGGTTCGGCACATCGGTTAGGTTATAAATTTTCATATTTCAACAAAATTTTGGTGGAAACAACAAACAGATTTGGAAACAATTTTGAGTTATAGTCTTGACAGCTTTTTCATAAATGTTGTGCTTGGTTTGTATTTAGATCTGTATATAACTGTGTGAAAAAGTCTGTGCAAGTTTTATTTAATATTTAAGAGAGTTTTAATTTGTTAAAAACTCAAAATTAATGTTTTGCCAATTTTTTGAGTGTATAAACGAAATATACACTCAATTATATGAGTTACTCATATAATTGAGTGTATATTTCGTTTATTTCTCAGGTAATACTCATATCTTAAAACTATTTTCAAATAACTTGTCACTTGCACTGGTCAAACCGTAATAATCTACATGTGCACATTCTTTAATGTTTTAGAAACGTCAGCTGGACAGACAATTCTTACATTTCGGCAAAATGACAACATCCAACGTTAAATCTTTCGACATAAGTTCAAGCCACAAATTCAGCAAGAATTGCAAGACGGACTTTTATGACCTTTGGTTTAGGTAAGTCAGTAAATTAACAATTACTATACTAAGATTAATTCCTTCTTAATGAATGAGATAGCTTTTTAACAAGGAGAAAAGATCATCAACTGCGATTTTTAAAATAATAAAAGACTCTAGATTCTCCTCGATCATGGCTTTACTCCACTGTGAGTCGAAATGGATCTATATAGAGTGTAATATATATAGAGTGTCCAGTAAGTAAGGTGCTAACGTTCGGAAAGTGATTCCGGATACTAAATTAACTAGAAACGTTCCTGTAAACATAAGTCAAAAAATGATTCGTTTACCATCTATATTTCTGTAGTTTTTTTTGCAACAGTCGATTTTAGAAAATATTCATAAGGTTCAAAATATTTAGCCCATTAAATACCGACAAGATGATAACACGAGATATCGACTAAACTGCTTGATTGATAGGTCAAATACTTCAGGCCATAATAGTTCAATACTGCTGGCTACCATCATGAAGCTTTAATGCAAGAGAGCCTTTTGGGGTGTATTGAATTTCCCTATTACACCAAATTTGTGAGGTTTTGTAAATCTGATGCCATATTTATTATTTTTTTTTTTTAATCTTATAGATTGCAGAAAACTTCCTTTGTATTCATCATTAATAGTAATTATTTTTTAAACTACATCTCAGTTATTATTCCACGTACAATAAAAATATAAGGATATTATCTTTACCAAAGTATGGTCGCCAACTCTCCAAAATACCGATTTATGTGTTATCGATAATTTAAAAACAATCGGCCTTCAGACCTTTGAGACCGTTGTAAGTCTCGTTTATAAATTTTTTTTTAATGACGGCTTCCATGGTTTATTTTCACTTTTGATGACATTTTTTGAGACGTTAAAGTTTTGGTTTGTTATTTGGTTTTGAGGATGGGTGACTGAGAAAGTGTGTGCAATGTTTTTGGACTATTTATTTGTAAAATCAGCCGTTTTCAAAATATTTGGTACCAAACAATTTATTCAACGCCATTTTGAAACGGTTAATTTAAAAGTTATAAGATTTTGTATTACTTTGCAATGTAATAGTAACACATTCGTGTCGCTATCTCACTCCGTTCTGGAGTTATACCTTGTTTTTGAAACAGACGGGTAAACGGAAAATGAACCATTTTTGGACATATGTTTATGGGAACTTTGTCTTTATCATTTTCCAAAGTTTGGCACCCTACTTATTATATAAGATATAAGTAAAGGCGACTATAGAATTCTGGCTTTTTTATGAAAATTATGAGAATCTTGGGATCAGTCCATATACACTACAACTATAGATTAATAACAAAATACATGGGGTTTGTCTTTAACAATGCAGATATATGGGTTCGTGTTTGATGTAAATAGCGGCTAACCTGCAGACACAGAATTTTAATATTTGAAAAAATTTCATCTTCAAAATTTTGTTAAAAGAAAATTCGTTGCAATTTTCGTGTATGAACACATATTTTCGAAATTTTAAAATCAAATCTTAGTGAATGGCATAATTTTTTTGTAAAATCAGCCTTTTTAAGAAAAACAAAATAAATAAGATAAAATGTCCGAAGAGCACTGTGACTATATTCACAATAAGGAAAACAAAGATTCCGTAAACCACAAAAATAAATCCAGTTATGTTTATCACCTCTAAAATTGATAACTATGTCATCGAAATGTAAATAAGGGTAATATACTGAATTTCTTGTTTTGTGGTTCGGGTAATTCTTGTTAACCTTATTGTAAAATATAAATAAATAAGTTAAGTTAAATAATGCAATTTTAATTTTTAATTTTGCTAGCTGCCAAAAGTAGTAAAAAAATTTATTGTTCATATAAACTGTTATAGTAATCGGACAAGCAATGCGATCACTAGAAGGAATTCGTGTTGTTTTATGGAAGCAACAAAACACATTCAACCCGTTTCAAAATGGCCGCCTTTTAATTGATTTTCTCAAATAACTAAGTCATAGATCTTAAAAGTATTAGCTACATAACATTTTATAAAGATTGACTAACATTCAGTTCTTAATGGTATTCCTAGTTACCGTAAAACACAGCACTAGTTTTTCAGTTTATTTGTGACATTATATCAGTGATAAAGTTGGTACACGCGTTGAACCACAATTGAAACTGTAAGTACGTTTGAAATCGGGTCAGAAGTTTGTTCCTGAAAAATACGAAATCCAGATTTTTAAAATTCAATACAACATATACAACAACAAAACATATGTTTTGTCAGTGTCAGAGTTGGTATTAATTTAAACATTAATTTTAACTCTATAAAAACCTTTTTTATAGTCTGTGCAGTAGTTTTCAAATTTCAACAATTTTTTTTCAAGGATTTGAAGGAAATCCATATTCCCGTATATTTTTGGCATTATATCAACAACTTACATTTTATCAATGACAAATTTAGTAGGTACATAATTATAAAGTTATTTAGAATTGAGTGAATTTATTAAAATCGGTTCTCAGGTTTCATATTTATTATGGTTTAGTTAAATGACACCGTGGGAAGCGACCCTCAACAGACACTACGTGAGAAGTAGTCTGAGCCGAGGTATGCTACAACCAAGCGTATTGCTTTTATTTAGAAATACATTTTACCAATCTAGCTGAAAGTTTAAATCGAGCATCGATTCAATAATACCCTGTCCTGAGCTTTAAAAAAAAAAATATAAATAGTGTTGTAGACCGAGTTGGATCAAGTCTTGTTACGGATATCCACACGAAGTTCCATTTACACGAAAGATAGTTAGATTTTCGCTAGTAGCCTACAACTAGAATATATAGTATAGAGAAAATAACGAGACGGCTTTCACTTATCCACGGAAATATACATTTTGAGTGCTCCTGAAGTCAATGAAGTGTGTTTTGGAATGATATCTGTCTGTCTATGTAGGCTAATGTGTACAATACTCCAAAGCCAAAGCAGTGGACTATTGATCAAATTTAGTATATGAGGATATTTTGGATGTATCTAAAGACTTTTATTGTTGTTTATTTTTACTATTTTATTTTTTATAACACAAAATTAGAGGAAGCTGTCATAAAACCAATTTTTTAAAATTCTGATGTTCATTAAATCACCCCTAACGACCTATAACAAAACTTCTGCGTTTTGTTTGAGGTTATGTTTTAGCAACAGTTGATCAAAATTGTTAGAGTTATTATTTTTTAAACAAGGTATTTTAAGGTTTGATCTTATGAGAGCTAAATATTTCCACTAAAATCGAGCGCGACTAGTTTTGGTTTTGTGTAAATTTTTTATATTTCTTGTTGTTTGATGACGGAAAAACGTCGCAATAACAGAGTCAAGCGTGTATTAAAACCTCACAACATAGAGTCCGTAAGCATATAGGGACAGTCGAAGTCTTTGAAGCGATCTAGCGCCAACATTTTAATTTTTTATTAAAACGTACAAATTCGTCATCAGAATAACTTTTTCTTTTATTTAATACTCCACATTTATTTCCAAAAATTCGATTTTTCAACTGTATAATTTTTGTGCAAGGACTTTTTTTTTGTTTTTGTTACTACTATATTTTTTCTATAGGCCTATATGGGACAATAGAAAGAATATAAATGCAAAGTGTGAAATATGCAGGATTTATAGTCTTGTCTGTGTAGAATAATAGTTGCGACTTACAGACAGACAAGCGTGTGAAATTATAAGGGTCCTTGTTTTACTTACGGTTCTCTAATAAAGAGAAATCAATGAAAATACAATCCATCTTTTATTTGGTATTGAATTGTTTGTCTAAAATCGCACAAAAACGGGTTTTAAAACTTATACACTATGCATTTATCAATTTGTGGTTAAAATAAGTTTTATTGGTCATACAAAAACTATAATATATGATTTCGCACTGCTGCAATTTAATTTCAAATTCTATTTTTATTATTATTATTTTTTTTTTTCTCTTTTTTTTCAGATTTGTACGTTATGCCGTTTTAAAGTTAGAGGTCGGGGACATGATATCTGACACTTAAATTTGTCCTAGGGCTAAAATATTAATTTTTCTTCAAATAACCATATATATTCGTAATCAGAATAATTACTAATTTTATTTGATACCCAACACATATTTCCAAAATTTTTGTTTGACAACTCTAGTTTTGCCCCGTAACTACCCCGATGTCATTTTTTGTTACCGTCATCTTGTCTGTGTAAACTGGTTGCAACTTACAGACAGACACAGACACACGCGTAAAATTATAAAAGTCCTTGATTTTACCTACGGACTCTAAAAAGAAGAAAGGTGCATAAAAGAAGGCCTAACCTAACCTAACCTTCAATAATCTAATAGCATCAGGGTCGGAAAAGACGAAGAGAGAGAGAGACCTGATAGGAAAATGAAAGAGTGGGATCTAACCCAAGACTACATAAAGAAAAGTATAGATCAAGATTTTATACATTGGTGTGTCCCCTATTTATTTTAGTTCCACTTTATTCTCCCAAATAAGAAGAAGCATTATATTTATTTCTATGACAGATGTATTTTTAAATACATTTTGTTGCAAACGTCCCTACATTAGCTTCTACAGTTTCCCGACCTCAACCTTTCGGTTGCTTTCGAATATCTCCGGAAATGAGAACTCAGATAAAAGGTTATCTTAAGAATCAACCCCTATTCAACCCCTGTCTTCAACGTTTGAAAACATTCCCGACATAGACTGACGTTTCCTAGCCGGTTTAATAAACAACTATCGTGTTCTGGTGATCAGCCGGTCAGTCAGTATAATTCAGTAGATATCAGGACGTGAATTATATAAATAATGTTCTACAACAAACAGTTTATTCGAACCAAAAGGATGTTTCACGACTAAATTGTTTTAAGGCCAATGCTTTAAGCAAATAGCAGAAAGTTGACTCAGTCATTGAAACGTCGTCTTGCTTTAAATATCGTTTGTTTTGAAAATTGTGGTTTTAAAATTTTTATTTGTTGATTGAAGTTTCCATAAGTAGAAATACAAGAAAATACTTCTATAGACCTACAACAATCTAGGGGAATGGAGAGTGAAAAAACCTGCATCCACCACACTTGACAGAGTTATAGAACTTTCGTTAAATTTAGCATGTACAATAGATTTACTGATAGTTCAACAGGATTGAAACAATGATGGCTAAATTTCAAAATGCTTTTTTTTTTAATCAGATTTTTGTAGTTCGTTACATCTAGGTCTGTAATAACCCACATTGTACAATTTTAACGCTGTGCATTTATAAACGACAAGGTCGATTTCTGAAAACTAGCGGTACACAAAAAACAGCTAAAGAAATACCAGTGTTTATGATGAGTGTTATTCAATTACTGTACTCCCTGGATTTAACATGTTTTGTAACCAAAAGATCAGATAACATTTATAAATAAATATTGAGCTTGACTTGTGAGATAATATTAAATAGAAAAAAATCGAACACAAGATCTGACAAAAATTACGTTTACTTAATCAAACGCGTTCCAACGACAAAGTCGCCATTCTCAGTGATACATGAGCAACAATAACTAAACTATAACTTATGAATATACGTTTGATTATGTAAACGTAATTTTTGTGAGATCTTGTGTTCGAGTTTTTTCTATCATATAAAAAGTAGTTAGATTTTCAGAAGATTTTTGTCCATTTTTATTGATTTTGTAAATCTTTATAAATAGAGTAGTTCGAACTTATTATACAACCAAATGGCTTTTTTAGTTCTGGAGGGTTGAAAACTTACGAATTCATAATTAAATTAAAAACCACAAAAATCCTCAACGTTTCACTACAGCGTTTACACATAAGCTGCGTGTATCGGTTATGTTTATTGTCCACCCACTGACACGCACACAAGATTTCCCATGAATGGAATATAGATGAATGTCTGACTGTCTAGATATCACGTTTACAGTTCTGTGTGTCAAATATAAAAATGAGTCTCGTAGTGTGGTCAGTTTAGAAATCTCCATTCCGGACGATAGAATGTATAAATACAAGGTGAATGGTGAATAATGTACTCACAAAATCTGGGTGATAGTACACTTCAATTGCAATATTTGACCATAGTAAACCCCATCCTAACTCTCTTAGTTTCCGAGGTGTATTTTTTTCCCCACGGTTTTGAGGGAAAACGTGACTTTTCTATTAAGAATTCTATTTTCTCACTTTTTAAGTTAAGTGACCCCATTTCCAAGAACTTCATTACATTCTATATGACAGACCCAACATAGTTTTTTAAAGCTGAAAATATGCATTAAATATTAAATCCCTAGATTTTGGTTCTCTAATTGACACTCAACAGTGGACAAATATAGCATTTGTTAAATTATGTTATTAGAAAATTAATACTCAGTAATGAATGTAGGTGGGTAGTAACTCTCTACAAAAGAAAGAAAATTTCTACATTGTCAGAATTAACCATTATCAAGGTAAGTGATCTGGTCAAATAATGGTATAGTAAAAAGTTAATAATCTGACAAACAAGGAGGTACAGGACTGAAATGTAAATTAAGTATTGGGTTTACATGTTACTTTCATGTAACATTTACATTTCATTTTAGAGAACCAAAATCTAAAATACCATCATATCTAATCCACGATGGTACTTTTGACATTCTTAAAGCAATAATTTTATGAATAAATAAGTAAATTAGCGATTTTACTGTTGGAAAGCTTATGAAAAGCGGTAGTTATTGTAAAATTTGAGCACCGTGTCATCGTTTGTTTGAATTTTAACAATGATTTCAAAACATTAACTTTTTTCAGGTTTAAGGACATAATCCATATGCTCAGTTTCAAGAAACAATGTTGGCTCTGTTTTATAGGATATGTAATGCACTTATTAGTATTTGTTACGTAAAAAATAAAGTGACAATATAGAATTTAACTGAAAAGTCAAGTTTTCCTAAAAACTGAGGGGGTGTATATTACGGTAAAGGAAGCGAGATCGTATGACGCTTACTATGGTTATTTTTTTGAAAATGTAGTGTACTATCAACCCGATTATTTTAGCACATTATTTACTATTCACCCTGTTTATTTATAAATACGAAGCACACAAAATTATTATAATATTCTTTGTTTCTACTAGGACTTACAGAATTATGTTTAGTATAATTTTAAGCCACTTCTAGATTTGTCACCTAATTTTTCTAATTGACGTGTTTCGGAATACTCTAGTCTAGAAAACTACTCCTGTACTTGAGTATATATAAAGTTCACAAAATAAGTAAATGAGTAGTTTTTGAAGATGACGGTATTTCGAAACGCGTCAATAAATAATAATAAGTCAGGTGACGGTGACTAAAATTTGTAATTCCACAAGTCCTTGCAAAAATACAGAATATTATAATAATTGTGTATGTATCAGATTTATTTATTAATAAATACTGTATTGATAAACGTTTTTAGTCATCAATTTGAAGGGAAATTATCGTTTTTAAATGTGACCACACTAGAAGACACATTTTTATATTTGACACAGAGAACTGTAAACGTGATATCAATACAGTTAGACATTAATCTCAACTCCATTCATTGGAAATCTCGTGTGCGTGTCTGTAGGTGGACAATAGAACGTAGTAGTTGCCAAACAGTTATGCTAATTTTCCCGCCAAAATGTAATGAGGTCAAGACATCTGGGTGCGCAACGCAACTCCACGAACATTATTGTCATGGCCATAAGACTGGCAGAGTAGTATTTACAACAAATATATCGATTCAAGAAGGGGGGGGATTACGTCATTTCCTGTCGTAGTTGTGACCCAAAGAAGGCCCCATCTGGGATATTAATGAATTTCGTGAAAGATGTCTACCCATATGATGGTAAAATGTAAATAAAAATATGTACAACATAAATTTCATTAGTCTTTTTAAAGTTACGGAATTAAAATAATTTTCATCAAAATAGCAAAACATTATTGATTGCTGGGAAGTGCTTGGGGATTACGATATACGCAAATATTTTTAGTATGTATGCAAATTATATTATCTTCTTTCATATTGAATTAAATTTACACATTTTAATTTTGAATATTTTGTCTAATTTTCAACAATAGCGAAATATCGGTCATTTTAAAGGATACTGTACAATCAAAACCTACCTTGGTTGTATAAGGCCATTTACTGAGCGAAATACTATGTAAACAGCTGTTTAAAACTGTGATCATCCGAAACACATCAGCAGAAGTTAACAATGACAGGAAAAATGTACTTAAATTAAATACTTTTATAATTTATGTTCTTTAAAATTAGGGAGATCTTTTCTGAAAATACGGATAGTTATCAAAAATAAAATGTTTTAAAAATACGTCATTAAAAATATTTTTATTCTATACAAAAAAAGAAAGAATCACCTAGTCTACCTTGGGAACAAAACCTGCTATACTATTAATATAGTTTATTTGGACATTTGCCTTGCCATCATTTGTCTATATAACAACACGACGTTTCGAGAATACACATCAACTCTCGTTATCAAGTGAAAAACCTTAGAATATGAAGTATGGTATTAAATTTTATAAAAAAGCAAACATTATTTCAACTATTTGAAGAGATGGAAATTCGATAATGAAGTCGGCCATGATTCCAATATAATATAAAGATTAGAGATTGTTAACCTGCTTAAAATTCGTTATCAGCTAGTATAGGTTAAGAGTAACTAAGAAGAAACTGTTTCCGAAGCGTCTTGAAACCTAGCGATCTTTAACAATATTAAATATATATTTTGTTTATTTCAATAGCAGCATAATACCTAACTTCTTTGGATTAAATTCAATTAACAATTTTTTTCCATATTAAAACTACTTTTCTTCTCCTCTTTTTTTAAATTTGAGATTATGTAATGAAAATTACCTTTTTCAGTAATAACTCTCTTTATTTCTTACCCAGTATACAAAGTAAGTTTGATGATCTTTTCTGCATCCAATATTTAACTGTTCTTCATGTTTCATATCCTCAGGAAACAGAAATAGTAATATTCGACGAACCGTCCGTCCATCGCCCTTGTGGTTTACCTCGTCCTTTGTACGTAAGCACGAAAGCGGTGAAAAATTTGGCTTACTGAAATTCATAAAAATCTAATTGAAATATCAAAATAGCGGCCATTAAAAAAGTTGTTCATATCTAATGTTTTATTCTAGTTATAATACAATAAATTCGATAAGTATAGGTAGACCTTAAGCTGCCCAACTTTGCATTAGAGAGATGAAAATGGTTACAAATTTTATACAAAATCAGTAGTAAAATGTATAAAATGGTATATAGCATGGTGAAAATTTATTAAATATTTAAATGGTAAATGTGTTGTGTTTGTGTGGGTGACTGGATGTTCATAGAACTACAGCAAAAACTGGAATTAGTATAATTTTATTGAATATTTTGGTTTATGTCATTTGTTTTTATATAGATCTAAAATTGAGATATAGCCTATGTCCTTTAAGCCAAATATAATATAATTTTAAGCATTATATTTAGATTAATCATTTTTTAAATGTCTACTAAAACCTTAGAAACAGTTTTTTAATATATAATTTTATTTCTTGTTAGGGGTATTTTTAAGTCATCTTAAAACAAAATAATGTAGTCTTGTATATTTACAAAATATAAAAAAACTTTTTCTAATAATTTTAAATCGGTAGGTCTAAAAACGTAGCAGACAAATATAGTAAATAGTACTGACTTTGAACTCAAGGCCTTCCATTTATACGGGGTTAAAAATATGTTTTCGCCTTAAGTTCCGTAAGGCAATAAATTTCACTCTTTTCTTATTTCTAACACTTTTTAACTCTCATTTTATTGGATTAGTTGGAAGGAAGGATTAGACTTGGCTATATAATATAATCTAATTCCTCATCTCGGGACCTTTAGGTTACCAAGCCCTTCTTCATTCCTCTTTCTAGAAATGCAGCGGCGTTTGCAGAAATGTCCATTGGACTCACATATTCAACAGGTCACGGACTCTAGGTGACGAATGCTTGGGGAACAGATTTACGAGGCTTATAAAAACGACGCCCTGTTTTGACTGCCGCACCTAGTTACATACCAGCACTAATTGCCAGAACCATAGAACCACCAAGACGTTTGACTCTGAGGACCGTTAAAGGGGATGCTCATTGTTGTAAACAAGGGCCACTTCAAAAACTGAATTACAGGGCCCAACTTGTCATGTACATTTGGATGAAACATATTTACAACCTTGTCCACAGTCGTGTAGACAGATTTATTGCTATTTAAACACTCAATACTTGTTTTTGACATTTTAAGACTTTCTCAACTATATATCAATTAATTTTCTCTCATTTTTAGTCCACTATATTCTGTCAAGAAATTCTGCCACTCTTAATAAAATCTGTTTACGCCAAAACATTATTTACAACCATGTCCTCCGTCAAGTGAAGATAGAACTCAGTATTATACCATAGAAAACTTTCACAACAATATATCAATTTTTCTTTATTTTTAGGGTTACTTATTTTTTTGTTTTAAAGATATTTGATAACGATGGGTTCATATTATTAATATGGGTTTAATCTGGTATTTGCCATCATTTTGTATAAAAACCAATACACGACGTTTCGAGAATATAAATCAACTCTCGTTATCAACTGTAAAACTATAACATAAAATACTACTAGGTTATGTTGGTGTTTTTCTCTTTTAAAGTTGATTTATACTCTGAAATCGTCGTGTATCTGTTTTTATATTCACAAATGATGGTAAATTTCCAATTTATTTTGTTTAGAAGTTCTGCCTATCATTAAATTTAACATGTTTATCCAAAAAAATCAAAATATTGTTTTATTTTAATCACTAACATACACGTAGTGATTTAAAAAGAAAAATCTATATTGACTTTTGCGGACTTCTCACGGTCAGATAAAAAGTGTTTTTGATATGATTCTGTGTAACGGGCAGCAGCTCCATTAGGTATGACCGATTGGTCATATATCAAACAACAAAACGAGTTTGATATTTTCTTGTATTTATGTGCGATATAAGCGAGTTATTATGTGTCGTCAATTTCTTTAAAACTGATTTCACCGAACATTCGCATCCACCTAACAATATCGACTTTCCTTGTTTTTATAAAAATAAGGTTATTTGGAGACGCTGGAAAAGGTAAATTTTAAAAATTCCGATTCATACAGATTTATTTTGAGATCTTATGAGCCCATTTTTAGTTTTTTATGAATTAAGTACGTTTGCGGATTTTACATCCTCTATTTAAGTTCCTGGAGAGCTCTTTCTAGAAAAATGTTAATGTTTTACAATGTAAATGCGCAAACAACCAAATTTGATCTGTACAAAATGAGAACTTATGAAGTTTATTGATTCTTGTAATTTAGGCGATGATTAATAGTTGAAACAGTCTTGCCACCTTGCCAAAATGTTTACTCATGTAGAAATAATCGGACATTTCATTAAGACAAAGCCTGACCACGGCCACCATGTGAGGGGAGATCGTCGACCTTTCAGCCTTTCACCTCATACCTGACCAAGTATTTATAATCATGAAATAGAAATATTTTGTACACTGTTGAATTCAATGACCTTTCTCTTAACAAGAATGGAAGTCATAACGGGATCAAACCTTAGCTCTATTCAATGTCTGCATTTAACAATATAATTGTTCTAATTACTACCAGTCTAATAGTCGGAATAAGTTAGTATTGTTAGCAAATTTCTAATTCTATGTATTGTAATCTCCCTTGGAATCACCAACAACCAAATCCGTGAAGTATCCAGCGATTTCTGTTTTTGAAAGATTTCTCACTTTCATTCTTCTATCGCTGAAGGTGATCTTTGTTTGTACGGAATATACAAGCTATTTGAAAAAAATGAGTAAAAAGCTTGTTGAAGCAAAAATCATACATGAAATAATTGACACCCCCCCCCCCTCCAAGAAAAACATTTTAGTTATTACAAAATAATTTCATAAGGAAAACTAGATTTTTTAAAGATACTTTTAAACGTACATTTTAATTGATTTATTTCTAACAAACGATGATCAGTCACTAAATATATAAATATCGAAAGATGAACAGATAAATAACACAATATATAATACGTAATAAATCGATTTTCTTCAATATTTCGGCTTTTGCCCTGTGTCAATGAAAAAAATAGTACATTATATAATATGACTGAATTTAATGATAGAATAACTGTTGGTAAATAATTGTATCATTAAATTCAGTCATTTTAAATATGTACTCTTTTTTGCTTGACACAGACAGAAGCCGAAATATTTAAAGTGAGTTTATTTATTGTGTTATTTATATCCTCATTTTTTGATGTAATTTTTCAAATACATATAATATGCATGTTATTGTGTCGTCAAACGTTTTAGAGGTCGAAATTTTAGTCAAATTTGATATGTGGCGAAGTTTTACAAACATTGGACTAATTCGTTAACCGAAAAAGTCGGTCAGTAAATGTTTAAAAAAATGTCGAATTTTAAAATAAATAAAAAAAAACTATTTTATTCCAATGTGGCACAATACCTAGTTTTTGCAGTTTTAAATCTGCAACTTGTGGCAAGTTAAAGTTAAGAAAGATAAAAAACAAAATTGTAAAAAAAAAATAATAACCTCAAAATTTTAAACCATCACCAATAACAGCTTTAGTACTCGGAATTTGAGTTGAATTTAGTCAGATTGAGGAAGTAAAATAAGTTTTACTATTCATCGAGTAGAAGTGAAAAATTTTTTGTTTAACTGCGACCGCTTGAAAGGTTTTCGTTAGTTCCTTTTATTTAGGACCTATATTAATATTAGCCTCATTTTATACAATTGGTCATCTTTCATATGGTAATTCAAAAGTTGAGGTTTCATAACACATTTTTTAAACATAATACCAAAAATAAAATAAATTTACCATGAACTAAGTGCTGTACATTATTTTAAAAAAAATAATAACTTACCTCCGAAATTAAAATAATTATTTTTCCAATTTTACACATAGTGAAAACAAACTTTGACATAAAAACTTACATCACGTAAATAACTCTTTGCCTTTATACAACCGCACTCACCAATTTGAAATCATTTATCTTAATAAATAACAAAATGACAATAATTTATTGCCAAAAGCCAAGGACTTGTCAACTGTGATTCATTCCAAATCTGAATCCATATATTGAACACATTACTCTATAACAAGTTCAATGCCAAGAAACCCTGCCATTCAAAACAAAATAAGGGTACACAATCTGTTCACTTATTTTTAAGCTTTCGGAATATCTGAAGTCGGCATTTATGCATAAATATTTTTCACACACATATATACGAAGTGTCGGAAAATAAGCGACCATACCGAAATTTCCTATATTTGAGTTTTCTTCGTTTTCCTTCCAGATTCAATTGCATTCTCATGAAGATCATGTTGAGTTTTCGGCTTCGGTCTTTAAACACTGGATCAGTTCTTTTATTCTGGGGTTTGGTTTTTGAAACATGATATTTAGTTTATTGTTCCACCCTTCAACTGCATTTGTGATCCTATGTCGGCCATTGTGGCAGACCCACTGTTGTATATAATTCTTCACATTTTCAATAAAATAGTCAAAGAACTCAGTTAACTTTTCACTTTCTAGTTTTTGGGAGCAGATCTCCAACCAGCCATCGTACACATCGCCGGGCTTGAGAAATGCAAGAGATGGACACATTTTATGAGAGTACGAACTTCCTCAATTTCTTTGTAGTCTCGCGTCTTGAACTCTTCTCCATAGACACTTTTTCATATGGAAGTAACATCCCTTTATTTATACTGCCGCAAAATCCCTTTCAGAGCCAATATTTCTGCCGCTTCAAAATCTACATTTACTCGCCTTGGTCTCTAATTAGGTATAGCTTTAAGTATTAGCTGAAAAAGCCTGACATACGTTTCTTTATTTTTATTCGGCAACAAAGCAAAGTCCATTGGATATATATTTGTTTCCTCAGTCGAGCTTCCATAGTCATCATGGATAGAATAAATCTTGGCAAACTGTTTACTGGAGCTTTTAAAAGTTCCATCCATTAAAAAAATCTTCACGTGATGTCAACCGTTCTTTTCCTAACGTTCCACTAAAAATCAGAATTCTTTCACCTGATATGTCATCCGCCAGGAGGAAACTGGTGCCATCTTTCATCTTCAGGATTTCTTCGTCAATAACGACATCATATCGCTTCTTTAGCTCTGCTTGGTTTCCTTGAGACTTGCACCTTTGCTGGTATAGAACCCTTTTCGTCGTAAGCTCAGCTGGCATCTCTGTTACGAATTCGTACCCTTTATTGTAAAATTCACCTAATTCCTGATTGTATATTTTCGAGACAGCTGTATCTTCTTCCCTGGCCCGCTTCTTTGCTTGTTGAAGAGTTTTCCTTACCTCCAACCGTGCTTTATCTGGAGCGCCACATTGATGTTCACTCGTACTCAACGCCTCGCCATTTTTATTTTCCAAGAATATCGTTCCCTCCACATTTTGTCGCTTGAAGTTATAAAAATATCCGCCATAGAGCGTGCACTGTTTACCTTTGTTGGTTGTAGTAAGTTCCATAGTAGCAAAAGGTCTGGTAGCACAAACCAATGAAACACTGACTCGCCCTAATGGACTATACCACAGAATCTGAAAACTATGAAGGTGACAGTGTTAGGGGGGAAACCCAGGGTAGTTTGGCAGCTTATTTTCACATTTAGCATGGTTGAATGACCTCGGGCGGGGGTGGGCGAGATTCAGGTTAGTTTGGCCGTTTATTTCGCGCATTCCGTGATGGTCTCTTTTTTCGGTCTATACGAAACTATCTCCGATATCGGTGTAATGAAATGTCCGCTGATGTCATTACAGTTATGAATTATTAAATGCTCTAAGGTCGCAGTTTTTATCCAACTTTAATAAAATTTTCTTTTAGACTCGGAATGTTGGTTGATCGTAAAGCCTTTGCAGATCTCTAACCTATCTTGAATTTAACGTGAACAGATTACTTGAATAATAATGATCAGAAAATTATCTCCCTCAAGTCATCTTTTTTTAAAAAAAAAAATTAAATGGCGACTATTTTAAATATCTTTAAAATCTGCTTTCAATTATCTGTATATTTTCTTACAATAAAATAAAAAATAATAATAATAACTCATTTTTAAATTATGAACCTAAAATTTAAAAAAGAATAAAAAACTAACAATCGTTCTAGAAGTCGAAATGTTAGTTCGATTTAAGTTATAATTTGACACTTTGTGAATTATTACTAGAAATATGTTTGTTATTTAAAAGTTAAGATCGGGATTTTTAAAACCTAAATCGTAATTGTAATACCTTAATGTTAATATAGTTACCGATTAACTATATTTATACACCGATATCTGTTTTGAAAAACGAATAAATCAATAAACTTTCTTTTTTTGTGTTTCTAACAACTATTTCGATCATTATCGCCTTAAAATCAATAAACCAAAAACAAAACTTGTCTTACGAAGTCATTTTATTAACTCCATATTATTAACATTTTCCCAAATCATTTTCCAAATGTTTAGAACACAATGCAACAAAATCGGAATTGAGTGGCTTTCTGTTCTCTAATACGCATAATGGCTGCATGATTTTACCAATACAGAAAACTCTTTTAAATAGAAAAATTCAGACTAGAAAACGGCTAAAAATACTTATACAGTATTACTTTCTGTCATAAGCCTATACGTAGAATACAGAAAGTTACGTGATGGGTCAATACGGTATTGAGTTGTTTACAGAAGTAGTCTAACCTTGTAGTCACACAGGTTGAGAATGGGAATTATTGCTGTCCGTACTTTACAGCACATAATTTGATATGTGGGTATATTTTGGCCATATCTCGAGTTGATTATTTTTAAATTGTACTTTTTAAAATCCTTAAAAATACCAGTGCTTGAGTTATTGATTTGCAGAGGTGAGATGAACCATTTACGAACAAGCTATATAAAAAAACACGGTTCGTGATTAATTTTGATACAAAAGATTTGGCGCTTAATTTTGAGATTCATGTTTCATTGATTTCTCTGCCGCCATCTTTGAGAGAAGATGATAACCAATGTCTTGTTTGAGACATTAAAACCTACATTTTAACAAATCTGAATTTTGTAAACTTTCCCTTAAATACTGAGCTTGAATGGTATTTGGCTTTGTGAAATGATGTGTAAGAAAGTGATTGCAGGTTTCAAAGCCACGTTTATTTAAAGTGTGTTATCCAATGCACAAAACTAGACTACTGTATTAATTGATTTTTCCGATATAATGTTGGGAATTAAGAATTTTAGTGTTTACAAAAACAAAATTGGATGAGGAATTCTCACATTACCCCTCATGTATGTTTCCTGAAAAAAAATAATAACTAAGCCTCTTTTAATATTTTTGTCATTTTTGAGTCTTACGTTAGTTTGAAACCAATATTACAACGAAAGTCGGGAACGAAAATTTTATTTGAATTATTATTCTATAACAAAATCAAATTATTCTATAATGAAAAAAAAACAATAAAAGACTTGCAGAAGAATCGAATCAGGTTCTTATACCCCCTAATTTACTTTACAACCCTTAGAAAGTAATTTTTTCATTCCCCCGTTAGTTATTTAGACATAACTTAAGCCTAAAGTCATAAAATGCCAAAACGTACATAATATATTAGACAACGGATGACACTATAAAACTGTAATGTCTTCTCTCTTGAGCCTTTCCACCCCAACCCCAATGTCATACAATAAGGGTTGATTCATCCCTCAAACTTATGTCTTACTCGTGCGCTAAAAGAAACGTGTATGCGAAATTATTGTACGGTTTGTTCATTGAGAGAATATAAACGTAAAGTATTTTATCATGTTAATTTGGACGCTCATTGCATCACTTGTGTCCAATGTTATGAGTAAGAAACATAAGCTTATAGATGGATTACAAATATATTGTACTAGATTGTCTTGGCCCATAGTGAGATTACGTAAGAAACATATGCTTATAGATGTATTCGATGTGGAGAAATATGTCATACCAGATGGTCTTGATCCATAAAAAGACTTAGTAACAACCATATGCTCATAGATGGATTAGAAATATGTCTTACCAGATTGTCTTGTGTGAGACTACGTAAGAACCATATGCTTATAGATGGATTAGAAATATGTCATACCAGATGGTCTTGATCCATAAAAAGACTTAGTAACAACCATATGGTTATAGATGGATTAGAAATATGTCTTACCAGATTGTCTTGTGTGAGACTAAGTAAGAACCATATATGCTTATAGATGGATTAGAAATATGTCGTACCAGATGGTCTTGATCCATAAAGAGACTTAGTAACAACCATATGGTTATAGATGGATTAGAAATATGTCTTACCAGATTGTCTTGTGTGAGACTAAGTAAGAACCATATATGCTTATAGATGGATTAGAAATATGTCATACCAGATGGTCTTGATCCAAAAAAAGACTTAGTAACAACCATATGGTTATAGATGGATTAGAAATATGTCTTACCAGATTGTCTTGTGTGAGACTAAGTAAGAACCATATATGCTTATAGATGGATTAGAAATATGTCGTACCAGATGGTCTTGATCCATAAAGAGACTTAGTAACAACCATATGGTTATAGATGGATTAGAAATATGTCTTACCAGATTGTCTTGTGTGAGACTAAGTAAGAACCATATATGCTTATAGATGGATTAGAAATATGTCGTACCAGATGGTCTTGATCCATAAAGAGACTTAGTAACAACCATATGGTTATAGATGGATTAGAAATATGTCTTACCAGATTGTCTTGTGTGAGACTAAGTAAGAACCATATATGCTTATAGATGGATTAGAAATATGTCGTACCAGATGGTCTTGATCCATAAAGAGACTTAGTAACAACCATATGGTTATAGATGGATTAGAAATATGTCTTACCAGATTGTCTTGTGTGAGACTAAGTAAGAACCATATATGCTTATAGATGGATTAGAAATATGTCGTACCAGATGGTCTTGATCCATAAAGAGACTTAGTAACAACCATATGGTTATAGATGGATTAGAAATATGTCTTACCAGATTGTCTTGTGTGAGACTAAGTAAGAACCATATATGCTTATAGATGGATTAGAAATATGTCGTACCAGATGGTCTTGATCCATAAAGAGACTTAGTAACAACCATATGGTTATAGATGGATTAGAAATATGTCTTACCAGATTGTCTTGTGTGAGCTAAGTAAGAACCATATATGCTTATAGATGGATTAGAAATATGTCATACCAGATGGTCTTGATCCATAAAAAGACTTAGTAACAACCATATGGTTATAGATGGATTAGAAATATGTCTTACCAGATTGTCTTGTGTGAGACTAAGTAAGAACCATATATGCTTATAGATGGATTAGAAATAAAAAAATAATTAAAACAGCATAACTGTTAATTAATTAATTAGGTTTATCTGTTTGGTTTGTAAAAACGGCCGGCCGGAAGGCAACATATCAGATAGGATTTGATCAGATAGGCTTGAACTGAAAGTTTTAAGTAATATATACTTTCTTTTGCTTGGCTCAATATTTATAATTTCACCCAAAAATGAAAATACAAATAACTAACAGATAAGAAATATGAATAAACTTTTGATTCTTACTTTGTTAACACAAATTATATGGGGCGAAAACATTACCCAGACTTTCTCGCTCTCCAGTTCCCAAAACCAAATAAAAAGGAACCAAAGCATTCGTTACCAAAAATGTCAATTCTTATTTGTCTGTCAAAAATTAAAAATGAACCATAGCTGCAGTCTTTGGAAAAATATGTATATATTTAAATAGGGGGGGGGATCACTTTTCAAGGAAATGATGTTTTTGATCAAGATTAGTTTTGGTCCGTTGTTTGGTTATGGGGATAAGTGAGAAAGTTCATTTTTATTAGTTTATAGAAAATTACCTTTTTTGTTGAAAACGTAATTTTTTTGGTTAGAATTATTATTAATATTTTTTTAATTATCTACAAGAAAAGTTGACTAAAATGTTCATTTAAATTATTTTTTTCTAAAGTCCGTACTTATTTGTATTGCTTTAAAAAATAACGTCAAAAGTAATGCTCTTAATACAAAAAACATTGCAAATTTAGTTTATAACAATTCTATTCAAAATATTATCGTTTTAAATTTTCCTCTAAAATTCATAATTTTCAAAACAGATATGTGAGAAAACCCATTTTGACTCACAAAAACCTCCTAGTTTCAATCCAATACTCAGCTCAATGATTTCTTAAAATATCTAAATACCTTAGAAAACCTCATGTAAATTTCATTGACTTGGGCCTTTTTTCTTTTATCTATTTTTTTCTGTACAAATGTGGTTTAAAATCAGCAGTTACCAGTTAATCAAAATCAAGATCAGCTCTAGTATTTTAAAATGTATTTTATTCTACATATACATCTCAACTCTCTCTTACATTGACAACGCCAGAAGCAGAAATATACAAACAATGTTTATTTATATTTCTAATCTGTAACTTATTTGCACCTTCATCTTTGGATGAAATCATATATAAATAAGTAACAGATTAGAAAAATAAATAATCTTTGTGTTCAAAGTTTGAAAAGTAGGATCATAAAATTGGAAACATTTGCTATACAAATATTTGAAACCATAGTAACACTTCTGAGAACTGTATATCAAGGAATTTCAAACAAAATCTTTTCTGTTAAAGTACCGGTTGATGTATAGTGTATGAACACTCCTTAAACCTTTACAAGTACAATGGCCTTTGACATCTGCTACACAGGGGTTGTAAGTATTAAGAGTTCCATAATATTTAGCTCAAGATGTTAAACGCGATTAGTTTGTCATTTTATGTAATGACAATAACAAAAATGTAAAAACTATATTACGTTATACATTTAATTAATTACCTTTTTCAAAAAAAGTAAATTTTGTAAAATATTTTGAAAAAATCCACTTTATTGTGAACGCTTGTCCGCCCTGAATTTGAATGTACTTAAAATTGGAGAACTTTTGTCATCTGATATATTTATGTTAGCGTGATGAAATTTCTGTTCACTACTACTGAGCCGTAACATAATTATTGATTTAAATTTTCACAAAACTAAAAAAATATGAATTATATTGAACGTGCTTTCAAAATTACCCAACGTCTGGTTCTTCCTAATTTTAAATGACGTGGTTTCAACAAATAAACCATCTGTGCTAGATCTAATCAGAGATGTAATTCAAGTATTACAGGTGAAATTACGTTTTTCAATAAAATTAAAAAATACACTATTTGTTTAGTATCAAATTTTAGTTTAGAGTCTTAAAAATTTTAGTTTTATCAAAAGAGTTTTTAAAAACGACAATTTTGATGAAGCTTTCTATAAGTAATAAAATAATGATAAATTTTTTTAATACGTTACTTAATATCTTAAGAAGAAAAGTAGGTGTAGAAATCACTTGTATCTATCAACACCTTATACAAAATTGGAAATTGAAAACTATAGTGTCAGGTTCATTTTCAGATTAATTTCAAATTATTCGGAAATTATAATTTTCATTTATCTGCTGTTTGTAATATTCTTTTAAGTCGTAATATTCTTTTAAGCCAAAATTTGATTGAAATCGCTAGAGCCGATTTTGAGATTTGACCTTTTAAGATGGCATAACTTTACCCATGAATTGGTGCACAATTGTATTTGGTGAAGATATAATTTTTGGCAATTTTATTTACCTTCTCATCCATACGTAATACAAAAATTTATGTGATGTGCCAACAATCGACAGTGAGTTTTTAGCTAAAATATCCGGTTTAACGTGATTTTGGGAATGACATCTGTGCACGATTTATTACTTTCTTCATATTCCGTCTGCAAATATTCTACAGAAAGTGCTAGATAAAACTAAATTAGACCGGCTCCATTCATAGTTGCGAACACCCACACACTCAAACGCACAAAGGATTTGCCAATCGGCTCCGGTGACTCATCGTCCTTCGCCAACTAAACAATCTGCGAAATGATAACTAACCATTGATTGAGCACAAAGGAAACAGATTTGGCTTGCTTTTAATTTCGCAATTTGCAATGATTAGTCTGAGTCTATAATGATAATCGTGGGAATAGGACATCTTTATAATTGGACTCGCACTTCATTCAATAGACTGAGATCTTACTAGGTTGAAATGTATATAATGCTTCCTCATTTACGTCTAGTAAAATAGATAGTATCTTAGACTTTGCAGTTGTTTATGTGCAAAGCATTTTTATTATATCAAAAAGATTTGGTGGAAAAACACTAACTTTTTTACATTCACCATACACAAAACCAAAAGTCGTTATAAAAAATGGTTCTAATACTCGTATTTGAGAGAAAGAAATTTATATATATTACTGAGATTTTCTTAAAGCATTTCTTATCAATATTTTTTGAATTTTTAAATGTTTTTAAAGATATTAATGTATTTAAATTGAGCTTAAGCTTGGTTGATTTCAGCCATAAAGTTGTCCTAAACATTAACCGACGACTTTTAAAAATTTACGTTCAGTTTTTACTGATTACTTTTTTTTAGGGTCAATAGCATTTATTTGAGGTTTTGGACACTGCGTAAGGTCATTAATGTTCATATTTAACCAACGAAATCGGTTCGCACGATTTTGACATATCATTCACAACTCTACGGTCGATTTATTAGTTTTTTTGATAACTCTGGAACCAGAAATTACGGGGAAATAACCACTAATATGGACCTTAAAAATTAGCCTACATTTTATCAAAAGTCAATATATAGCTTATTCTTGGTTTTTGTTCTAGACTTTGATACAATCATTAAAAAATACTACTATTAAATACATCACAAATTACAATAAATACACGAGATAGCCTAAATATAACATGAGTTAATAACATATAGGCCCTATAGAATAGTCACATAAAATAAATTTGCAAAAATATGTGCTGAAAAGAGCTCGCGTCCTTTACATAAACTCCTCCAATGTACATAATGACACAAACAACAGTAGATGACTTGGTTGTTTTAAAAGACTTCTAATTTTGTAATTTTTCAATTTTAACCTGAGGCTTATTAATAAATAAAGAAATCGTTTGTGGTCAAAGTTTATTGCATAAACTTAACCTGTGTTGTTTATCACAGGTTATAAACTTTTCTGGTGTTGTAACGGTGTGTCTGTAAGTTGTTACACTTAAACTTGAGATAAAGGATCACTTCAAGTGTAGGTTAAGAATCTTAAATTCACTAAAGGTATTTTTACAGACGGGCATACTAAAAATAAGAAGAACTAAAGTAAAAATGATAAATACTCAGAGTTTTTAAAAATAGCCCGTCATACCGCTGATAAGGAAGGGAAACTTATTTTAGTGTACCCGGTCTTTTCGACCTTGACCTCCGTATTAATATATGCATATAGTCAAGCAGCAAACAATGAGCTATTTAAGATTATGTGGGACCTAGATAAGGAGAACTGCCATTTTTAACGTTTTTTTTCTTCTTGAATTGTTTTTTTTAGATTGGAAATGTTAGATAGCTCAGGAGTGTTGTTAGATGTCAACCCAGCATTTGATCGATAAGTTTAAAAGATCCTCTGCAATAACTATTGCGGCATTTCAAGACCATTCTTTGAATGACACGGGTGATCTTTCTGAGGTCCAAATACAACGTATAGTACATATGCTTTTTATACAGTAGGGCCAATTCATCTTTGATATACAGGAAAAAGTTACTTTAAATATACAGAACCATATTAATAAATTAATAAACTGACTTGAAAACTGGAGTATAAAAATAAATCAACAAAACTAAACTGCGAAAAAAACTTGTCTTACTATCTATTTAAACATTCCAATTCCTCAATATACCAAAAACTGATATTTAGTTGACAGAAGCTTAAAATAATAAATAAATAAAATAAAAAATTCAAAGCGGCAGACTTTAAATCCAAGGCTAAAATTTCTCTATTGTCACATTAATTTAAAATCTTGTATTAAACTACGATAGAAATTAACAACCAATAAAACTTTATTGAGACTCATACTTACTAATGGTTTACAGGTGTTTGGTTGGTTCTGGTAAAAAGAGTAACCTAAAATATTTCCATCAACATTTACGTTACCCAGACGCTGTAAATCATACATTAGTATTCTAACTTTACCTCTCAAGATTCCTTCCATGTACTACATTGCCGAACCATACTATTCGAAATTTCCAATAAGAATTTAAAATCATGTTAATCGTCTGTTGACAAATTTCAAAGTTTCTGATAAACACTTCTCAGACGGTATAAACTTTCTACATTTAATGTCTTGGTATATTATCTCAAGAAGTTTATCACAACTCTTCTTGCTCATCCGATAAAATTTAAAAAAAATATTAGGATGCTTTACTGTATTATCTAAAATTTACATTTTTTTTTTTTTTTTTCAATATTTAATTGAAAAGTGAATGCGCCCAATAACGAAGTTTTCGTTGTTTTCTGGCTTTTATACGAAGCAATAGAGCAATCACACAAGTGGTCTCGATGAAATCCATGCTATACTCAAATATTTGCGATTTGTTGATCGTAGTGCGCGCCACACAATATTTTCCCCAGACAGCGACTTTTCAGTCGTTGCGACAGAAAATTCCAAGTGAGCTTCTAGCCAAACAAGTACGAGAGGTTGATCCCTAAAGAGCTGTACTTTAAAAAATAGGATAGCCTAAATTATCGAAAATAGACTTTAAAATCATTATTCTCGTCAAATTTTACCCGAAAATTATATACCCCATGATCCTTTTACTATTTAATAAATTAAAGTTGAATTCGAAATGACAAGCTTTGAAAATCTTCGATAAAACAGTATGTTATAGCTGTACATATAAACATCTCTATCTATCTTTTAGTCACACTCAGTTTTGTAATATTAAGCCGTTTTCATACTTGTCTACACACTATGTCAAGTTTAGTGGCTTTTATAAAGTCTTTAAGTTGTAATTTCTTGCTTCTAACTAATGAAGTTAGCCTAGACAATTCCTATGTTAATGCGATATCCCAAGTTCGGAGGACTATTATAAAACTGGCCCCGAAATTCCTTTTATCGGCCAGACAGACCAGTTGACATATAACTAGAGGAAAGTGAAACGCAAACTCGAGCTAGCAAACCGGTTGCCAGTTTACATTTTAAAATGTCAAATCAAACACGAATGCAAGTATAAAGTATGTTGCTTTTGAGATTAATTTTTGAGAATTATAATTTATCTTGTTCATTTATAATCTAAAATCTAATGAGACTAATTATATAACATAACTAGAAAACAAGTTTATCTCCTGGGAAGCCACACACCGAGACTTCGTTCTCATTAGCCGAAACAGTGCTGGAATTATTCAGTTGTTAACTTCTTAATCCGTTATCATTTTTTTATAATGTTATCAATAAATAAATTTCAACCTCGAAGTTGGTTTAAGAGTTTTTAAATCAGGAAATAATTGCATGGCCATTAGGGGAATGAGGGTTCGGGAGTACCACAAGAATTCCCCTCTTGCTTGTTACAAATACGGTACGTAGTATATAGAAACTTAGGTGATGGGCTAAAAAAATCGACCCATAAAATCCCCTGAATGGTTTTTGGAATGCTTGTTTACCTTTTGCTCTACAGTCTAATCGCGTTAACAAATTTTTTGACGATTAGTTTTGGATCGTTTGATTTTGGTTGTGAATAAGTGAGAAAGTTTGTGCAATATTTTTGTACCGATTATTGTCCAAATACTTTCGTTTACAAAAAATACGATGTGACAGGAGCAGTATCGTGAAACATCAAAGATTCAACAACTTCCTCTTTCTAAATCTTATGACGGTAGTAAAATTGTTGAGTTTTGTCCTTGATATATCAATTAATACCTTGCACACAAATACCTTGAATATTGAAAAGTAATGAGCATTGATTGATCTTCGATTTCCATTGATTTGTTTTTTGACATGGCTATTCTTACGAGTGTCATTTCTCACTTTGAAGTTTCGTTTCTGGAGAATATAAAACATTTATGATTCACCACCAGTTATGACAATTCAAATAATAAAATCTGGGGGATTTTCAATACCCTCAAGGTGGCCAAGATGAGGTTCTTCTGATCCAAATAGAGCTTCTCCAAAGTAAATTTTTCGCATACTCAAATCATGGGTTTAAAATACCATAAACAGCTTTCCACAACTATAACAACCGTCAAGCGTTGACTCTCATTTTCACATTTCGTGCTGTGTTTATATCCTGAACGCGGTTCATCTTACACAAACATTATTGGTGCCACCTAAGGAAGACTCCTTTTCCGTAAGCAAGTTTTACCTTGTGAAATTTTATGTGTGCTGACTTGATTTTTACACATTTTTAAATCACGTAACGCTGTTCAATTTTATTGAGTTCCATTTTTGTGAGAAAAAACATTTCAAAGCGTAAATCAAGGTTTTCTACTTTCAGCTATTGAATTGTTGGTTTCGCAATGCTCCCCTTTTCTAAGGAAAATAAATTCATTACGTTTATTTATTCATCTAATGATTTTTATTTTATTTTGCCCTTGCATCTGAATTATGAAATTGGCGCGCGAATACTAGTCGTCGTTGAGTTAGAAGCTGTCTTCGGTGATAAAATATCTTGTAAAGATGTTAAAAAATGTAAAAATTATAACGCAGATCAGATAAAAAAAATATGCTTTTCGAGTAAAATATGAAGATATTCCAAAAAGTGTTTTAGACATAGTTGTATTCTATAGAATTTTGTGTAAATGAAATGAACGACACTTGTGGAATCTTCAATAACCAAATGAATTAAAACACAACTTTCCACAAAAAAACCATTTTATTTGAGCAATACAAATACAAGACGATGTTTCAATGACTAAGTCATCATCCTCAGGTGCTATATACACACAAACATTGACACTAACACTGATCATGTTTAATTCATTTGGTTAGTTATATATGTTAGAGTTAGTAAAAAAACTTATTTTTTCAAGATTAAAAAAAAACTTATAGAATTCAAAAAGTTCTCTTACCTCTCCAAGTATTGTACAGCTGCCGCTCTTAGGGTATAATAATTGAATAACCCCCCCCCACCCACATATGCTTCGTATGTAATAACCGAGTAGATAATTAGGTTGTCATCACTTTATACAATCTGGAGTGGAACAAGCTTTTAAGTAAATACATTAATGTCGAGTATGTAATTAAATGTAAACACACTTTACAAAACTTCGCAGTGAAGTCTCTGTAGGGTAGTCTATGTGAATTGTTTCATCAATCAGTATCTTACTTAAATCAACAATTTTAACTGACCATTGTCAAGGCTAACTCATTGTCAAATTAAAACTAAAGGCAAAATATTGTCAAGATCAGTCAATTCGTTTTCAGCATGCAGCGTTTATTATACAGTATTTAGATTTGGACCAAAGGAACTCTTATCAAAAAAGATATCCAGTGTTTAAGAGAATTATTGTGATAGTACTCAAATTTCAGAATCTGATTTTAGAAAGGTCATTTAACGCACACAAAAATAATACTTCAAACCAAATTAGTGAGGGATAGGCCAGTAGCGGCAATTTCATATTATAAGCTGCCATTTTGATTATGAGCAACGAAACAGTTTGCAGTTACTACGCTAAAAGAGCTTTCCACCTCTAGTGTCCTTCTATTTACTTCATTATATCAATGCGAACCTCGAGCCGTAAATACTATATTGTTATGATTGCTTTCTATTTAACAGCTTTAACACTCCTTTCAAGCTTAAATAAAAAATAGTTTTAATTGGCACGAATTTTCTCTATGTTCCTAATTTTCTTTCAAAAGCTTTATCACTCCATAGAGGGTTACCGTTTAAAATTTTGAGGTCATTGCAAAATTATTTTATATAATACTTAACTTCTCTAGTCGTATAAATTTCTGAAAAAGGGTGAGTTTGTATTCACCAGTCCAAATTTAGAGATGGGGTATTTTTGGACACAAGATACATACAGTTCAGTACCATTCTTACAATGACAACCTTAATAAGAGACATATGATAATATAACAGTTAATAACTGTAGTATTTCAGAATATTTTGTCCTATTTTCGCATGCCTTCTTATTTGGTCAGACTGGTGAAATATTTGTGAAAATTTAATCAGTTATTCAATAACTGAAGAATGAATATGAAAGTTCAATTCTTCTTTGTTCTTTTCCACTTGAGACCAATGCACACCAAAATTGTAAATCCAGGCCTCCATCGCTACACCTCCGCACTGCCGCATATATTAAAGCGTTGGCAGCGTATTCTGTTTTGGAAACACACGGACAAAATATTGCAATTGTGGGAAATATATAATATTCTGTATCCCAATTATCATGAAGTGGCTTAGGGCCTAACTTGGAGGCTCACAAAAATAGGTTATGTCTCAATGTTTGTATACTAATAAATTCCTTCAAAAACAAATACTGTACATCCAAATAAAAGTTAAGTTGAACGGAAATCCAATTAGAAGACACTCAGCTCAAAAGCATCATTGAAGACTCTGATGGTCTTCCTGTACACTACTGGTCTATTAGTATCTCTAATTATATATTCTCTTGATGTTTCCATAAGTGTTAGCCCCTACGTTCTTGTCGAAAAAAAAATTCTAGCATTTTCTATTTATTTATTATTATTTAGGAAGCCGATTGTACTCCCTAGAGACCTTAGTCTAAAATATTGTTTTTGTACTTTCATGTTCTAATCCATCTAGTTTAGATTTATATCCTTTCTAATGTACACATGTTCTTCCCTAGATTATTTGCAAGCTATTTATATATTTTATTTAGCCATAAAGCTAAACTGAGCAACTCGACCCAATGTTGCTCAGTTTGCTATGTAGTCGTATCATTCGTGTAGATTTGTTATTAATAATAATGACAAAACAAATTTGCGAATATTTCCTTTTTTAAATTACCTGACTCCAAAAAAGTAAATATTAATGACACTGACTAATGTAAAAAAATGTAAGTAAAAAGGTTACGGTTCAGGGATAATTAGTGAAATGCACTTTGGACTGCCGTGACTAGAAGTTCATATATTTTGATCATACTGACATACTTCTTATTAAAATATTTAATTACTTTAGGTCCGTCTTGTGACTTCGTTGTTGATTGCTTCTTACATGTTTCGAGGCCGTAACCCCATCATCAGAAAATTACTTTGTTCACTTTGAAGAACTCGTCATTGATTATATTAAAAAACACATTTAACACAAGAACATACATTGACACAAAAATAAAAACACATCGTATGAGCTTGTCTGACATTGTTGTGTGCTCTGTCATGTCTATCGGAGTACTGCTAGTTGAAGTTATTAATATTGCTGATAAGGAATCATGTTTCTGAAGATGTTTCAAGGTTATATCATATAGTTGATGTGATTGGAAGGAGATACTTCTTAGTATTTGTTTCCAGCACTAAGTGATCCCGATGTCAGGGTATGCTCTGTATAGATGAGCAGCAAGAGGCCATAGCGAATGTGTGGTATATTTTTACTATAATATCTAGATTTTGTGTTTGTTTATCCAACCATTTTGATCAAATTTGTTTAAAATGTAGACTTTAAAGACAAACAAATGGCCGTCGTCTACCGAAAAACTCTAGTTCGAAAGTTATCTGTAAAAAAAACTGATTAAAATGACATCTTAAAATTTACATGATTTTAACAAATTATTAAACCTAATTTTGTGTTTTGGTCTTAAGTAGCTTACCCCTCACCCCATCCCTGCAATTGTCACCTTCTTTGAAATAAAAAAAAATTTATTTCGTGTAAGATTTTTTTTTTATATATGGGGTGTTTGTGTAGTTTATTATTATGAAGGACAATAATTGTGTCATCATTTTCTTGACAGAAATAAAAGAAGTTTTAGCAATTTTTTTGCACAATTTCATTTTGTTTGTAATCACAAATTTATCGTAGCAGTTCGTAAGTAACCTGTGCTTGATATATAGACACACGTGTATGTAAGAAATAAGGTCAAGGAAACAAAAAAATTAATGAGAGTTAGATCTTCTAAAAATAGAACCAGTCAAGTTTGTATCGCCCTTAGATGAAGGGGAAGGTTAAAAGTGAATCAACTAGCAGAGGGGTTGATAAGGTCAATCATTTGAAAGGAGAAGAAAAGCAAAAATTTTGAAGAGATTCGTAAGGAGTTAGGTTTGCTTTTTCTTTAATTGGGTTCCATTCTTCTTTAATTTGCTATGAGTGATGTACCTACTGAAGTTGTTTTCACTTATTTCGCTCGGTATATTGATCACGTTTCGCTGAATGTAGTGTGAGAAATTCGAACCCGGCTGTTGAAAAAGCAACAGTACAGATAAGAGAGTATACCCAGACCTAACCTAACTGCCAGGATATAATCTGTAAACGTTCTTTTTGACTAACGTTCAACTGACGAATCGTAGGTAGCGCTACTATAGCGTTACTGTTAAGCGGCGATGCCAAGTTGTGCGTTAATTTTACCCGCCGGCAGTATGGACAAACAGTCCAGGTTATTTCATGTTTAGAACTCTACTTATATTAAATCCAGGTGGTATTTTAAACTTTATTTGATTCAAATGAATTCATTACCCCCGATAGTTCCGGAGTTATTTTTTTGTCTTCACGGGCTATATTAAAAGTAGAATTTCGATATATTTTACACCTTTTCTTACAATTTTTAGCATCAACATAAAAACATTTTTTTTAGCAGGAAAGATGATAGATATAATTTGAATGCTAACTGCACTAGACACTTGTCAGTAATCGGTACAGAGGTTCCAGAGTTATAATAATTTTGTAGCCTACTGCTGAAAAGTAGAAAATTCAGTTTTGGCGACACATTTTGGGAAATATATGGGTGAAATGAAATTATTTTTGCTATCAATAACTTACACATCCTACCACCAACATTAAACCTTAAGATTTCAATGTGTTAACCGTTAGAATATCTAAATATATAGTATTTGTAAATGTGTAATTACGTTAATGATTTCGAGATATTCAAATGATCAAATATTTCAATTGTGTGCAATTTTTTCGGTTTCATATAAAATTACAATATTTCGAAGACAAAAGACAGTACAAAATATTGTCAATGCATGCATACAAAATGTGGGGGAGTTATGTAAATCCGTTCCTTTATTTTAATACACAAATAGACAAATACGCGCCAAAGGAAGCGTTTATAGGCATATTGTTCTTTGAAATTTTGTATTTATTTGAACCACCTGATTCAATCTCTCTTATAAAAAAATATAATTTAGCATTGAGACAAATTTTAAATGGAAATTAGGAATTCCTGTAAATTGTTTAGCATATTTTTTATTGGGGTCAAATAACTAAATCCTGTTGCTCATTTGAAGTATTTTGTACCTTTAACGGTTTCAGAGATCAACAGTGGCCTTACTATAATTTTTTTTATTTTACTGAAAGACATTTTACTATTGTTTACTTTCTCAAATATAGGTATAAGTGTAAAGAAAATTATCTGATAAGTCAAACATTTTGAGGTCATAGTGGATATACTGAGCTCAAAAGAGTGGTTTGGAGGGATGTAGTCCGTCGTCTTGTACAGCCCGTCAAGTTTGGTTTGTGGACGCATTCTGGTCACATCTTAATTGGTTTTTATTATTTTTTGATAACTCAAAATTTGAAGGTAGCTGACATCAAACCAAAACTCAAACGAGTTTGATCAAATTTTGCTAAACTATAGCCTCTAAGCACTTGAACAAAACTAATTGGTTGCCATCGCCTCAAAAATAACAGTTCGTGAATTCACAGAAAAAAAAAGGGGGGGAAACAAGAAATGTGCCATAAAACTGTTACTGATTTTGTTAGGATATGTGAAGATTAATTACTCAAACCAACATGTCAAATCGAAAGTAAAAATTCTGTAATAATTTTCACAAAACTATTTCGATTTGAATTACATACCATTTACGTATAGGGCGAGTTTTTGGTATAAACGAAGCAAGTTCAAGCTCTATTTAAATACATAACTATCTGATGTGATATCACATAACAGGATATAGTTTATGACAACTTTCGGCATATGATCTAGAACATCAACAAAGTTTTGAACAATATAAAACCCATACCACAAGTTTGGTACAATAACACAAATATTTTTTATTTGTGTGTGGGGGGGGTGTGTGTTATTGTACCAAACTTGTGGTAGGGGTTTCAGTGTTCTATATTGTTCACTTTCACCATAGTGCATTGTTCTGTCATTAAGGCTATAAAACAATGAAATTACGAAAATTGGAGCTTGCTCACCAATTAATAACACACTAGAAAATTCCAACATTTTAATTCAGATAAATCAAATAAAGTAAATTAATAATGGTAGTGATATATAAGTATATCATCTTTGTGAGCTTCTCTTAAAGCAAATACAGTAAAGAAAAGTTTTTTGGGATGATCTCCGACTATCATTTAGAGCCCAAACGAATGTGACTATGTTTATCAGTTTGGAGAACGGTATAGTTCAATAGGCAGAGCGTGGGCTTATCTCGCTGAAGTTCTGATGACTAATGAAGTAAATGAACGTCACAAATTATGGCGTTGCTTTTTTCTATGAGTGACCTACTCCCCCGTCATCATTAGTCTAACGGGCTAAAAATATGGACATTAAGCAATAATAATATATATTGAATTAGGTGTTTGGGATTAATAAGGCCATATTATTTAAGGCTGTTTATCATTTTTTCGATAACTCGATTTCACATAATATGATTCAAATTTCGTCGAAGGAAATCAAACCACACGTATCACTTAAAAAGATTAGGCCGAGAGTAATTGTTTAAAAACCGATAAATTGTCCACGACGCTGTTATAAAAGACCTATTTCTCAAAGTCAGTTAAACTAATGTCGATCAAATTTTAGTGGTATGTGAAGGTTATAAACCACAATTAATGAGCAAAATCACAAGTAAAGAAAATTGACACGCTTCAGGTATAATTGACAAAAAAAAAAGAATTGACCACCGTCAATTTTATAAACATTTTCTTTGAAACATTACATTGTACAGGTTAATCATGTTAAAGAAATATTGAACTTCTCTGGTTATAATTTAAATGATATTATAAAAATGTGAAAGATTATTAGAATTATTAATATCCCAGATAAATTAGCGAGGGTCCTGCACATTGTGGCAACATGTTGACTGCATTCAGGCGAAATGCCCACTATGGCATCTATTGACATTGTCAAGAGAAAAAAAAAAATCACATATTAATTTTCGAAAGTCAGTTGACCGAATTGGTATACTCTCTTGTCTGTGGCAATACTGATTATGCAAAAAATGTTAAATTTTCTATCATTATTTAGAGTTAGTATGGGAAAGAAGATACTGATTTTAATTAGGAGGTGATTAATCTTGACATTTCGTTAAATTCAAATAGTTAGATCATTTTTGAATTATACGTCTTACCCAGGGGGTTATTCTTAATTTCAGTATTTTACCGTTCGTTCCCAACCCAACTGAGGGAAGCTTGGATTTATCGACCAATATTAGTTCTTTATCAAACAAGGCGTTTATAACTCATACATAATTTCTCTGACAATCCAATCCGATACCAGATTTAAAAGGTATATGCTTATGTCATCTACATTGATTTATTTTTACCTTAGCTAAGTGATTCTACAAAAACACTCAAACAGCGTTACAAATTCCAACTTTTTTCCTCCAAAGGCACAACACATAGATCTTTTTTATTTAATTAGATGTTAAGTAAGATTTTTATCACAGGCTTTTTGTGAAATTAAATGTTCATGAAAAGCTACACATCTTAATCTTTTTATTTCTGTGAATTAATTCCATGTTCGCTGTGTTAATCTACTAACACTAGTATCTAATGAACAAAATGTTCTGGAAATTTGGTTTTTAAAGTAACCAAGAATTAAGGAAAACGTCATTAAGTATATTTGTCCTATATCTTAAGGGGCTTTCGTGATTTTAGAGATATTTTTTGCCTCGTGTAACCTATACATTGGCTTTGGTCCTCAATTTAACAAATTTATCTTGAGAATCTCCGAACGTTAAGGATAATGAATTTCCGGAAAGAATAACACTTGATGATTAAACCCATTTAAGTTTTATTTAAATTCTTGGTGTGTATTTGTTTGTTTTATATATATTTACGCCTTTATTTGTAGTGCTAAATAAAATGCAAATAGATTCATCAAATTTTCAAAATGAATGATAATTCCGGAAAGCCAATGTAGGTCTCTTTGGGTTTTATCTTAGATTATGTGGGAATTTTATAGTACTATACATTATTAGCAAGAATATCAACTAAAGATAACTTTAAGAAGCTTATTTTAGTTATATTGTAAACACTTAAAGTCTACGAAAATTTCAGGTTTTTGTTATCCTTTTAAAACAATAAAACAAATATTTCCTTACTTCGTGGGGATATGTCCCTGTCTATAACCTTGGCCTCAGAATTTTTTCAATTTCTCGCTGTCCAACGCAACTGTCACCTTCTAACTTCTCAGCCTTTCTCCGCTTTGTTTCCCACCTTCCTTACTAACTCCCACATGGTTGATACTCTTGATATGCCATGTAGCCAAACAAATACACTGTCCTTTAACTTACCCATGTAGTCTGCAAGAAAACAAATCTAAACATCTAGGTCAAGAGTATATAGCACAAATTCCTCCCATTTCCCTTCCAATACATGCATTTCTTCTTTGTTGTAGCTTAAAATCTTCACATAATTACAATGAACGAATTGTAAAATGTTTCTTCCAAATCGGTCGAACCGTTCTCTATTTTAGCGGTAACATACATCCACACATATCGATGAACAAGCTGTTATACTTATAAACAAAAGGGTTTGTAAATAAATTTTAATAATTGACTTTTTGTAATATTAAAAGTACCGTAATATTAAATATAATCTTGTTTTCATTAGTTTTAAACAAAACGTATTAACATCTATCACATTGTGAAATATAAAAGTATACTATTTATTTTGGCATAATAGTTGATGAAGTTTGCCAAGACCGTAAGCTACGGTTTCGAACATACTTTGTAAAAAAAAAGTTGAAGACAAACATGGAGATCATAATAATAGAAATGAAACGACTAAGCCCGCATAGAGTGAAAGTCTATGAGCCATTTGCAAAAGTAAACAACTACGAAGCCCTGTAGGGACGGTATAGTTCTGGACTTCCTAACTAGGAGCAGAACTACCGTGAGTAATCTCTGTCAATGACCTGTCGGTCCTTTATTATAAGGGTATATAGCAAGTGAAAGGAAGATTAATTGTGTTAATCAAAAAAAGTGAATTCAATTGCATAATTGCAAGTTCTAACTAAATGTTTTTTGTATTATTATAAAAACTTATAATATATACTATGACCGTTTCTAGAAAATATGTTTGAACCGGTTATAATTATTACAATACAAATTTAAACTCGGCAAAGTCATTATGACATCTATACTGTAGCGCTATAACTTTACCCTTGAGTCTTGGATAAGCTGAAGACCAAAAAAAAGGCTTTCATTACACTAGGGGGAAAAAAATAAGTATATGATTAATAAATAAAATCAAGAAGAAGAGTTAGCCCAAGCGAAAGACCAATAGAAAAGGTTTCCATTGGACTAGGATAGAAGTAATATGGTTAATAAATGAAATCAAGAAGAACACATAGCCCAAAAAATATCACTACAAAAAACAAAACAAAAGGAATTTGAAAAGGTGGTGCTTTTAGCACATTAACTTTCTTCTAGCAAGTGAAAATCAGATGTCAAGTGGAAAAAAAAAGATAAAACTATAGTAACAGAGAACCAATGCTATTTCGCATTACAGCCTTTCCTCAAGTGAAGAAGCCTAGTCAGGACATCTTAGATAAGGATGTACAGAACCATCCTGAGGCCGATAATGTTATATATTTCAGACAATGGGAAGGTTAATACAGGAAGACTGGTTAAGAATATGGGAACGAAACGTTCTAAGAAATACATTTAGAGGAGTTCAAGACGACGAGGGATGGTGCATTAGGACAAATAATGAATTATATGCACTATAGAGAGACAGAGATAAACTTAACAAAGGAAGGATAAGGTAGGCATGTCACGTGGTAAGAAATAGTATCAATCAGCCCTTATGGTCTGGCCCAGGAAGAGGTAGATAGATGGCAAATAGGAGTCAGGAGACGGAGAAGAGAAGTAGAGGACAAAGAGAGAGTTGGATGGATATTGTGCTAGAGGTCAAAGCTCTACGTGCGCTGTGGTAGCATAGTGTAGTAATAGTAGTTACTGTCATACATACCATAAATACTAGTGATTTGTTTGAACTTATACATAAGACAAATATTATATTTGTTCTAAAAAACGATTGTAAATAATTTTATAAAAGTTGCCTTAAGACTAAAACCAAAACATCAAAGCCTTAACTTAATCTTTACCATAATTTAAAGTTAGAAGACATCAAAGGTAAAAATGTAAAATAAATTACTATGAATAAGCTAAATATAAACAACAATACGAAAATGCATCTTAATTTCTTTCATCAAATACAGAATGAAATATGTTTTATCTTTTTTTATCCTCCCCCCTTTTTCAATGAATATTGTAATGCGTACAACTAACTGCCATATTTATGTGTGTCGGAGATGTGTTTGCATCATTTATTTATTTTGCTATTAATATTAAAAAAATGAATGGATAAGATAAATTAAATAGCTAATTTAGACTATTAATAAATTTCAGGTTTATCAGAGTGTAATTATTTACAGACTGTTTAATTGTTATTATATCTAGCTATTTAAATAACTTAGGCGTACGTCATCCGATTTAGGTCCCAATTAAACTTCTTTTTTTTTTAAGTTCACTGTGCTAAAAACAAACGCTGTACAACAAATATTAATCCAAAGAGTTCAAAAAGTCTTGGTAATTTTGAATGCTTAGTAAGGAACTATTTTTGGAAGATCACTACCGTTTTGCACTGGACAAATCGTTATTTCGATTCTCCTCTACTCATACAAAAGATGTAGAAATAACCTTAGGTCGAGGGGGGTATTATAAAACAACTTATATACATCACCTTTCCCTCCACCTATTTCATAAATGGATCAAATGGTCACACCTAGAAAATATAAGGCAGAGTTGCCAGATATTCACTTTTGGAATTTTTAGTACTCGGTTTTATTATTTATTTTCCCGTTTTAAGAAACTAAATTTTGTTTTAATTTAAATTCTGAGCTTTACTCTGCATCGTATGAGAATCTGGAAAGTGTACGCTGAATAAAGTCTACAACATCTCTTCCGAACTGTCCGTATGGACACTATCTTCCTTGAGTACTCAGGGCATTCACAGGATAGCGAACCAAAACATTTTTTTTGTTTACAGTCACATACTTGACCGATTTCCTGACAAGATTCTCTCCAAGAATTCTTTTTGGGTCTCTTTAATGTTTTCTTATACTCCGTGAATGTCTTTGAGTACAGATTCCGGCTTCCTGTACATTTACATAAATTGTACAGTCTGCAAACGTTTTTCCTCAGGGGCCCTAGCTCACCATTCCACCAACAAATGCGCTTTTTTGTTTTCTTTGTCATGTCAGAACAGGCCATTTGATACGACTCATTGATGGCTCTATTTAAAGAGTTAACCATCACATCGATCCTTTGTCATAAATCGGACCCAGTAATACCGAGCCTGTGGCTTAATTTCTCACGGAACATACCGCAGTCAGTATTCCTAGGATCCTTGTAAGTCTCTTTCTTATATGGAAGGAGATGTAGTCGTGATCTGAGGCAGATACCCTCCAGTTACTTATCTTAGTGGCTGCTGGCAAAAGTAATGTCTACGATTTCATCTCTCAAACCCTGACCCCTACTACTATACATAATATATTATTATAACTAAATCTGATTTAGCTATAAAATTTAAAAGACACTAACCTTGGTTGTTGACACTAGTGCTTCCCCACAATATATGTTAAGCATTTTCGTCGCACCCGAGAATCAAATGCCTCTTTCTTTCAGCACAGAACTCCACAATTCGCCTTGGCGACGGCTTTTCAGTGGAGCTGTAGGAAAGGTTAGGTTAGGTTACATAACCTGCTTGCAAGTCACGGCCGTGTCTGAACAGAGTTCAGTAATTTTCAGTGACTTGAAACTGTGACTAGAACATATGGAAGCCCTAGGCATACCACATTCATTATCATATATCAACTCACCAATTGCAGTGCTCATTCGCACCACTTTGCCTTTTATGGTCAATAGATCCTGTATCAGAGCCATTCCTATGTATTTTGACAAGATCTTCTGGCATAGCGAAGCAGTACCGCTCTGCTATGACGTAAGTTAATTTGCAGCACACCCATCATCTTCTAATGATGAGATTCTTTCCCTCATTGCACATTAATGGTCACCCTTTTGCAGCTCAGGAATGAACATACATTTAATGGTTTCAGTTTTCGCAGGGCAGCCTCATCAATATTAACGATCTTTGGGGTTTGATTTTCTTCCGACAACCCTCCAATGGTCAGTATATTTAGTCTGGTCTTCTCCTTTGCTCCAGTGGATACATTCACCATTTTTACCAGGCTCTCTACTGGACCCATTCTGAACTTAATTCCTTGGAAATGGATGTCTATAATTGCTTTTTCCTCCACTCCTTGATTAAGGTGTTGTTGTAGTCACCAACCATAACTCCACATTCAAGAGAAACCTGGATATCCGAGACGTTATCTCCTCTAAATGGCGATATCTCTTTCTTGTTGATCTGAGCTCCTAGTTGATATTTTATTTCGCTCTTGATTATAATATCAGTAAAATCACATCTTCACCGAGTTACAACTGCATCTTTATTCTCTCAATTGTCCAGCTTCTAAAGTCTAAACAAATCTTCCTTAAAATCAGCAATAGTTTGGTCTCAGTTCTATTTTAAAGCATTGTATATATTCTGGTCTTAAAGTTGTTCGATATTGATAATAACTTTCATTTAATGCTCCCTTTCCAAATTATCATAAATTACTGTATGGAGAGATCGCTTTGATTACCCATTACTCCAATACAAGTAAATGAAGCGAGAGTATTCTGGGGGCGTAGCCCCACAGTAAGCAAAAAAGATTGATTTCATAACACAAAACAGTTATTTGAAGCTCTATATTTTTCTTTAGCATAGTATTCAATAAACTTAAAGGTTAAAATGATCTAGAGTTGCATAATCCACTAGATTGCACAATATTGTACAATCAGATAATGCCTTTTAAATAGCTCACATAAATGACACAAATACCAAGCATCTTCAGTTCAAGATCGATTAACTTAATCAGTGTTATTGTTTACTTCTTTTTCTATTTCAGACGTAAACAAAAACAATACAAATCGGAAATGCATTCCACGGCCTTGTGTACAACCTCCCACTCAAGTGTTTACAACTGCAATTTATATTTTCGCAACTCATTGCAACACCGTTGGCATGGAGCTAAAATTTACTTGAATGATTAAAGTGGCTACTTAAATATTTGTTTATAGTAATTCTGATTTGTTACGCTGTTTTTACGTACATAGTTTCTTACCCATTGTTATGATTGTTAATTATTTTGTAGCCTACTTAGATAATTCTCAATTTAGTATAAGAAGATAAAGAATGTTTTTGGTATATTAAAAAACTGTATTATCGAATTTTCTAATAATGTGAAAATTCTAACAACTGCTAAGTCGGTGCTTTATGTCGACACCCGACTCTATGAAATACCCACTGTTAATACCCATTAGAGTAATTTTCCACCAAGTTTAGTTTATTATATAGGCCTACACAGAGTAAATTAGGCCTGAAACGAATATTTACAGAATGGCTTCAAATTAAAGTTCAAATCTGGTACACATAAGTTAGAGCAGTGTTTTTAATTTTTCAACTTTTGAATTTTCGTTTGCCACCTAGTAAGAAACTTTAAAGTTTTAAACGTGTGACATTTTGTTTTTCGCTGCCTTTAGATTTTAGAACTATTTCTGGAACCCATTTAATAATATCTCTTTTCCTTCTAAAAATATCGGACACTGACTGCGTTTTGAACAGTTAGAAAATAAAATGTGAAAATTAAAATTAAGGTTTGAGGATACTGTAATTTTCGAATTGGTAACATTTATTTTCAGGTGTTGTTCAAGAAAACATCATTCAACTGATGTTGTTAAATGAAAAAGAAAACATTAAAATCAAGAGAACACTCACAAAACATCAATAAATCTACACAAAACATTCAACTTTGTTGTTAGTTGTGTCTTACATTGTATCGTGTGGTAACATAGTTGAAAATATACTTCCACCCTATCAATGGCCGATATCTTGACTACGAAAAGAGATATTAATAAAGGGGTTGCAATCAAACTGGTTTTACAATCAAAATTCAGTGATAAACAATGTTATCAGTCATTCAAGTTAGTAACATATATGATGTCTGTCAAAAATTCAAATGTGCAAATAGTAAAGAATATTGTGCTCTAAAAACACTATTAAATTTTAAATTATAAAGTTTTCTAAATTGTGATTGCATTAATCCAAACTTTATTTATATAAAATTTAAAAATATATATATAACCATTATATACCATATATAACCATATAACCATATATATACAGTGTGATCATAGTCCCAGGCTTCTCTCTTTCTGTTAAAGAAAAAAAAATCAAATTTTGAATATGGACTCTACTTTAGTGTACGATATATTTTTACCCCCTATAGAAGAAAACTGTTGAAATCAGTTCAAATGTTAATGGATATATGTGATATATCCTTTTAAAAGTCTTGAGGTGAAAAACTCCACAATGGCGGCACGTCAAAGTTTAAAACAGAGTTCTTGTAAATGCATTTTTCATTTAAAACGCTGATAAATTTTAAAAACATTTTTTGTTTTAATGCTGTTTTGGTGTAGTTATGATTATTATAGTCTAGTGATAATTTGGAAGTCACAGTAATCATTTGTAATGATTAGTATTTCTAAAATGAACGATTCATAATAAAGCCTTTATTTTTCAGCAAGAAAGAGACAATTTCGTAGTTACATGTTAAAGATAAAGTAGTAGATAAAAACATTTCCCAAGTAGATAATTAGGATCTGAGCCATACCATTGCTGATTTCAAACAATAGGGGTAATTTAAAGAAACAAAATTACAGTTTCCTGTACGTACTGGATGCTCATGAATAGAATAGACAATCTACGGTATTTCACCGCTCGTAAGACTGAAGTTTAAATGAATACTACTAATACTAGCATTAAATGACAAAATTTGTTTGTTCAGAACTGCTCTTTGAGGTAAATAAAAAATCAACTTCAGAGCACTATTTTAAATTTTGACATGCCGCCGTTTTTGATTGGCTCAACGAAATTACGTTTTATATTCGTTATTTTTCTTCAAGATATATTTCAGTTGAACTAAAATTTTCAAAAAAAATTCTTTCCTGTTAAAAAAATGCCAATAATATTGCACAAACTTTCTCACTCACCTATCCACAAAATCAAACGAAAAGCCAAGGCCGCAGTCTTTGAAAAAAAGTTCAAATATTTAAATAAGGGTCTAAACTTGTTTCTCTTGTGCCGTAAACACATCCTCAATGTAAATCTTTTTTTTATTAATATTGTAGATTTTCACATTTTTGACAATTTTACAATTATTTTGCTGTTCAACTTTTATTTACCAAATAATCCTTATAAAAAGTATATTTTTTAATTCCTTACAAAATTCGGCACAATTCGGCTATTTTGGATTTTTATGATATCCATGAGGATATTCACCAATACCATGGTATGCCTAACTTCTTAAATAAAAATTGAAAAAAAAATTACAATATTTGTTAAAAAAATGTATTTTAGATTTTTAAATTTTGTTTAGAACACATCTAGATTCTACAATTCATTACGAAAAACAAATGCGATATGTTATATTTTAATATCGCATATGTTATCAATTTTTACGCATAAAAAAAAAAAAAAAAATGCTTACTTAACGCGTAAAAATGGGTTGCCACCACAAAAACATATGATGACAGCGGCGAAGATTTTTTTTTTGTTTTTAGAATTTTTCCAGAACCGTAATATTTTTCACTTGCCATTTTACACAACATGGGTTTAGAATTGAGATCATTAATCTCCAATTGTTACTAAAATTTTAACAAAATCTGTATACTCGATTTTGTTAAAATTACATGTATTATAAACATGTAAAATTGCCCCGTAGCCGATTTTTTGTTTTTTATCGATAAATCACGAATTTTTTAGTCTTGTCTTGTATCAAACAAAAAATATATGATCAAAATATTCTCACATAGGTACCAATTTCTATTAAAATGGGTAAAAGCGCTTGGTCTGTAGTGCACTAACAGACAGAGAGAGACATCATTAACAAAACCACTTTCTTAAACTAGTGGATCTTAAAACTCCGTAAAACACTCGTCTTTGACCCGTCAGGTTTCCAACGTTTATGTGGGAAAGTTAAGATAAAAAGAAAGCCTTATCAGTAGCTTTTCTTTCTTTAGGACCGTAAGAGTTTGACGATACGATCTGGAACGGATAAAAACAAAAACAGCAACTAAAATCGTATCTTAGCATGTTACCTGAATATTACAACTAACTATGTCTTTTAAAATTATTAAAAAGAGATCTGGTCACGATTGTTCTACTAATCGATTCCGAACCATAACATCAGCGCACTTTATTGTCACTTTTAGAATAATGCAGTCCAATTCAATTCAGTACGTTGGAAAAGATTATAAAAAGTCAAGAATTCCTATTTTCTCGAAAACCGAGAGGACACTTCAACGTTGAATTAGTTATAGTAAGATTTAATGAGTAGCCTATAATTGCTTTTAATTTAAATAAAATAGGTTGGGTCTGGACCGTGATCAGAACTCATTATTTCATCAAGGACGGGTGGTTGAATATCTCCATCAGTTGCCGTTACGTGCGGGACAGGTGACCCTCGCGTTATTCAATTTTTGAGTTTTGTTTAAAGGTCAGACAACGGATCTGGAAAATGATGATCATCGAGAACTGTGAAATTGGTGTAAGAGACCCGCAGCGCTCCACAAATACATAAATATCACAAGTTCATCAAATTTGGACATTACAAATTTCCACAAACTCCTTTTTTCACCCTCCCCCCTATTCTTAAACAAATTTAACCAAAACCAAATCATTCCATAATACACTTGGCCTACGCTAAATCCACAAATTTTTAGTAATTCAGACTACCCGTTCAGATAATGTTGAATCACTTTCACCCACCAACCCTTACTCGATTTAGTCAAAAATCATTCAACTGGACACCCAACCATATCAAAAGTATAACTTTTCAATCAATCAAAACTCCTGTTCTACAGAGAAACTTTTTTACCCTTGTTGTTTATTATCGCCTTATAAAAAAAGAAAAATAACATAAAAAATACTCCTAGCTCTCTAATACTGTAAAAAGTCAAGGTCGGAAGAAGATAAGAGATGGTAGAGAAATCAGACAAGAAAGTTGCAAGAGAGGGATCAAAACCAACATTATACGAAGAAATGTGTAGATTCAGCTAGGATACTTTGGTTTTGCCTCATACGTACACAGTATATGAGCCCCTGAAGGGTATAGAGAAAAGGTGGACATCAATCATTCAGAAAGTATTTTAAAGTGTAACATCAAGAACAATCGAAAACGTGATTCAAAATGTTGCCACCATCACAGTTCTTTCCTCATTTCAAAGTAAAAGTGAACATGAACGGTTCTTATACTTCAAAATGGGTTCAAGTGATTCGTCTAAATGTGATAAGCTGTAGCAAAACTGTTCTTCAACTTCTCAAGAGCTTACTACAGTACAGTGAATCGGCAAGGCTTGTCAATCCCGAGGAATCTACACCTTACATTTAGTCTTGAATTACAGTAGAGCCTTTCCTTGGTTCTTTCATCTTTCCTATTAGGTCTCTCTTTACCAACTTTTGATTTCTTTCGATCTGACGCTAATTGAGGACTATGAGTTTTTATTTTATCTTACTTCCCTCCTTTTTTTATAAGGTGATGATAAAGAGGTTGTTTGCCTTTAAACGACAAGAAAAAATATAACCTTTGCCTCTAATAATTTGAACTATTGACAAATGAACTTTACTGCCATCTAAGTAAAGTATTCGTCCAGGTATTTTTTCAATTACCCGTAAACAGTCGTTATCATTTAAATTTTACATATACAGTAGTTTAATAACCAAATATTGGTTTTGGTCACTGACATTTTCATTTTATTAAAATCATTTCTTTCGCGGCGTCATGATCGATTTCTTTTTTAGTCGTTAACTTCAGACTGAAACAAATTTCTTGGAGATAGTGATGAGTTTGTTAATTAAAATTTTATACCAAAGAAAGTTTGTACAAAGGTTTTGTACGTTTCAGTAAGTTTGCTTAGACTAATATATGGAAGAGAAACAGTTACAGTAATAAATTTAATGGCATAAAGGAGGGTCGTTTCTTGCCACACCTGATGACTTTCTAAAATCCCTTTATTTCAACCTTTGTAACCAGTTGCACGGAGGCCTGACAGGCTCTGAAGGAGAAATTGGTTTTTAGTTTTTGTTTAGAAGTTGTATTCTTTGAATCGGTGACATTTTTGTAATAGTACACTATCACAGTACTTGTAAAAGGTCTGTCTTTTATGGTGATTAATAATTTATTGTTTAAATTCACCAATTTAAAGCAACCCGGTTTGATACCAACATATATTTGTTTTAAATAGAGTCTCGCATCCCACATGACTACCTATCCACGTATGATTAAGAAACGATTAATTTGGTTAAAATAACCTCAAAAAGTTTGATCAACAAAACTTCGTACGATCGTACACTTTACACTATAAAAAAGTTATTTGATGAGTCAAAAAACGATTTTGATTTAATTTAATTTAACGATTTTTACTTTAGCAATTATTTAAGAAAGTACCTTTAAAGATACGAAGGATTTTTCTCGCAGTTAACATAAAGCAGTTTGTTCTTTTCAATAAAAAAAAAAATCAACGAAATCGGATGAAGAATGAAGGAAAAATATGGGTATCAACGAGAGTACTGTATTGCATTAGTCTTATGGGCGGCAGACGGATCGGCCGGCTAGTGGAGCTCCTCTTAATGTGGAAATTTATAACCTAAATCATAAGTTAACCATAAAATAAACAGTAATTATGGTTAATAACTAATTTTGAAAATATCGTAATGAACTCTGACCGCCGTTGGATTTCATTTTCATTTTCTTGAATGAACTTAAGAACTTTAATTTTTTCTTTTGCTGTTGGCACTTGGTTTGTATTATAATTTCACATTTTATCAAAGTTATATCGCAATCTTATAGGCCGAATTAGAGACATTTGACATTTTTTTTAAACTGTCTTCATAGTTCATCTCATCTTTTTATGGTTTGGTAGAAGTAAACAGAAACTTCATACCACATTCAAGAACTTCTGATGACGCAAGCTGACCACATCTAACCTTTAATCCTTTTCTTTTCTCCTGGAACTTAGGGCCCCCACTGTTCCTACTCCGCATCTGATTATCGACTTCTCTCTTGATCTCCTTTCACGTCTTGCCAGCTCCTCTCCATAGTTTCTTCTCTTCCCAACTCTTCTGCTTCCTACAGAATTCTACCAAAGTGTTTTCTGCAATATCTTCTTCCCCTTTCTTCACGATGTTCCCAATCCATCTTCTTTTCCTTCCCAAAATTTGGACGTTTTAGGTTCTTTTCTCCATAGTTCCTGATTGTGTCCTCCCATTTTATTTTAACAAACTATGATGTATTTAAGTGTGTATAAAATTATATTATTTGATATACAGAAATAATTTTGCTCAAATGACAATTCGAAAACCGATACTTTATTGTTAGACTACTTCTTGGAACGGAGCCAACGAAGTATCGTTGCCAGATTGTGATATTTGCAAGTGCAAGGATCGAACGGCTGAAGTATAATACCACGTATTATTTTAGATTCACCAAGCTGATCTTTCACACGACATGCTATAACAATCTGCACACTATTCCTCGCATAAAAAGTGGACAACCAGTCCCTTCCTTGAACGTCCACATTAGCATTCAGCAAAACCAATTAAGCCATAATGGGAATTTAAAAAGTATATCCTCAATCCCGATACATTCTTGTAGTTATCTGGAGCGTGTGGATTGATATAACGGATATGTGGTAGGCAATGTTAATAGGCGACAGAGAGTCTGAGCGGAAAGGTTAGGCTAATTTAATAATTTCATGAAAAGGTTAGGTAAAACATCAAAATTTGTTGAAACTGTGATTGGTTTTTTGAAATGAAAATTTTTAGATGGTAATATATGTTTAGGGTTTATATTAAATGATGTATGATAATATCTCAGGTTTTAAGAACACGCTTTATTTTCCACATGTAATTCTGTTTGTGTTTTCATACAAAAGTATATAACTATGAAACTTCATGATATTGAGCTGAGAATTGGTATACTAATCTTACCAGTAGGGGTATAAAAAAAACAATATTTTAAATTATACACTTTTAAAATGGTAGCCTTTAAAAATTTTAATATTGAATATCTTGTAAACTTTACAAATAAAATAGAGACAAAATATTTTACACTTAGAATGACAAAATATTAACATTAATATTGATTTATTTTCAGTAGGTCAAAGTATAACAAAATTATCGATACAAAAATAAAAACATAATTTCTTGACTGCAACACAGAGAGAGGTAGTCTACCAGTTACTCCTTATTATTCACATTAACATTCAATAATAATAGGGATTTTTTTTTTGTCGTAAGGCACAAGAACCCTGTCCCCTTTTCGACACCAAATGGATCTTATTATGGAACATATAAATGTGATCCAATTCTTTGCCAGAATTGAACCCGACTTATCATGCTAACAAAAGCAAGATCGTTAACCACTCTACCAACTAGAAGCTTATTTCCACAGTTATATATTTCTTTAAAAACCCACAAACAGAATGACAGACCGAGAACGAAGCGCTTTTAGATATGATTATAGGAAATTTGTTCATTAAAATGACGCAAGAAACAGCCCAACAAAATTCGGACATCATTTATTTAGTATTCATTTTGTATACAGTGAGCTTCATTACTAGTAGGATCGATGGACATTTCATAGCCCCATGTTTTCAATATCTACAATTAGCTTTCTACATTGGCTTTGCTTTCCACATAATATACAGTATCAAATATAGTAAATGAATAGTAATGCCCTACGTGTTAGTTACTAAAATAATTATATAGATTAATATGGTTTTGATTCATATTTTACTTATTCAAATAAAGCTCGAATTTGGACCGAATATGAACTTATTTGGACCGAATATTGTTGGAATATCTAAACAATATCTGGGGGGGGGGGGCGTTAAAAAAAATTAATTTTAGCGGTAACTGCTATTGCTCAAAATTCAAAATATAATTTTTGTCAAAATCAGCTCTAAATTTTGTTAGACATGTAATCTCTAAAGATCCAAACGAAATGTACTGGTCGCCATTTACACAAAAATGTCGAATGACAGTAATCTGTTAAAAATGAACCAATTGTGGTTCAAGTATCACAAAATTCGTCCTAGAGATTTCAATAATAACAGATGTCAGGGTTAAATTTAATATTTTTCCAAATTAACTACAAATCATTTCCGTTTACTGGCTGTTAAACTTATTGGTTTGGTTTTAACACATTCATACTTTATTAATCTATACTATTATATAAAAATCTAATGGTGTCTTTGTGTGTGTTACTCAATCGGGTAAAAACTACTGGACCCATTGAGCTGAAATTGTACATGGGCATTCTTAGGGTCCCTGGTTAACAGGTAGGCCTATTTTTAATTAGAAATTCCATCAGGGCACCGCCACACTGAAAACTCCCTTAACACTCAATACAAATATACGTCAACCCCGTATGAAGGACGGTACTCTGCTAGTATTTTATGAAAATCAATTCTCCTGACTTTGAAATATTCTAACGTTTACAACAGATTCGCCTTTTTAACAAGTAACTACGGAACCAGGATTTTTAGATATATGGCGACAAATACGTTAGGTTGGGACCTATAGTTTAGTAAAATGTGATCAAAGTCATTGGAGCATATTTGAGAAATAGAATTTTTTTTTTGGCGGTCTCAGGAAAGTTCCTTCTCAAGCTTGTTTTATATTTGGCATTGTGTATGACCACGTATTTACTATTCGTTCTATATATAGTTTTAAGTAATTCATAAATATCTTTATTTAATGTTAATCTTCCTTTTGACATTCCTAGCAGTGTTTTAACCTGTGCGTTTCAGATGATCTACATAAGCTATAAAAGTACTCCAGTCTATAATTTCAATTTGTTTTTTGTAATTTTCTTCCTCTACTTGTAGATTTTATTTATAATCACTTCAGTCCACAAATCGGAATCTTATCAGCAATCTACCGAGTTTTTATTTTTATTGTTTTTTTCAGAACCGACTACTAGATTCTTTATTTAAATCTACAAGGAAGAGAATACATAAAAATATGAGTTCAAGGACGTGAAGATAAAACATCTGACAGTATTGACAGTATTGCGGTAATTTCCTCATTATATTACATTAATTCCAAACAAATATTTAAATAGTTTTCCTAGAATTTATTTATCCTATTTTAAGACGATACTTTGCGGTAAAAACACTATTTACAATTATAATTAAACTGTTTAACTACAGCTAATGATATACGTATACTCGGAAAATTTTCGTTTGACAAACGTTAGTTAAAACATATTTCCCCAAGTTCTAGAATAGAGCATCAGTGAAAGAACAGTAACTTTGTTACATTACTTATCCAGTGTAAGCTAAGTATGGTCGACCTCCAGTTTTTGACTAATCTCGCGTTTGGTTATTTTCGACATGCCGTCCATCTGTCGTTGTACGTAAGTACGGTAGTGACGACAAAAATAAGATAACATGGAATTTGCTATAAGGGAATATAGAGTGTTCGTACAGCCTTACCATTGTGCTAAACCCGGGACGGTTTGACCTCCTCAATAAGCCTTCGCCTATTGGAGTAGGTTCACAGCATCTCCAGCCAGTCACACCATTAATTCATCTTCGGCTTTGCCGACCTCTTCCCCTTTTTTCTATCCAATTCACCACACAAAATCCTCTCTGAAATTTCTTCATCCTTCATTCAATAATATGACCTACCCATCGTATTTTTTCTAGTTTTATAAAATGTATAATATTTTCCTCCGCCAATAAGTCATGTATAGTTTTTTCCCCTTCCCGTTGTCCTTTATTGTGCTCATATAAAGCCCTATTGAAATTCAGAAAAATCTAATTAGAAATGACAAAACGGGGGATTTTAAAGAATATTTTGTTCATATCTCGAGTTGGAAAAAAAATAAATAACCCCACCCCTCTACGATGACAAATAGATAAGTTATTGTCTAAAATATCATTTCGAACTCAGATCTCACAATAAAATAGTCGCAGGACTAAGTCTCCTTCACATATGTGCAGGTTCAAGACCGGCCAAGGCTTGGACACAGGCACAAGCTCAGCGAGTGATGACTTTTATTATATACACATCTACGAGGGTCGTTAGGACTTAGCGGACGTCAAGAAAGCAGTAATGTACAAATGTTTTAATCAAACTTACCCTACTGGATAAGACCACTTAACATTTCCTACAAGGCTCAACAATCAAACTTTTGGGAATTACATTTATATGATCTGCTTGTATGATGTCAACCATCAACTTGTTTTTAAACAGCTATGAGCATTTAATTGATTACGTTTATCTATGTGAATCATTGGTTGGACTGTGGTCCGATATCACGTGGCTAAGACCATCATCGTTGTGTGAGTCAAAACTGTCTTTGTATGAAAAACAAATTGTCGATATGTAGCTGATATGATAAAATGATCGGATGAGACATTTTTATTTTATCAGTGAACAAATAGTTACTTTAAATTTGTTCAGTTTTGAATTATTTGTATTCCGCTTAAAAAATTAATTAGTTCATTATCATTAGTAAATTCCCAATACACTAGTCCCTACTTAAAACAATACGTTGGCGTGAAAACTTTAACCTCTCTTTTCGACTGATTCTTAGATAGTACCGTTATTGTCTCGTAATCACGAAAGTAATTACAACAATTATTATGATAGGAATGTTGAAATTCGTTACAGGGTACTCTAGTGTGCCCGTGTTGTAACTCTACGAAATTCTGAAAAAATACAATGATAACTAAAAATACGTGCCAGTCTAAACATTCTTGTGTTTAATTTAAGTTATAACATACAGTCCCTCAGACTAGGAGTGTGTCTGGTGTAATGGCCGTGTCCTCCCTTCTACTTGCTTCCCTAACCTGACTTGACGGTACAATCCATTTTAAGAAAACTAGGTACACAAATTACTGCTTAGCTATATTTAATTCTTAAAGTTACAACTTCGTGACAGACTTTTGTAAACGTTTTATTCTTATTTACACCGATAAAAGAAACGAAAGTTGGGTAGGCGTTTACACAGAAGCATTTGAAGTCTAAATTTTTTTATTGGGGTTGTACCGCTGAAAGCAAACGCAACAAACGAAGTGTTGGAGCTCCTCTTTTCCTCTCCACCCTAGACATATTCCTACCTTGAGGATACTGTACTCAAAATTATATATTTTAATTCTGCATCTAAAGATACCAATCCCAACTCTGAAGTTATTATTAAAATTGTGTTTTCCGACCCTGATTTTTCCAAAGAATAATATTTTCATCGTAAAGAAGGCCCAATGGCCGATCAGACTATTTCGCATGTACTTAGGTTAGAAACTGCGAACGAAGCGAGTGGAGTTGATTTAATATATCCACACCTACGAGGCCGATAAGGACAGTGTTTGACAAGTATCATAGTTTAATCAGACTTAATCGTAGCTTTTAGCTAGTTATGTATCGGTCTAACCAATACAGTTTTTACTTTTACAATTTTGATTGGATTTTCAAACAAGCTACAGCAACACGCGTATGACAACCTAAAATATTCAGTTAATATGACTAATCTGTATTATTACCAAGTTATGATAAACCTTCACGTTTTCATCCATGGGAGGTCAGAATTTGAGGGAAATAATACCTCTAGAGGTGAACTATGCCCCTCAGGCCTCAGGCCAGGTCAGCGTAGGTTATAGGCTTCTTTTACCAAATTACATACGATTATATACGGGCATTAAAGAATTTGGTTTCGGCTCGTTTGGTAGATAGGCTTAACTAATAATACTGGTAACTGGAAAAATAGTTTGACACAAGGAGGATATTTGTAATAAGGCGCCATCATAGTACCAGCCCCATCGTACAATGTAATACAAACAGAAGTGTAAATTTATTTAAAATAGTTGTTACACACGTTTTCTGAACCTCTTTAATTGGGCTAATTACTACTTTCTTTCGTATATATTCAAAAAGTCTCCACTCACCCCGCTCGTGTAAGTGTCTCGTCGTCCCTGACACCCCTTGAAGCTGTACTGATGTGAAAGTACATCCACTCACTATGCTCGTCTAGATGACTCGGTCCTACCGGGTCTCGTATCTTTCGTAAACGTGTATAATATTGAAAAGTCTCTACTTGCTTCCCTCTTGTCAGTGTCTCGTCCCTGACACCCCTTGAAGCTGTACTGATGTGAAAGTACATCCACTCACTATGCTCGTCTAGATGACTCGGTCCTACCGGGTCTCGTAACTTTCGTAAACGTGTATAATATTGAAAAGTCTCTACTTGCTTCCCTCTTGTCAGTGTCTCGTCCCTGACACCCCTTGAAGCTGTACTGATGTGAAAGTACATCCACTCACTACGCTCGTCTAGATGACTCGGTCCTACCGGGTCTCGTAACTTTCGTAAACGTGTATAATATTGAAAAGTCTCTACTTGCTTCCCTCTTGTCAGTGTCTCGTCCCTGACACCCCTTGAAACTGTACTGATGTGAAAGTACATCCACTCACTACGCTCGTCTAGATGACTCGGTCCTACCGGGTCTCGTAACTTTCGTAAACGTGTATAATATTGAAAAGTCTCTACTTGCTTCCCTCTTGTCAGTGTCTCGTCCCTGACACCCCTTGAAGCTGTACTGATGTGAAAGTACATCCACTCACTACGCTCGTCTAGATGACTCGGTCCTACCGGGTCTCGTAACTTTCGTAAACGTGTATAATATTGAAAAGTCTCTACTTGCTTCCCTCTTGTCAGTGTCTCGTCCCTGACACCCCTTGAAACTGTACTGATGTGAAAGTACATCCACTCACTATGCTCGTCTAGATGACTCGGTCCTACCGGGTCTCGTAACTTTCGTAAAGTCAGTGTCTCGTCCCTGATACCCCTTGAAGCTTTACTTAAATGAAGGTACCTGCCATTTTGACATTTTAATTTTACTTTTCTGAATTTCATGTTCTTATCTTAATTTCTGTGGCCGCTGTCGTGCTTACGTACAGACCAAAACGTCAACGACGAAGAACGGACGGCATTTGGAAATTTTTTTCTTTTTCTTGAGAAAGGGTGTAAAAGACCTCTAGGCCCTACGTCCTGGACGTAAGACCTGTGAAATATTGAAAAAACCTTGACGGCAAAAGACCTGTAGGTCGGCGCCGGTGAGGCCTCTGAAGGAGGCTATCACAGCCCAATTAAAAAAAAAAAATAAATAAAAAAAAGGACGTAAAGATCAATCAAATAGTCCGTATACTGGCTAAATAATAATCATTCACATTACTTGATTTTTAATTACCTACATTGGTTGTGTAAACGATGAGATTCATTACACCCAAAGGTCGTATGAATCAGACGCACCGTTTCGTTGATAAAGTCTTATAAATATCGTATAATTATAAAGTCGTATTTTGTATTATAGACAAATAAAGTTAATTTCTTATTTGCTGGAAACCAGTCCCTGTCCAATAATACGAAATTTGACCAAAATCCATCCAACTAGATTTATATTTAAAGCGAATTATACAAATAATTTATTTTATATTAAAACTGTCATAATTTGTAATCCCCACACTATTTTATTCCCAATTTTTTAATACAAATTCCAAACCATTTCATGGGATACACGCTTTTAATACAACTAACCAATTTAAAGTAATTAGCGATTCTATTCATTAAAAATGGATGTGAATAATATTCAATCTTCCTTCAAATAATAATAAGACACTTTCCCTGGAATATTCAAATAATTTGTGATCTTATTATTTATACTGAGTGGACAATAGAGCCTTCATAAGTGCTCTCCAGCCATAATTATCCTTTGCCCCTTGCTTTGCTTGTCTCCTTAAACTTGTCCCAGTTCTTCCATCCATTGACCTTCGTCACTTTTAGGCTTCCTCTTCTTCTTCTGCTCAGTATACTGCTCGATCTGAGGAGTGTGATCGATACATTTTAAGTTTCTCAACTCTGATCATCCGGAGTTCTTCATTAGATCACCATACTTCCATACTGTATTGCGTAAACATTTATTAACAAAAAAGTACGAGTAATGATGTTTCACATCTTTGTAACAGTGCAGACTTCTGAAGTTACAATTATTCATGTGATTGATATACAGTAGTTTAGGTTGGATTAAAAAGAGAGGTTAAGACATTAGACCGGCTCCCAGGCACCTTGACTATTATACCACTAAGCCTCTTATTTCTATCTATCCCAGTAGATTAGTCCTCTCCACTCACTAGCTCGCCCAATGAGAGCTCACCAGGAGTTTGGAACCTTTTTTTCCAAAAGTCTCACAATCGAAGATTATGTGGTCTGCGGTATCCTCAGTCTATACACATTTTCGCTGTGGTTTGCTCTTATCATGTGCAAGTGCACTCTCAGACCACAGTGTCCCGTGATTTGTCTCATTTGGCCCCTACCCAAGGTCAGTATTGCCCCTCCAAGTCTACCTAAAGAGACTTCTCTTAGTAATAGTTTGCTATGGGAGTCCCGCTTAAGGCTATCCCATCTTTCTCTGAACCCACCTATTTGTGGCCATCTTGGTCAGACACACAGGTATCCTTACTGACGGTTCCGGTCCTATGAGGTAGAACCCCGTTTAGCCAATGTAACTGCCAAAATATCTGTTGAATACAGTAGTTATTGAAACACTTGTCATCATTTGTGTATCTAAACACTAATACATGACAACGTTTCGAGAATATGGATCATCTCTCGTTATCAATTGGGAACTTATCTTTGGAATTACAAATTTATATTTTCGTTTTCCTCAGGATTGGAGGAGATTGTGTAAAGATTTCTTTTCTATTGTTATTTCTTCTCTGTACATCTACTACTTGTTCAGTTCAGTCTCATGTCGTTTCAGCAAGGAAACTCCTTGACTTGTTCGATCTCTATATTATTCAGGATGAGTGTCCTATAGTTGCGGTGCTTGTTTTGGTTTTCTTTGGTTTTGTTGGTGTTTATCTTTAATTCCACTTCCTGTGCTGCAACTTTTCAATCATTGTACTTACTTGCTTTCAATATCTGACACTCTGCTCTAGTAGAGACAGGTTGTCTTGTCTACAATAATTGTAGAGCAAGTATTCTCCCCTGTATACCACAATGTGATAAAGCCACTTACCCAATACCAAATCTTTGTTCTTTTCTAAAATCTATTCATTTTGCGGAACCAAATTTAGAAGTATAGAGCAAAACGAATACCTAACCTATTATTGGCTTAATACCCAACAACAATTCCACAGATGAATAGACCCCATTTTTAAAATGTCTATATATATTTCTAGAGGTCAATTCAAGAACAGTCATAAACGTAATTTTGATATTGTCAATGTATAACAAAAATTTTCTCACTTTCAAATTGGAAAATAATACAAGATTTTTATAAATCCCTGAGGTTTTTATTTTTCTCAAATATGCTACAGGAAATATGAAAAAGTTGTATAGGCCTACGATATGTCAAAAAGCTATTTTCTTTTTTAGCACAAATTTTCTCATTTTATATAAACCGTAAATCTAAACACGTTTTCAAAATGATGTTTTGTTCATATTTTTCCCGCAACTAAAAATTGAATTAATTGCCATAAAACGGTTTTCAGCTTTTATTTCTGTATTTTCATAATTTTCCACGGGTGTAATTTAAGTTATTAGTTTGGATTGTAAATCTTCCCATTTTACCAAAATTCGATAAATCTGTTTTTTCTATTATCAATTATTAGAACTTTACAACAGTGCCATTGGTTCATTGTCTCCTTTTACCACTAACTCCTGAACCGGAATTTTTAGAGAGATGTAGATCACTATGTTTATTTTAATTGTTAGAAATTACATCAAAATCGTTATGAGAATTTTGAGTTTCGGTTTTATGCCAGTTTCCCCTTAAATTTTGAGCGTCGTTAGTAATTAATTTTGTGTATATGTGTGTGAAAAAGCGCTCTTTATTACCTCTTTTATTTTTGTTTTATTTGAGAGATAAATAGAAAATTGATACCAAACATGTCCCAACCATTTTTCGCTAAATAACTAATTCTATAAAATGACCTTCATCCATAGAGATATTAAGACATACTAATATTTTCATAGTATTATAATAGTTTAAAATGTCATTTTATAATGTGTATATTCACATACACATTTTTTATAATGTGTTTTTTATAATCATTTAAAATATTTGTTTAAAGAAACAGCTTGTGTACCATCAACATGATGGTTAATTTTAGTTTGTAATTTTCTCAGAAAAACAAATATAAATCTTGCTGAGAATACTGTAATTAATTGTGGTTTCTAATGTAATTCTTCCTTAGCCAGTTATAGACCTATAGAAACAGTTTTTTATCGGGTGTTGTGTGGTTAGCACATAGAGTTTCTCCCTCTGTAGCTCGCTGCTTTCCCCACACTCCCAGTTATGCTGGATCAACACCGATACTTGTTTAAGCCCCCACCGGAATCTATCCGAAACCTTTAGCATACAAGTCGAAATGTCAATAATATTTGATGGTAATCGTTTATATTTTGAAATATTCAAATCTCTAGGGTGACGTTGTTTATTTTCCTGTTTCGAACGATAACTTCTTAACTGTAATTTTTTGAGATGTGGCATAAAATACGTTTCGTTTAGGTTAATAATAAGATTAGGATATAAGAATCCAGAGTTTTTAGGTTCGATTTTAAGACGATAAATAATTTTGACATAAGTTGTTGTTTTTTAAATGTCCATTTACTTTTTGTCTGTGTATTTGAGATAGTTTGAGCAATTTTGTTTCCATTGATCACTCTGGTACTGATACCGGTGACTGTATAAACTCATTAGTATTGTTGGAATCAATTCGTATCCGAAATGAATAATTTGGACTGGGCACGTGTTAAAAGAATTGTATACAATTCAAAGAGAATTATATATTCAACAAAAAAAGTGGACTTCATTTTTTGATATTTTTTTAATATGTTCCTCAGAAAGGCGGTTCGATACTTATTGTTCGAAAAGTTAAAATAAATTTTGGACTTCGTTTTATAAAATACAAAATATCTTGAAGCAAGTCCTAGTAATATCAATTAAATTTGGGAAAATACGATGACTTATGACATAATAGCAATGTAGCAATCTATAGTAAAAAAAATCGGTTTACTAATAAATCATGAAAATCTAAAATAAACTCAAGGTTTTATATTTTATTTTCCATTTCACTTGCAAACATTAATTCTCTTTTATTTCTAATTTGATATATGGTTTTGTTTCACGTTTCACTATATTGTATCGAAATAGTCCAGGTCGATTTTGAAATGTTTGACAACCTAAGATGGTTAATTCTCACTTTTTTTTTTTACAGATAACTGGAGCTGCCTTTATTTTTTTATTTTTGAAGAGATAGCTGGAAACATGATTTTTTTTCAGGTTCTTAGGGAGGACAAATTTGATCAAAATCGTTAGCTGACTTTGTGAAAATTGAAATTTTGTGGTAGGTATCCCCAAAATTTTAGTTATTAAAATAAAATAACAAAACGTTTCTACATACAAAATTTCTAGAGTCTGACAAATTAGCATTCCTAAAGCAATTTTGGGATAAAACACGGATATCGTCATGAAAAACTCAAAAGCTTATTTTTTACACGCATCAAAACGTTCTCTCTCCTACATAAATGTGAGGAAATAACTAGAGTTCCTAAATGCTTCCTGTAGCAGTTAACCTCATTTTATACAATGGTAGAAACAATATATTCTCACAATATAAGGTTCTACTGTTTACATTTATCCCTAAGTTAATTAATTTTGAATTAATAAAACTGAGAGGCACATCCATCTTTAAGTTCTTGTTATTTTTTGGAAAAATCCATACCATATTGTCTAATAAGGAACTTCCTTTGTTTTTTCTTACTGAAATAAAACATTTTATAAGTAGACTTACATCGAAATACAAACGAATTTTACGTTAATGTAATGTAATTACAGTTTATACAGATAAAAATGAAACTGTGCGGGAAGAAGTTAGGTTATAAAAAAAATGTTAGTGTGATATTCGCAAAAAATATAAACACAAATCTCGTTGAACTAATTATTAGTTTACTTTGTTACAAAACAGAAATCAAGGACAAGAAATCCTATTTAAAGAAACTATCATGGTAGAATACGTAAGGTTCCGTTATAATTTATTTGATTGTAAATAATAATTCTTGTGTGTGGTCACATTAGCTAGGCCTAAAATAAAACAACACAATCTAGGCAGCACCCTAGAAAGTCTTACTCCGACAGTTATGACTAATATATGTAATTACCAGCAAAGAGATGGTTTTGGATTACAAGATTAGGGACCTGTATATTTTTAGCCTCCTTACAAACCTAACCTATATTCAACAACTATAATTAATTATAATAAATGCAGTAGAAGGGTTTTTAACTCTTTGTGCAAGAAACAGCTGTTTAATAGTTGTTGACAAAATTTCACATGGCAGTGGCATCTAACTTGATGAATATCAGCTGTTGACTCAATTTTAAGTTTTTGTTGTTTTACTTTCTCACATGTAGGTAGTTGTTGAAGTTAGACAAATTAAGTGTTTGTTATTTTAGTTTCTCACATAGGTATGTAAGTGCCTAGTTGTTAGATAATAAATCCTTACCGCAATAGGCCGTTGTGCCTAGGGCTGCTAAGGTGGCTTTAGTTGGTTCAACACATAAGAGAAGTAGCTTTCGTGATCAGGATTCGCTATTAATCGTAGCACTGTTTTCACGATTCTAGGTAAACAAACTTTTTAAGCCCCACAGGACTAAAGATCGACTCATAGTTTTTAAGGTAGGTCAAATTATAGTGTTATTTTATTATATAATAAGTAGTAGAGATAAAGTTATACTATATCCGTTTTAGGTCTTTTGAGCAACAACAAAAAGAGGTAATTGTTTACTTAAAGGTGGCGCCTTATTTATCGGATTTTTTTTATCATACCTTACTTCTTAAGAATAAATAATGTTTTCCTTGTGCAGATCACTATTTTTCACTGAAAAATCACAATCTAAAAACTACCAAATCCGACGTATTTATAGGTTAAAACATAATGTTAATGTTAATAGCATATGGTTTGACGCATGCGCATTACACAATGACTACGCCAGAACGCTATTTCATATCACAACATTTTTGTCCAGGTTGCCTTCTTACGTTAATTGAAATTAATAATTTGAAATTAGATTATTAATAAGAAGGATTCACAGCTTAATCACATGATCTATGATCACGGGGATATAACATATAGATTGAAAATCTTTAGTAACGTATGAGACGTAGATGTGAACATTTGCCATTATGTCTAACCTATACATAACGTCGGATTTGATAGTTTTTAGATTGTGATTTTTCAGTGAAAAATAGTGATCTCCCCAAGGAAAACATTATTTATTCTTAAGAAGTAAGGTATGTATTAGACTATAAGAAGAAACAATCCGGAAAATAAGTTGCAAAATTTAAGTAAACAATTACCAAAAAAAAATACTCACCAGTGTTGTAGACATTTACCAAGGTATTGATTTTGACATCCCAAGTTACCTCACGAAACTCCCATAGAAATAACTTATTATATCTGCAGGTAAATTTAAAAATGGAGCACATTTGGTACAGATTTTAAATCTGTATAGATGTCAAACCTAGGCTATATTCTAAGATAAAAAATAAGACAGTTCGTAGTAAAAAAAATCATTAATGTAACCTCAAATTAAAAAAAAAAATCAATAATAGCACAAGCAATCATTTTTGGTTGAATTATAATAAAATCTAGCATGTTACCATTCGTTGAATATCTACTTGAAAACGTTGGCTGATTGAAACGGGATTTTGTATTCCCTTCTTATCTAGGACTTACATGAAACTGGGGTGAATTTTTTTTTTTTTTTTCAACTGCAAATCTGTATACTAACTAAGGTCTTCAAAGAAGCGAATTGAAATTTTGTTTTAAATAAGATATAGGCCTATGAGTATTTAAAACACCGTTCAATTTGGAGCACTGAAAAGTTTTAAAATAATTCGTCCACAAACTTTCTAGCACGTACATTTTGGTCTGAGAAACAAACAAAAATTGCTCAAGTAATTTATTAATAATTATTTTGGTAGAGGCCGCAACGTTGATGTGTTTGTAAATTTAGCTTTTACTCACTATGCTCTTACAAGTACTGGTGAGGGTGGGGGGGACAGTTAACTTATTTGGTAGGGCGGAATGGTAATTCGTTCCTTAACAAAATCTCCAGTCGCTTTGCTCGTGTCATAAACTTGTCCTAACTGCATCTCGTAATTGACTAAAATCCAGTTTTCGTGACGGTGATAAAGGTTTGATTAATTAATTTTTTTGCTACTTACATTGGATCCTACGTTATATTTTACTTTCGTTTGAAACTCAAGTTTTGTTTCTACAAACACTCAAACTAACATTTTGTGTGATTTGGCGACCAATACGTATTATAATTGAGCTTAATGCGATCCAAATCGTTAGAACTGATTTTAAATATGTGCTTACAAAATTTTAAATGAAGCCCCGAGATGGATATAAACCTCGAAATTTCAAAATCGATTTCCCCCATTACAATACATCCTTTTCATATAGGGTTTACATAGTAAAAACTGAGCTTCGACTGAAAAATTAAACTGTACCTTTCGAAATAATCACTAGTCACGAAAGAAATGTATCATAAATTTAGCACATTTTCTCGAAAATATGCTCTAAATACAGACAACGCTACATAAGCTTTACTAAAAAAATAATTATTTGTGCAACTAGTGAGCAAAGTGGCACTTTTTTAAACGAGAGGAAAATGTTGACGCACGAGGCTTGCCGAGTACGTCAATTTTATCGAGTTTAAAAAAGACACTTTGCTCACGAATTGCACATTATACTTTGTCTACAGTTGTTATTTTGTGACAAATAAAAAACATACTTCAGCAGTAACACAATTTAATAAAACAATAATTTAATACAATAGTGTTCAACCTCACGTCAAAACTGAGGTTATTTATGAATATTACAAATACCGGTAACTTAGGTGTATTGTTGAGGAAACGGGATTGCCAACTTCAAAACTCGGCAAACGAAAAATACTCTCCGTGTACATACACTGTCAATCATCTTCATGAATAATTACTTCCTTTTTCAACTTTAAAACGTTGTTTTGTTGTTTATTTATGTTATTTTACATGTAAGAATTAATCTACATAAATACGGGACATTTCCTGTATATTATAAATCAATTCAAATAAACTTAACCTAAATTTCGTTTTGTTCGGTTGCCATTCGGAGTGAGCAAAGTAGTGTGCAAAGTAGTGGGCAAAGTGAAACTGTTGAGAAATCAGCTGTTTTGTAAACGAATTTAAATGAACAAAATGCCACTTTGTTAACAACTGTAGACAAACAGAATTTCAACACTATAAAGTTATTATTATACGAAATTTTGTATTTAATTTTAATGAAATGTTTCAAGGCTGTGAAAAACTGTGATTTACCTTGCTGACAGAATAACTTGTTTTGTTCTAAAGACCTAAAGAAATTGCTTCATATTTCGACAAAATATCAAAATGCAATATTCGAAAACACAAACTGGAAACTTTAGGCCCTATGTGCCGTTGAGAGTTACAATGATCTCATTGTCTTCCTAAGAGAGATTAATAGGTTGCCAATAAATAAAAATCAAACATACATCTCGTCTAATAATGTGTCATTCTAATTTCATCAAATGTCAAAACAACCGCCTCTGCAAATAAATAAATACATCAGTCATTTAAAAAAATACCAAAATGAATCCAACAGTGATGGTCTGTGGTTAAACCATCACAATTCACAATAAATTAAAATATCTGTAGCGCATCCGATTTTGAGATATTTGACCTCTGTTCACGTTCATTTTCAGGTGGACGATCTGGTATTTTGGGGATCAATGTTTATTTAGGTCTTCCAACAAAATCATTAATAGACGATTTTGATATTACCTAAATTTTGTGTTTTGGTCTAATAACATGAATGTCTACTCAAATATTTAGTTATACAAAAAATTTAAAAATGAAGCTGTTCCAAATATGCCAACAAAAACACTTCTTTTAACTAAGGGATCCTCATTACCCTGTATCACAAACTTGTTTTAAACTATAGCCTATAGATAGACGGTGGAAAGGAAAACGACATATTTTACGAAGCTTATAACCTGTTCTTCCTCATTTAAAATGCGACTACAAACGTACCAGTCGAAAGAAGCTTAATTTTCCTCAAAAGAGGGATGTATACAAATAACACAATATCATTCCAGGTACTAACATCTCTAGTTAACAAGAGATGTTGTTGGAATCTATACAAACGTATTCCAACAATACTACGATTCTACAATACTACAATATAACGATTCGCGTTTTATTGTTTACTAGAATGATATATATCGGTTTGTTCATCTCTAGTTAACATATTCCTTTATAGGTTAGGCTTATAATATTCTTCAACTAGTTAGGTAAACAACCGTGACAGTAAATATTGCAGAAGGTTAGGTTAGGTTAGGTTAGGTTAGGTTAGGCTTATAATATTATTCAACTAGTTAGGTAAACAACCGTGACAGTAAAGATTTCAGTAGGTTTCGGTTAGGTTAGGTTAGGCTTATATATTATTCAACTAGTTAGGTAAACAACCGTGACAGTAAAGATTGCAGAAGGTTAGGTTAGGTTAGGTTAGGTTAGGCTTATAATATTATTCAACTAGTTAGGTAAACAACCGTGACAGTAAAGATTGCAGAAGGTTTCGGTTAGGTTAGGTTAGGCTTATATATTATTCAACTAGTTAGGTAAACAACCGTGACAGTAAAGATTGCAGAAGGTTAGGTTAGGTTAGGTTAGGTTAGGTTAGGTTAGGTTAGGTTAGGTTAGGTTAGGCTTATAATATTATTCAACTAGTTAGGTAAACAACCGTGACAGTAAAGATTGCAGAAGGTTTCGGTTAGGTTAGGCTTATAATATTATTCAACTAGTTAGGTAAACAACCGTGACAGTAAAGATTGCAGAAGGTTTCGGTTAGGTTAGGCTTATAATATTATTCAACTAGTTAGGTAAACAACCGTGACAGTAAAGATTGCAGAAGGTTTCGGTTAGGTTAGGTTAGGTTAGGTTAGGCTTATAATATTATTCAACTAGTTAGGTAAACAACCGTGACAGTAAAGATTGCAGAAGGTTTCGGTTAGGTTAGGTTAGGTTAGGTTAGGTTAGGCTTATAATATTCTTCAACTAGTTAGGTAAACAACCGTGACAGTAAAGATTGCAGAAGGTTAGGTTAGGTTAGGTTATAGGTTAGGTTAGGCTTATAATATTATTCAACTAGATAAGTAAACAACTGTGACAGTAAAGATTGCAGAATATTTCGGTTAGGTTAGGCTTATAATATTATTCAACTAGTTAGGTAAACAACCGTGACAGTAAAGATTGCAGAAGGTTTCGGTTAGGTTAGGTTAGGCTTATAATATTATTCAACTAGTTGGGTAAACAACCGTGACAGTAAAGATTGCAGAAGGTTTCGGTTAGGTTAGGTTAGGTTAGGCTTATAATATTATTCAACTAGTTGGGTAAACAACCGTGACAGTAAAGATTGCAGAAGGTTAGGTTAGGTTAGGTTAGGTTAGGTTAGGCTTATAATATTATTCAACTAGTTAGGTAAACAACCGTGACAGTAAAGATTGCAGAAGGTTTCGGTTAGGTTAGGTTAGGCTTATAATATTATTCAACTAGTTAGGTAAACAACCGTGACAGTAAAGATTGCAGAAGGTTTCGGTTAGGTTAGGTTAGGTTAGGCTTATAATATTATTCAACTAGTTGGGTAAACAACCGTGACAGTAAAGATTGCAGAAGGTTAGGTTAGGTTAGGTTAGGTTAGGCTTATAATATTATTCAACTAGTTAGGTAAACAACCGTGACAGTAAAGATTGCAGAAGGTTTCGGTTAGGTTAGGTTAGGCTTATAATATTATTCAACTAGTTAGGTAAACAACCGTGACAGTAAAGATTGCAGAAGGTTTCGGTTAGGTTAGGTTAGGTTAGGCTTATAATATTATTCAACTAGTTAGGTAAACAACCGTGACAGTAAAGATTGCAGAAGGTTTCGGTTAGGTTAGGTTAGGCTTATAATATTATTCAACTAGTTAGGTAAACAACCGTGACAGTAAAGATTGCAGAAGGTTTCGGTTAGGTTAGGTTAGGTTAGGCTTATAATATTATTCAACTAGTTGGGTAAACAACCGTGACAGTAAAGATTGCAGAAGGTTAGGTTAGGTTAGGTTAGGCTTATAATATTATTCAACTAGTTAGGTAAACAACCGTGACAGTAAAGATTGCAGAAGGTTTCGGTTAGGTTAGGTTAGGCTTATAATATTATTCAACTAGTTAGGTAAACAACCGTGACAGTAAAGATTGCAGAAGGTTTCGGTTAGGTTAGGTTAGGTTAGGCTTATAATATTATTCAACTAGTTAGGTAAACAACCGTGACAGTAAAGATTGCAGAAGGTTTCGGTTAGGTTAGGTTAGGTTAGGCTTATAATATTATTCAACTAGTTGGGTAAACAACCGTGACAGTAAAGATTGCAGAAGGTTTCGGTTAGGTTAGGTTGGGTTAAGCTTATAATATTATTCAACTAGTTAGGTAAACAACCGTGACAGTAAAGATTGCAGAAGGTTTCGGTTAGGTTAGGTTGGGTTAGGCTTATAATATTATTCAACTAGTTAGGTAAACAACCGTGACAGTAAAGATTGCAGAAGGTTTCGGTTAGGTTAGGTTAGGATTATATATTATTCAACTAGTTAGGTAAACAACCGTGACAGTAAAGATGCAGGTAGTTTCGGTTAGGTTAGGCTTATAATATTATTCAACTAGTTAGGTAAACAACCGTGACAGTAAAGATTGCAGAAGGTTAGGTTAGGTTAGGCTTATAATATTATTCAACTAGTTAGGTAAACAACCGTGACAGTAAAGATGCAGGTAGTTTCGGTTAGGTTAGGCTTATAATATTATTCAACTAGTTAGGTAAACAACCGTGACAGTAAAGATTGCAGAAGGTTAGGTTAGGTTAGGCTTATAATATTATTCAACTAGTTAGGTAAACAACCGTGACAGTAAAGATTGCAGAAGGTTAGGTTAGGCTTATAATATTATTCAACTAGTTAGGTAAACAACCGTGACAGTAAAGATTGCAGAAGGTTTCGGTTAGGTTAGGTACTAAGTAGCCAACCCTTAAAACATAATTATACAGTACTTACAAAAATATAGAAAAAACATTGCGAATACAAGACGTTTTCTGATTATATTGATTTTAAGTTTTTAAATAACTTACAATGATCTATCAGCAAATTTGTTCCCTCCTAAACGCGTTTCAGCTTAATTCATTCGTCAATTTAACTCTCATATAATTCAATAATTACTAGTCTACTTTCAAAATTTAAATGAGATATTTAGTCCAGATTTCGGTGTACACATTTTTCTTTTAAAAATAAAAATATTTGTCTCTTGTCACTAAAAAGAATTGTGTCTTTGTGAGAATTTTTTTCTCTTGTCACTAAAAAAATAATAATAATGGTTTTCATGATATTTGGCATTACAGATTGACCCAAATCGAGAAACAATATTCATCAATTTGTAACGTCTTTTAGAAGGATCGAGACGGAAAAGCAGTTAGCGAAAATACGTTTAAAGGTAGACTAAGTTTTTCTTTATTTTTGTATGTTTATAATCATGTACTGAAGTTTGACTAATGACATAATTTTGAATCACCCTGTATATCTAAAATTATTAGAGAATCATATCGGTTTCTGCCATAACCTCAATACAGCCCCTTATATTTGTTTCGCTATTTCCAAGTCAAAAATGACAATCATACTGAATTTAGTGGTAGACCTGTACAAAAACTACAAATCAATTAACTAATTAAAAAACAAATATTACATTCTAAAATTCTTGAAGTATTTGATTAAACCCATGTTTTTAAAATACAAAAAATATAACATACTTTCAAGTTTAAAATTGTTGATGAAACAACAATTCCTAACTTATTAACATTTATTCATGACACCTGGACATTTCCCTTACTAGTTTAAACATAAATGATACAGTTTAAAAATATCCAATGAATCAGCAGAAAAAAAGAGGTTTTCAATTCTTTGAATTGTAAGCTCTCTAGAGTCAGTCGTAAGAATGCGCACTGCGACTGGCAAGTCTTTCCCCCACTCCGTCCGCTACGAAACACTCAAGAAAATAGTTCCTCTTTGTACGGTCATATATAAATGTAAGTACGTTTTGTCAGGCAGTGGCAATGTAAAAATAACTTAAACACAGACTCAAACTATCAAGTTTTATAAATATTTAATGTTTTTATTGATTAAATTTAGTCTTGTCGAGTGTTCAGAAATACTTTGACAGATGGAATGACCCATTTCTACGCGTTCCCGCCATCGCGCCAAGGCCGGTTGTCTGGCATCGCGGAGTGATCGTACAATTCCCGGGCGTTGCCGATGTGTCAAACGCAGACTTAGTTGCTCAGTGTTTGTTGACTAGTGAGGTTGTATAGCTCTCTTCATACGCTATCACCTAATAAACGTCAACTATACGAGCACTAACTGTCATATTTTTAGTTTATTATTAGGAAATAATGTGTGCTGATTATCATCCTACGTTTTCTAGGTGTTTTTGGTATCAATTTATATTTTTGTGCGAGTTTTTGTTCATACCGATAGAGTGAAGGTGACACCGGCCGGCTTTTTAAGTCTTTAAGTTTTAAAAAAAGTCTTTGTGTTTATTATTGGATTATCAGTGAATTCACTGTTTCAAGGATTTCTAATTTAACAGGTAATTATGTTTAAATTATTTTATGATTTTATGAATAATTGTAATTTTTATTTACGTGGCAATTTTACCAACACGTCATCTGCATATGTTTTTTAAAATGTTGTTCAAACTTTAAAATTTGTGTACAATTTAGATGAAAAAAAATATTAACCTATATTTTTTTTGTTTTTATTTTCTCTAGTTCCTGACTCGAACTTTATCATGATGCCTAAACGTTTCGGCGAGTGGGATTACGACTTCAGGTTGGACGACGAAGCTTCGATGGATGCCATCGACTTCTACTCTCTAGGCTACGCCCCCGACGACGACGTCTGGAAAAAATTTGACACCAGAACAATTCCTGAATTTTCTTCAATGAAATACGAAGAGACTGAAAGTGAACAACGGTTATACAACAGTGCGGGTTGGTTGACATTGCCGGACAGTGTATCCCGTGAAATCCGCAACCATGATTGTATGTGGACGGGTCATTGTTTGAGTAAAGAACACTCAAGGACGCACTCCCCAAGTCCATTTATCCCAGTGGTCCCACAAATACAACCAGTGCAAACAAAAGTGAACAGTGTCCTGTTTAATAACCAGAAACCTGCGACCGCCCCGAAAAGTGTACCAACGAGCCCCGTCCCTTTAAAAACAGTGGTCTGTCAGAACAGTGATAAAAAGAAGGGTGATATTGTGTCTAATATTTTAACAAACAATAATAAAAGGACTGGTGTTATAGTTCAGAAAACTGTGGGCAGGAGTTTGTTACTAAATTCAAGGACTACACAAAACATAGCAACAACTGCTCCTGTTTCAAAACAAGAATTATTCCCAGCTATAAAACAAGAATTATCTGTAGTTGTAAAGCAGGAATTCCCTGTAGTTGTTAAGCAGGAATTCCCTGCAGTTTTCAAACAAGAATACCAGACCCCACATAGACAGTCTTTAGAATCTAACAGTGATTCTCCCAGACCCTTAACACCGCAATCGTTGTCCGAGGATGACCCTAATAGTGATCATAATAACAGTGTGTTTCGAAATGCTTTGGATGTTATGTTGAGTCAAACAGCCGAACGGGACGATTGGGAAGAGGAATTGTTGTTAAATTTTGGTACGAAAAGGACTAAAGTTAAATGTGAAATAAAAAACGAACCTGTTGACGTTGTCGAGACTGAAGCAAGTCGGTTAAACGCGATTGCTCATTTCGATCACAATTACGATCTGACCAATAAACAAGCAGTTGTCAAAATCGAAGGTTTGGGAGTACAGACGCCTTCTGATTCTGGTAAGTTTTTACAATTTGATTTTTCTTAGACACTAATTTTAATAATTAAAATTTTCTCACGCTTAGACTTTAATTTTGAATATCTATTATACGTAATATTAAATAAATTTGTAGGCTATATTTTCAAAATAATGGTTTCAGAATTAAATTAACTTTAATTTTTTTTATTACTTGTAAAAATATGTGCTCAATATTTATAGGCATATATATCTAAAGTCATTACAAAATATACTTTTTTAAATTGATAAACTAGGCTATTATGGAACATTAGAAAAATATCGTTAAATATTTGCGTAAAAATTATATTAATGGGATATTTGAAATTTAGGTTATGTTGTAAATTTACGATAAATGAGGATTTATTGCATAAAATGTTGCAATTCGAAGTTGTAATTAAATGTGCCAAGAACTAAAGTTAATTAAATCTCAATAGCGTTCGTTAAAATGAATTTTTAGCTCAAGAATCAATTTAACAAACATCCAGCCTTTTAATATTGAAATTATATAAATATTAGGCCTATCTTCGGATTAGATAAGGATCCTTGTTCCCCATCTGTACACGTACTTACACGTATTCTGAGGTTGGCAGTCAGTTTTGACAAAAATAAATTTATGAACAAGGAATATATAGAATTTAGTCGTATTAATTACATTGTAACCTACTTAGTTTTCTAATTGGCTACTCGATTTTTTAGTAGCCCTATATACAGTATTTACATGTCTTCTGGTATTTCATATATTTATTTAAGGATATTGATTTTTAAAAGTTATATATTTATATATACTCAAATTCTAGAGAGATTTTTAAAACTTTTGTTTGTGTATAGCCTATACACACAATATTACAGTAATAACAGTCTGGCCTTGAAATGTTATATTTATTTTATGTGTGCTAATCACGTTTACACAACTTTTGTAAGTTTGGTGGGATTTTTATATTTTATATACCTACCGTAAATTAACCGTTAACTACTTTTTTAAAATTTAGTCATATATTTAAAAAAAATTTATTTGTTCAATGCTTAAAAATGCATTTAGTAGCCCATGATGTGTTTTAAAAATAAACTTTTATATTTTCAGTATATAGTTGTTACTTCACATTTATTTTATTTTTTAAATCATAATTGAACAACATACGAAAGTTGTAAAATATTAAAAAATCAGATTTTTATTTTTTTTAATTTATTTAAAATTAGAATAAGAAATAATGATATGTTAAAGTTATGGTATTTATTTTGTTTGGATTTGATTCTAGTTATATATTTGTTTACAAATTATTGGATATTAAAAATTTAACTTCATCTTATACTCTGAATATAAATATTTTCAAAAAATGAAAACAGTTGATAACATAATTTATTGTTATACAGCTTGATTCCCCCCCCCCTCCCAGTTAACAATATCTACTACTTATAATTTCACAAAAATTATGACTTTATTAAATGTTATTGGAGATCTTTTTTTAAATTTTAAATCTTATTATATAAATTTCATTTTATCTATAATCTTTATCTGTCGTCTTATTTTAATAAAAATAGTATTTTTAGTTTTTTTTTACAACTTTATTGATACGAACTTTATTGCTCAAGTTCTGAAAGTTGTAGTAATAATACAATAACAATAATACACGGATGTTATGCAACAATAACATTTCGTAATGTACTATAATGAATTTGTTATTGGTAAGCAGGCAATGCAATGATAATTATAGCTATTTCAAATCAACTTTATAAGTAATAGTTGCGCGGTAAGATATTAATCTAGCAGAATATTAAAATAGAGTGACTACAACTAGTAAAAACAATTTCATTGTAGTTGTGAAGGGCTTGAATAGATTGCGCAATCTATGACGGAGTTGAGGGGAGCGGTGGTGGGGGATAAAGCGCGGGAAATATTGGCCTGCCCTATGGAATACCAAGGACGCCAGCATTCCAAGACGGCGGTAGTGGGGGTATAGGATCTGTGCGGATATTTTAAACTTTAAATACTTGGGTCATAACGGGCTCCATTCGGACTTTAAAGGAAAATTTGGTGTTAGTGTTACAGGATATGTTATTTAATTTTGTTTTGCTTTAAACTTACAGGGAAAAACTTAATGAATATATGTGTATGCTAATGATTGAAAAGTGTTCTTCATTGAAATAATATCAACTGATAAAAGCCTATTATGGCATTTCATGTATTTCCAACGATCCCACAATAATGATTAAAAATCAATTATTTAAATTTTTTTCTTTTAAATTGGTACTGTATTGTATGTTATAAATATTATAAAATGTAAGAAATTTCCTGAAAGCTTGAAACATAAAATTTTTTTCAATATAATAACTATTTATTTTAAAAATAACAAATGACTTTAGTTCATAATATTAAAATTTCCGAATATTGGTAGCTATTAAATAAATAATAGCTATATAGGACAAAACTTTGGAAGATCTATTGTAATGATTCTAAATTTGTAGTGTAGGGCCTACTATGTTTCATAATAATTGAAAACTGTTCATTTTTTCTTGCCTATTGTATTTGTCTTTTATTGTGTGAGAATTGTTTCCCATACGTTTTAAATTATGGGGACTCGATTTTTACATATTTTGTTTTATCTTTCATTGACAAATTTATAAGTTATCTGTAATTCATATTTATAATTTGAGAATTTTAACTGATTAACCCAAAGCCTTATTGAAGGTTATTCGCAACTAAAATCTATTAAAACCAGTTGGTTTTGTTTTTTTTACAAATTCTAGGAATTAAAAATTAATCAAGCTGAAAGTACTAAAATTTATGGATAAATTATTACTCTGTAGGAAAAGAGATGTTGTCTGTTAAGATAAAGGCTTAGATATGGATTATTATCAGGAGAGTATTAAGCAATTTATATACATTCTTTAGATTGGAGGATTGGAATGGTGATACATATTCATTTAGATTAACTGTGCCCTTCAGCAATTAAATATCACGCTTAATTTGACGTTATGACCGTGATTTGTAATTTATTGTATCTAGTAATCATATTAATTCCTCGTCGTAGAAACATTGGTTTGTTACACAACATAACCTCTTTACAGACAGTTTCACAAAACATAACCTTTTTGTTTACAATCATATTTTCCATACTACAGTGGTCTAAGGTTGTTTACTATATCTGCGTTTACTTTAAGAGCTAAATTAATTTTTCGTGGGTTAAAAATGCAGTTTAATAATGAAAATTCCACAGAGTGATAAATCTTTGAACCATTGTGTCGGCGCTCTTGTGAACTGCCAATTAGCTAGCTTACAAGTTGTAGGCCTAAACACCCTATAGGTTTCGAGCCCTTATTAAGTCAACTTACTTGGCGCCAGGTATCGTTATCTTCAACAGATTGGACAAATAACGTTTGTAGCAGGGGTAATATATATTCTTGTATTAGTGTTTTTGTTAACGTAGCTTTGTTAATTTTAAATAGGACTTGTTCAAGTGTAAGTATAATGTTTTGTACTATATAAAACAAACTAATAAGGACAGGGAAGGGAAAATAAATCCATAAATTATACTAAGAAAATAATCTCGTTAATTTTTATCTTTAAAATTAGAGAAAACTGTGTTTTAAATTTTAAATCCACATAAATGGGCAGTACTTTTATCTTTAAAATCTCTTTATTTACCCCGCCTGTAAATTGTAAATTTATAACTTTTAGGCTAATAATTATTATTTAATGTGGTTGTGTTGGTAGTGGATTGTACATTAAAAGTATTGCAGACAACACTGACCGCAGCCTTCTGGATTCCTGTACATTTTGTCGAGACTATGTAGGCGAATTGAGTGAAGGTTAAAATCGTGGTTTGTTGACCTACTGAACATCCCAAGGCCGTTTGCCCCACTCCCGCCAACTACAGACAACAATTAACACGCTTTAATACGTTATGTAACGCATACAATTCGCGTTTTATTGTGAAATGGAGTTGAGTACTGTATTTTGTTCTGATTTGAATGGTGAAATACAAGTGTGAGGTTATGATTTCATATTACCTCTGAATAACGTAGAGATTAGGAAACTACAGGATCGGTATAAAGAAATCACCGAGAGTGTTGGACAATATAGGATCTTTGAATAAATTAAAATGTCATTACAGTAACATACAAATTAAATATGTACAAATACTTGCTCTTTTGGATTCCTAATATTCAAACCATATTTAAGAAGAGTTTACCATAAATATTGAACATTTACATTTTGATAATAGTAAATTAATCTGTATACAAATCACGAAAGTCATTAATATATAAACAGTATTAATATTATTGTTTGTTCGGACATTTGCCATCATTTGTGTATAAGAAACAATAGACGACGTTTCGAGAGTATAAATCAACTCCCGTTATCAAGTGCCTAACTTACAAACTAAAACATGCAGACAGAACACACGCCTAGATGTCTAGGCCTATGTTCAGAAACTAAACCCGATGAAAAAAACACCCAGGACAAACCCTGAGCGGTCAAAAACTAAAAAGAACCGCACATGTGATCTTTTTAGTTTTTTTACTTTTACTTTTTGACCGCTCGGGGTTTGTCCTGGGTGTTTTTTTCATCGGGTTTAGTTTCTGAACATAGGCCTAGACATCTAGGCGTGTGTTCTGTCTGCATGTTTTAGTTTGTAAGTTAGGCACTTGATAACGGGAGTTGATTTATACTCTCGAAACGTCGTCTATTGTTTCTTATACACAAATGATGGTAAATGTCCGAACAAACAATAATATTAATACAAATATTCCATCATTAAGTAATAATTTTAAAAATAGAATATAGAGTAACAGTATTTTATGATTTAATAAAATATAAACTTATAAAAGTGCGATAATATTTATTTATATGCAAAGACAACGTATCAAAATAATAAAAAATCTTTATTTTATTAAAAACTCGGATCCTTTATAGGCAATTTTTGAATAAAAATGGAATATGAAAGGATTAGACAAAGTCCAAAGAAAGTCAAAATAAAACTGTGGAAAAGGTTAAAGAAGGAAGAAAACTACATTAATTATGTTATTGTTGAACTTGATCCTGAAGGAAAGTTCTAATCTATGTAAATGACTAAAGTTTGCGGATATATGTTGGTTACGACGGGTTCGAAACACACCTTTAGTTAATGGTACAAGTAACATGCCTTCAGGCAGTCACTATGTTTGAATGGATGCCTACGTGAAATGAATGACTCTGTCCAGGTATGCTTACATAATGAGCGGCCGCAAGGCAACGACCTCTACTGATCGTCTTCAATATTCCGAATTTTCAAGGTAAATAATTAATCCGAGATGGATTTCTAGCGGTAGGTCAGGTAGAAATTGTTGAAATAATAAATAACAGTTGAGAAATTCGAGTGGAAAGATTGTTAATGTTTCTCATCAATTGTAATTTCGAAACATGCGATTTTTAAAATTTTTGATAATTTTAAATGTTTGTAAACTCAATAAATATTGCGAGAGCTGGCGAGGGTTTTTAAAAGTACGTACGTATGAAAAAACTGTAGGCTACATTTATAATTATATTGATCAATCTCAAGTTAACATACCATGACCTCGGATTGTTCTACGAACAACTTGTCAATAACAAGATATTTCGAGTTTAAACTCATTAAAACCCGCTCGTAAAAATTAAAAAAATAATTACAATAGCTCGTTGCAAAGTTTTTATGGGTGAAACAAATTGAGGACTTGCGAGCCTTCGTGGAGTTCAGTTGTCATTCTCTTGATCAATTAAGTCCGCAGTGCTTTGGTTTAGCCAAAAAAGGAAACCAAGTCCCTCGACCACAAAAGGAATACCAAATGTACAGTCTGAGAGCTATAAACGTCTCATTCAACTTAAGGATACACTTTAAAACAGCTGATTTCCTCTAACAGCTGTTCCTATTTTTAGATTATATTGGTTAGCAACAGAGCCGTGTATAAACAGAAGAATACTGGCTAGACTTTTTTTATATTCGGTTAAATATTTTCCTTATAATAATCTTTCGGGTTGAAACGACCGTGAGAGATTTGTTGAGGAAGGAATTTAAAATAAAATTTATTTGTTTTATCGGCATCTACTTCTGACGGAAGTTAAGTAAATTAATTTCGTAATACAATTCTTATTCATAACTTTATCTTATTTATTTTGTAATGTAAAAAGTAAATATTGACAAACGATAAATAGAAAAGGTTGTTAATTTAAAAAAAAAAAGATTTGTTGATTTTTCTCGTAATTAGGGTTAAGTTAATAAACGGATCCAAATCCATAGGAAACGATGCACAATTTTTAGTTTCTTACATAAACACGGAAGAGAAAGTTATGTGTTCGATGTTGAGTGTTTTGCGAATATGTCTGTCGTATGTACCAGAGCTCGACCTACTCAAATTCGTATGTGGACATATCTCTGGTAATCGAAAAACGAAAATGAATTTTGATCTCCAACAAAATAATTTCTGGTATCTTCACTCGCTTTTTTTTTGTACGGAACTTCTTTAGCTATCGGTGATAATTTTTAAATTATGGTTGGATCGTGTTCCCCCCCCCCCTCAAATTGCGGCTAATGAATGATATCGTATGAACTTTTCCAAGTTCATTCAATAAAATACAACTTTCCCCAGGAGGAAATGTAATTCACCCATTTGTTTTCACTTCATTAAGTATAAATAGCCGTCAAGCAAAGAACGGATTTCAAATGTTGGCCCCAATTTGATAAGATCGAAATTGGTGAAAGTAGGTACTGTGTCGGCGGCAGTGTGTGTGTCTAGTTTTTCAGTGTACGGGAGGCGGGCGTGAGAATGGAATGTTGCAGACGCGAAACTTCACCTCGCTCTTTAAACCGGATGAAGGTCATGGACCTCCAATACATTGTGGGCGTGGTCATCAACTGCATCTTTGGCTCAAGACCTCTATATAACTGGAGCGATTGTTTTAACTGGTAGTCTTGTTGAAACTATTTCACTTCCACGTTTAGCAATATTTATCCCACACCTACAATTTTTGTAATTGTTTTATTATAATTACGATATGTCTACCGTCGAGGAAATGGTTTATTTTAAAGTTGATTTTATTGGTAAATCAATTTTTATATTATCGTCGTTCAGTTACTTTACGTAACATTAAAACCTAAACTTTACTATACACCGGGCTGTTTGGAAAAAAAATAAAAAGAAGCTAAAACTTTCACCCCCCCCCCCTCCTTATATACCGAGTGATTAAATTCCATTTAATTTTTTATCGTTGATTCGGGGCTAAATAAAGTTACCTCGATTTATAATTTGTTGTTTACAATTTTTGGGCACCGTCTTTGATTTTTTTTTTTTAAATAACTTGGCCGTGAGTACTTGATTTTAGTGGTTATTTCTGCGACAGAGTTCAGTAGTAGAACAATCTGTTTCCTATCTCCAGCTATAGATCTACAATTTGACTTTATTTTATAAAGTATTCTCGAAGAGAACTATTTGTGTTCATCTCTCATCTGATTTTATTCACCAATGAAGGTGACAGTACTTCCGAAGAGAATCATAACTTAAAAAGCTAGATAAACATCGATGATTTATGCATCATCATTTGTCATAAATAGTTTTAAACATTAATAGTTGAGGTATCAAAGACAGAATTAAAGCAAAACCAACTGAATTCAAAATGGCTACCAAAATTGTAAACACAAAACTTTACGAAGGATCTTGTATGAAGGTAGCACGTATTACCTGATGAGGGGGGGGTGTAACCACCCTGTACGTAACTATGTTTCTGTAATTTCCTCGACAATTCAATTTATTGACTTTATTTACCATTAATCGCTAAAATTTCATTGAAATCGTAAAACCTGACTTGGAAATATGCTACCTACATTGACAGCTCGCAATACTCTGGCATACCCACTAATACTGACCTCCCCCAAACTACGATCAATAAATTAGTCAGGGCTTTGATAGGCTTCACCTCTGATAATTCAAACGATTTAGTAGCAATATAAGATTTAACATTTCAATTTCGTGAGAATTTTACCTAAATTTCCTTAGTTTAATTTAAAATAATATTTCAAATAAGACAATTGTAAAAAATTGTGGGTAAAGTTTTTACTAACATAAGTTTTACATTACATCGAAGTTTTTATTTAATAAAGTGTGCAAATACGGGGAAGGTTACAAGAAAACATTTCCGCTCTTTGAATAATTTTCTCGAGACTCGGCAGGAATTGTTCCGTTGTTAATGGGATCTCGAATGGGCGTGGTAAGTACTGCATCGCGGCGTCCGTGACGTCATGTCTGCAATCGATTGCCATTGATGCCCTGCGCAATACTGTCCGTAGTACGCAAAGGGTTCGTCGCCCCTTTTTAAAGCCGACCTTGAACTTTGGGCGTGGCGGTGGCGGAAATAGATTTTTCATGTATTTCCAGCGTTACTTTCAAAATTCCGATCTGATCGAGGTTCGAACCCGGATCCTCCGAGTAGTAATCTAAAGATTCGAATCTATGTCGGGTCGAATTTTTATTTATTAAAAATAGTAGGAGGAACTATAATCTATATTATTGTACGCTTATTTATTTAATCGAGCATATATATATATTTTTTTTAAGAGTATGATGGTCAGAACTATTTTATTTAAATTAAACCTCGCTTAAAGCTAAAGCTACATTGTAATTATCGTTTTGTATTCATTAATTCGCCCGTACAAAATCGTATTAGAAACCAGAACGAATTCTCCCAACATCTCGTAAATATTTAAATAGATTTCTCTGGAGTCTGTGTTCTATAACTTGAATAAAATAGCCTAAAATTCTAATTGCATGTCGACCACAGCGTATGTTTATACGAAGATTGCAGATGTAAATATCTTAGCCAAACCACACAGGCGAGTTCAACGTTCGGTCGAGAATCTTCCGACGCGACTCCCCCACATCCGCAACTCCGTGCAGTTTCTTTATTGATCATTCTACAACGCCCAACGGCAGGCGGCATACTTTGCACCAAGGGACATGACAAACTGTGACGTTCATTAAATGAAATCTTTTGTTGTTAAGTTGGAGTTATAAATTTAAATACAAGTAGTTCTGTTCCAAATCCACAGATCTCCCGTGTATAAAACAACTAGAATAGTTCTCTTAAATTGATTTTTTTATGTTTTTAATTCGATTTTTAACCACAACACTTAAGCAAAAAAAATGTCTCAATTTTTTTATTTAAACAAGCTGTTTATAACTTTTTTATTGAAACCATCCAATTTTAGTCTGTTGTGGGGATGCACAAATAAAATCAATCTTGAGCATATTTTATAAGTTATAAAAAGAAATTCATCATTTTGTTATTTATATATTTACTAATTTAAATTCATGGTGACAGATTACTATGATAATTAATTTAAACTAAAGATTTTCAACTCAATAGAAAAACACGAAATGCACTTTGGCAATTTCTGTTACAGAAGAAGAAGAAATTGATGTGGTTACCCTGACCGAGAGATCAACACCTTCTAGCCGATCTTCAAGCATATCCAGCTGTAGCAGATATTCCTTACCCAACAACCCTAGCATTGAAGATCAAGAAGAACTTCAGGAGTTGACAACATCGAAACTCCTTTCAGCATCAAAAGCCGTCAGTCGGAAACTGAAATCAGCAGCGAAGAAATCATCATCCCCTAATAATGAGTTTTACCATGTTGTAAATAAGTCTTTGAAAAGACAACGCCAACTTTCAGATTCATTTGACGAAGATGACATTGATTTTGATGATTACGAGACATTAATTTGTCAACCGAATAAAAAAAGTAAAACAAATTCGGGTAAGAAAGGTAGAAATAAGTTTTCAGATAACGAACCTGATTCTAAAGAACGGCGCGATTTACATAACAATATGGAGAGAATGAGGCGGATTGATCTGCGGAATTCTTTCGAAGAACTTAGAGTGATGGTACCAAGTTTGGTGCAGAAAGAACGAGCTGCCAAGGTTGTTATTTTGAAAGAAGCTGCAGCTTACTGTTGCGATCTTGGAACCCAGAGTAGATTGATGAGCATGCAGGTCGCAGCTCTCAGAAGAGAACAGTTAAGATTGCGCGGAGTTGTGTCTGGTCTGCGGAAAGCTGCTGCAGTGGTCGTGCAAAAAGGCAAAAAAGGTAGTAAATCTAAAGATATGGTAGATTGTTCCCCATAAACTATTTAAAAGTGATATTCATGTTTTTTTTTTAAGACTTATTTTGTAATCTTTAAAAGCAATTGGCTGTAATAATAATAGTGACATAAGGACACTATATAATGTAAATAGTATGTTAATTAAAGCATAGTTTTTATAGATAATCGTGAAGTGCATTTAATTGTTTTTGCATATTTCACTTGTGTTAAAATTACAATTAATAATCTGTGCTGTGGTTTTTAGAATTAAGCTGTTTAATTTTGTCTGCTGTATGCCAAAGTATTTGTAAGATTTCATTATCAGAAAACAAATTTTTAACACTGTATTGACAATAGTACTGTTATAAGGATGATCAATCAGTTTTGTACATAAATATGATATAAGTTTAAATTCACTCAGTTTAAATTTCTGATCAAGTATTTAAAAAACAAAGTATCTAGTAAAATTTTCTAATGAAAATAGTTTTGACAGTATAATTCCCATTTACTACTTTGTCGTACCTCATTAATCTAAGTATGTAATCAATGCAAGTTGCGTGTTCAGTAGATTTTAGGAATATTTTATAAATGTTTAATTCATTCATACTGTTTGTTTTGTATATTGCATATAAATATTCGTTTTATAGATTGTTAAAGACTTTGTATCTATTTGTTTTTTCCTTTTTATTTTTTCCCTTTCATATTTTCTTAGATTCGGGTGAAGAGAATTCCTTAGTTTGTTAAATTTTAGTTTTTACATTATTAAAATAAAACATCCACAAGTTTTTTTTTTAATACTTCTTGTTCTGCAGATTTCAAATTATACCAGAAATAATTTGTTCAGTCTTGAATTAAGTTGTTTTCATCTTATGTTAAATTAAGTTTTTATTATTGTTTGTGTTAAGTTTCTAAATGAATAGGAATGATTTTGTGTTACCATTATCTAATTTCTTTAGTTTTTTACTTTTTTTTTCTTTCTTCTCGGTCCACTGTATTAATCGATTATTTTATCTGCAGAAAGTTTATCAAATCAGTTTCCATTCTACCAGATCTGTACCATAAAAACAATAGTTTCAAATTTTGAATCTCATATAATGTAATCAACTTGTTATTCTGTCTTAATAGAAAATGTTTATATTACATGTATAATTAATTTTATTATTATTTAATAAACCTACTTGTGTTCAATGGTGCAGTATTTGTTATTTGAATGTAATGCCTTTAAAAATAATAGTAGTAATGTAAAATAGAGCATGCATGTACTGTATATATCTAGAATGCTTTCTCACCATGTAAATAACTATGATTATGTAATTTAAAAAATCAGATTTTTGGTATATATATGTTTGGGGGGTGGGGGTCTGTTGAAAAAAATAATCAGAGCAGGGACAGCACTTTTAAAAAGGTTCAAAAATACATTCATAAGTCAAATGAGAAAAATAACTTGTAAATCAATATTATATATTATATAATATTGTATTTTGTACACCCCCTAATCTCTATTTTGTAGTTTTTTAATTTTATTTGCTCCTAATGTAATTGTGAACATAATTTCAATATTTTCATCTGCTACCATTAAAAATCAATATGCTAAAGGTACATCCTTCTTGGTTAAATTTTTGATCCAACAATTTGTTTAGATTTATATCTGATGGGTAAACATTATTTTAAATTACTTGTTAACAGCACAGGTTTTTGAAGCAAATCTGGAGTTTAATTAACACCTAACACAGTTGAAATTGTACAAATCGTACACATTTTTCAGACATCTAATCAGATCACAGAATTTTAACTGATTCTTCATAAATATTGATTGTATCGTGATAAAATTTCAACTTAAAATAGGTTATAATTTTGCTTGTGCAGATTTTGTTTCATAAATAAGTACTTTTAAAATGACTATAGTTTGCCCTAGACTTAGATTACATGGCCTATACCAAACTATGATTAATTTTCTTAGTATAATACCCTAACCTAGAATAAAAGATAAAATACTTTTGATAGATACAAACATACCTGCTCTGAATCCATCAACAGCTTGTCAATTGTGCCTAAAACATCCAATTTTGATACAAAATAGTGTACACATAGTTATCTGGTGAAAATAAAAACTGGACATATTACAACCAGCTATCAATTTATACCTCTAGAATGTGCCTTGCCTTACTTATTGTCCTCTAGTTTGAGATGGTTCATTATATGCTCTCAATTTTATAAAGTAGTTCAAATATTCACTTGAAATAGTTCTGTTACAGTTATAGATTTTAAAAAGAGGCTTCAAATTTACCTATTGTCTTGCTTTTTTTAAAATGTACCTGTATTAAACGGCCTATTAGTACTTTTGCAGGGTATTTCATGCTTTTTCTTCATATATTTTTTTCATCTGTAAAACCTCAAATGTATAGACATTTTAAAACATACACAGAACTCTTCCAGTTTTGAAGAGTATATTAATAGAAAAATAGTTTTATTACCAGTGTTGTCTAATATATTTAGTTTAGTGGTTTTTTTGTTGTTTTTTTAATTGTGTTACAATTTAATTAAATACAAAATTATTTTTGAGTTATTTTGTAATTTTGTACTGTTTAATTTCTCAGCTCATTTTCAAACGATATGCTTCCTTTGAAATTCCTAGATTATTGTAATTCTAAAAATGGAAAGTCAATTTCCACTTGGGGGTTTTTTTTTTTACAATTTCTTTGTTTTCTATGTGTAAAACAAATTTTCTTGTTTTTATAAAACCACAAATAAGTTTAAAATTGTAATGTAAATTAACTCACATTAAATGTTGGTAATTTCCTAGTAACAGGCCTCCTATTTATAATGGAGTTTTTATTCAACATACTAATCAATTTAAGCCAATACACCTAAACTGTTCTGATTTACATCAACAATTTGGTTAATTTAACTTTTTCAGTAAATTAATATTATTAGTGGGATAAAAATATATGAAAAACCTTTTTTAACTGTTCAAATATAAAAGTTTTGTTAATATTTGTAAAGCTAATAAAAAGATTCAATTTTGATAATAGCTAAATGAAGGTGTGCATGCTCCCATATAAAGCTGAATTTTGAACTATTAGGAAACTACCAAGATTTGGTTTTAGGTTAGATTTTGAGATGAAAGTATATTCATATCGACGAATTTATGTAGTTGATATGATACTTAATTTTGTGTAAAATCATAATTACGCTATAGTCTGAATTTCATGGAATTCCAGATCAATTTTATACTTTTATAATTAAATTATAATGGTTGTCATTAATGGAATGATTGGTCATTGTCTATATTTCAACAATGATGTCCAATTTCAAGTTTTATGTTAAGGAAAATAATTGTACTTCTATAACATAAATTGTTACATAAATAATAATGGCCAAGGCACATTTCTCTCTATAATAAATTTTGTTTAACATTTAGCGAGATATCAATTTTTTGTGTTTTATATTTTTGTACTTAAGTGGAAATATTTGTGTTATGGTGTTTATACTATAACTGATTATTATTATTATGGATACCTATATGTTATGGTATTGTCATTTTCAGTTGGTTGTAGTTCCTCTGTAACTCTTTAATTGCAAAATACAGTTTATCCAAAAACCAGAAACAAAGTTGTTTGAATTTATTTTATACATCACATTTATAATGTTTGTAAAAGGAGATAGTTGTGTACCCAAAGTTTTCTAATGCAAGTAGAACATACTTCTAGAAAAAAAAATAATAGTTATTACAGTTGTCATTTACATAATTCATATTATTTAAGTTTGGGGAAATTTGCATACCATCACACCACAGTTGATTTGAAATATAATTTTTATCTTAATTCTTTAATTTTAATTAAATTATCATACTTGTAGAAACAATATCACAAAATTGTAAAACCGATAAGATCTCGAAATTGTATAAAAATAATATAAATCTTATAAAATGTATAAGAAGCCTAACAAAAAAAAGAAGTTTGTGAAGACTTATTGAAAGAATTGAGGAGCTTTACAAATAAATGTATGGAATAAAAATATCATATTCAGTTGCACAAAAAAAAACAGTCCAGTTTCCTTGTGTGAGAGGGGAGGGGGGATTGTCAAAGTTGCAGCTGCTTGTGAAGAATGTCCAAAAGTAAGGAGAGAACATCACAACCAACTCTGATGTTTCTACAAGTTTGCTGATCTAGTATATTCGTTTTCCCTAATTAGCTCTTTCACTTAAAATGGTTCTACTTTAAATTTACTTTCTCATATATATGTAACAGAGAGTTTATACGATGGGTCAGTTTTTCCCATGTTTTACAGTTGAGAAACCTTTTCGTCATGGTTTAAATAATTGAAGGAAAAATATATAACCGTAATTAAAATTTGGTAGTAGCTGCAATTAAAAAAAACTTATGATTTTTGTCAGTTTTGCTCCAGTGTCTTTCCTAAAAACCCAAACAAAACATATTGGTTGCTATCCAGAACTGCCAGTTTGTGGGTGATCTGTAAAAACCAAATAATCGAACAACAGTTGTAAATTCGGGTCTACAAATTTCATAAGATGAATGGATCAAAATTTAATTATTGGCTTTTATTATTTATTTATTTATATTTTTTGTTCACAAACATCTGATATGATATAGCCTACATAGGAAAAAACTAGGGAATTTTTTAATTTGGCGTGTAAATAGTTTCTAAAATAAAACAACCCGAGTGGTTTTTTGTCTTTAAGCAACAAGAAAAAACACCAATAAGAAATACGTGGTGGAATAAAATGCTGAATAATTTGCAGTTCAAGGGTAATGTCAAATTCCCTAAATTTTTAACTAGGAAAAATACCCCCAAATATATTGCTTTTTTTAAGCAATTTTGTTTCTTTTTTTCACAATTTTTTTAGCTCTTGTTTGGTATTTATTTTTGTATGAGTTTGATAAAGTATTTTTTAGGATTAAAGTAAAATTCAAATTTAGCGCCTTAAATAGAACTCTGCTGATAAATTCAAGTTTGTGGTTTATTTTCTATCATATTCCAATTTTGCACTCTAATTAAACCGCGAATTAATTACATTTTTCATAAACTACCTTTATATTCAGCCCTACCACTAGAACAATTTTACCAGTGAGTTTATAGATACCAAGAGGGACATTCAGTTTTATACTCCTTCCCCACCTGAACTCTATTTTGTCTAAAATCTAATCGCTATCTGATTAAATACTGTTCATCAATCGGATATTTACATTACGTTTTTGATACTAATCAAAGATCATCCCGACAATAGTCCAACAGTAGATTCTAGCGACTCATAGAACAGTAAACAAACAATTGTGAAACTTTCTGGATCCTACAAAACTACTGTCAGTATTACGTCTAAATCGCAATGGCTATTTGTAGACACTCAAGCAGGCCGTGCAATCTGTTATTATTCCTTCAATTTTTATCCGATATCTCTAGGGTAATTTCATGAGCGAAAGAAATCCAGTTTCATACAATATGCCAGACATTAAGTTTTGTGGGTTGGTAGACCTGTATAAAAGTATTAATTTGTGCAGTACAGCCACGACGAGCTTGTGCACTTAATGTATATTTTCTATTTGTTGTTTAATCAACGAAAACTTTTTTTCATCTTTATGCCAGTGTTAGGCCTAATATAATTTATTGTGTTATATTATTTGTGTCTTGTAACAGAAATATTAATTTCATAAATATGTTTGACTTCTGGAATATAAGTTACCAAGAATAAGGTTTGATAAGCTGTTATTTGTGACACTTTAGAGGTAAGTTTATAACCAACAAATAATTCTTTCACTTTGTTATGATGAAAATATGCTTAGAAAAAACTAAAAGTTCCAAGAGCGGTTCTGTCTCTTAACATTTGCAATAAACTACGTATTTGTTATTCAACATACAATTTTGGATCTTTTGCATATAATGAAATTGTATTTTGATAATATTTGAATGCTGCTTAATTTATCAAAGTAAAATTTGTTTTGTTTTTTGGAGTAAAACAAAATTGTCTTATTAACTTACTAGCTGAGAACTTTACATGTCATAGTTCTAAATAAATGCAAGAAAATACAAAATTAGGGAAAACTGAATTTAATTAACTAACTGACTAGAGTTAATTAGAAACCAAAAATACTGAATTAGGTTAAAAAATGGGGAAAAAAAATTGTTTTACTGACTGAATGTCTCTATCGAATGGAAATTTCTGGTCATCTGATTAGCTATATACAATAATTTACACAATTTTTATTTTGGAAATATATTTTATTGGTCTTAGTGAAATCTATCACATATTTTAGCAAGTTATTGTATTTTACTTCATAATTATTGTTAGATTTTTACCTAATATATTACAAAAATTTATTTTTAGAATCATTTTCTAGTTTAGCTTAAAAATATGGCTAAAACGCTGCTTATACTGCATTTAATTTCGAAGTGGTGGAAATTGGTAATCAAACAAGTGTTTTGGTTGACAATTTGTATGTTATATAATGTAAGAATGGTTGCTCCTACGAAAAAATGCATAGGATCTTTTTTGTAAAGGATTATCTAATTTTTTCCCTCTGTAAAACCAATAGAAAGCAAGATATTTATGACGAAATCCTATTTATGTGAGCTTTAGAAACTCACACGGTGTCTTTTTACATAGTTTGTGGTGGGGGGGGGGGATTTTAGACACAATATTTAAAACGACAAAATGAATACATATACAAAGTTATTTTTTCGTGCAAAAATCTATTTAAATATTTTAGTGGAAATATCTGTTTTTAGAGTGTCTATGTTAACCGATGCATCAACATTCCATTAACTTTCTCATGCACCCATCCCCAAACCTATTTATTATTACAAATGTCAGTCAAAAGTGGAAGTGAACCATTGTCATTTATTTATATATTTAAATAAGGCCTAAACCTGGTTTACTTGTGGCATGAATGTGTCAATCCTATTTAATTAAAATCGTTCTTTTAATGAAGGCTGCCTAAGTTGTTACTTCGAAATTATATCAGAACCGTAATTTTTTGTTTTGTTTACTTGTGATTATGCACACGCCTTTGAGTCATTAATTATTTCCACATTTCACTCAAATTTGAACGAAATCAGTTAAGCTGTTTTTGAGAAATCACGTCTTTTATAACAGCTCTATAGCCGATTTTGTTGTCACTAATTACGCACTAAACGCCAATTTTTGAGAGATGACATCCAATACGTTTTGTGTTGTTTTTTTTGTTATGGCTGCAGCCCACATATTTTTAGTTATGGAACAAATGAAAAACCGTCCCGAAAAGTGGGCTAAATAGGCCACTCATCGCATTTTAATAAAATTTATCCACACCGAATGGACAGACAGACATAATTCCAAAAATCACGTTTTTAGATTCAGATAACCATCACATAACTTTCTCTATAGGTCTACTTTTTATGAGACGATGATTTCAGGGAGGTTTTTCGTATTTTAAGAAAAGTGAGAAAGAATAACAGTAGTTACATCCACCTGCCTGTCATAAACAATGTATTATCTTTCCATCTGAACCACAACTTAAACTTGACTGAAATTTATTACATAGGCATATTTTCCCGGACTTTTATTAATTGTTTAATTATATCTATCATAAAACCAAGTGATGAAATTTCGAATTTCTTACAATCAATTCCGTTTGTTCAGTTTTTAATCGCTTAACCAAAATGTTTAGAGCACTTCTGATTTGCCACCAATTAATAGTTTCCATTACTTACCACTTGTTTAGGTTTTTTGTTTAATTTAGTTGACCTTGAAGAACAACTTGTTGAGGTGCGTGTTCAGAGTGTCAAATTATTTAGCACAAAGAAGGAAGGTCAAGTAGTTGGACTGTATTATTCTAGGTCGTATAAATTGGGATTCTTTTGTTTAACAGCGATCTAGAATCAGGAGGGCCCCTTTCATTGTAGCTGAGTTTCGTATTCGTTAGGAATAAATGGAGTGTTGCCTTTTAGACTTACGGAGCTTAAAATGAAACATTTCCACCGAAGCAACCTCTTGAACGAAACTTGTTGTAGCCTTACATTATACATATTATTTTTGAGTTTGATTTATTGCAGGCAGTGTGGTGAAACAGAAAATGCTTTTATACCTCGTTTCATATATATGTTGTAAATTTTGAAAATGTATTATTTTTGATGTGCAGTGATTTTTTTATGAACGTTTATTGAAATATCAAGAACCGAAAATTCTCTAAACAATATATATGTTGAAAACCTAAGGTGTTTATTAGATAAGTTTTCTAAGTGTCTAAGATAATACAGAAGGCAGAACACCAATCTAAACTAAAATACCATATTATTCCAATACGGATTGTACGTAAGAATTTTAAGCTGTTAGATGTTGATGTAACAAAACTTCTCTTAATTGTATAAATGCAAACTTTCTTATCCTCTGCTTGATGTACTGAATATTTTGGAGAACAATTCAATTTATCAAATATTTATATTGGCTCAAACATCTAATACACTATTGGGTGTGAGAACGATGTCAGAGTGCATTTTTAGTACACGTTTCCCCAGGACCACAATCCTCTGAAAGTTTGGCATATATTTAGTTTTGGCAGTGTTTACGTTAGCGTATTTAGATTGAGCCATAATAATTTAAGTTGCGCAAGATCGTGGAAGACTGTCTGTAGGTTTTATCCCAGGTGGAACCCGTAGACATTAAAGCCGTCTACAAACATAAATAGCTCACCTCCAATGGTTACTTTATTTATATAAATGATTAATTGTTAACGTTTTGAGGGTTTTCAAAATTGTCGACAAATTTTTGTATGTTTCTTTCGTTATGGGAGACTACATAACGATGTTTATCTGCTTTCATTCTCACAACATATCGACGAAGACGAAACATTCGTACACCGCTAATTAATTATTGAAATAAGACAAACAGCTGATTCATATTTGAGGGAAATGTTAAATCTGATTTCCTGGTATTGTTTTACATTCGGTCAAGGTTAAATGTCAACAACAGTTGGAGATGACAGTGTCTATTGGAATTTATAACCGTTGACTCATTCACTAATAAACAACAACATATTTAAAAACAAATATTGCAACGCTCACATTAGTGAAACTCCTGTGTACTACTTTATACGAAGCAGCTTCATGGCTCTAACTCTTCTCAAATCTGGAAAACTATATACAAGGGTTCATGTGAAAAACTTTTATCAGTCGCTAAGCTCTTAGGATAGGTCCTGGAAAGCCTTGCAGCAGTTCATATAATAAACCGTCTTCACTGCCACGCTTGGATTGGAGTTGAGTAAATAACAAATTACTATTCACAAGAAGCGGATTGTAGTTGGACGTTAATCAGGGTAGTGACACACGAGGAGTTAGACATCAGACTAGGAGAGTGTCTGGTGTAATGGGGGGTGTCCTCTCTTCTGCTTGCTTCCCTAACCTGATTTGACGGTACAACCCATTCCAAGAAAACTAGGTACGCAAATTACTGCTTAGCAACATTTAATTCCTAATTTTTAGTACAGTATTAGTTTAAGTTAATTACAAGTTAATTCTCTTTCTCTTAAGTAAAGTACAAGTTAATTCTTAAAAGTTAAATTTTGTAAACGTTTTATTCTTATTTACACCGATAAAAGAAACGAAAGTAGGGTAGGCAGTTTACACAGAGAAGCATTTGATGTCTATATTTTTATTGGATGCTGAAAGCAAACGGAACAAACGAAGTGTGGGGGCCCCCTCTTTTCCTCTCCACCCCAGACACTTTCCTACTATGAGGATACTGTATTGTCTAGTAAGTCAATTTTAACTAGTTGATAGGTTCTTACCCAGCCATGAGATATAGATTTTTATTTGAGATATAGAGGCTAAAATGAAGAGATTTCGAGAGTACAGATGGAACAAAGAATGTATGTAAATTCAACAGAGTTATTTTAAGCCTGTAATTCCACCACTTCAATTTGGTTATTTCTCCTTGAGTTGTCTTTTTCAAGCTCCCCAAGGTCAACTACTTTTTCTGGTTTTGTTGATTTAATAAAAATTCCCACGAGTATGGACGACATAAACGTCCAACCATACAGAGCCCCCCCTCCATGGTTAGATAAGGCTATGTTGGAAGTGGAGATCGCCTTGTATCCATAGTTCGCATAGTCAAGACTAAGCTCCCCCTTAGCCATACAGCCATCGGCATATGCTGTTCCGCCTTGGCTTGGGTTGTATAACGTTTTACACTTTCGTCGCATCACAAAGTTCAGTCACATCAGTACGTTGCCGATTCTGCAACACGTGGAGGCATGTAAGTCCGCACTCATACTCTCCACATCATCACACCCTCAAGAGAGGAATCCAAGGTCTCATCGCAGAGCTAATTTAGTGTCAGTAGATATGAACGAAAAACTTTTTTAAAACGGTCGCCATTTTTACATTTTTTAATTAAATTTTTCTGAATTTCAATAGGATTCTTTCCATTCTAGAATCCCCTATTCCAAATTATGTTTTTATCTTAATATTTGTGGCCGCTATCTTGCTTAGGTAAAGACCTCGACGATATATCGAAAATCACTTTTTCAATTTCCGAAGGCCATGAAACGTAAAGACCAATCAAAAACGAAATTCGAAATTTTTAAAATTATCAAACTTGACCTTATATTTCATATACCGGATAAGTTAAATATATCCCGATGATGAATACATAATGATATTATTATCCTGAATAGTCGTAAGATTTAAAATATTTAATAACTTATATTTTATGAGGTGATTTAAGAGTTTCTTCAACTTCATAAGTATATTTGAAAATATTCCGAATAATTATTAAAAAATCGATGAGGAGATTTACAGTATTTTATTTTCGAGTGTCTTGTAGCTCATTTGACGATACTTATTTTACAAGTCCGAATACTATAATCACGAACTATGAATTTTTGGGTCGCAAATGTAAGTTGATGAAAACGATACCTATGTCTAGTAGATGTCTGCGCGGCGCAGTGTTTTTTAACAATGTGCAACAAGGGTTACATATTGAATTGGCGGATAACTTGTCTTAATCCCCTCGTCTGTCTCCATACTAATAATAGTTTTCAATTAAATCATTCGTCGAAATCCGTTCAAGCATTGCAAGAATATTTCTATTGATGCGGAATTTCCCTATATTGAATTTTAAGTAATAATAATAATGTTGTAGTACCCTCAAGGGCTCATTTCAGTGAGTACGGGGTTGCCAATCCCTAGGGACCTTAGCTGTATCTGCACCTTTTTTCATGTCGTCTTGGGTTAAATCTCTCTCTTATCTTTCCAAATCTTGACCAACTCTCTTCCGACCATGACGTTGGTTAGTATTCGAGAGCTAGGAGTTTTTATTTTATATTCTTTATTTCCTTTCTTTTTATAAGGCCACGATGACCGTGAGGTTTTTTGCATTTAAACAACAAGGAACAATTAAAAAAAATGGTGTGCAACAGCAATTGAAGTGCTTATTCCTGCTAAACGGTTTTTCGGCTGAGTAATGTTCAGACGCCCTAGTTGTGCGAGTGGTAGACAGTGCAGAGTATAAACACCACTCCAGACTCGGAGTATAAAAACACCAGCTTATCCGAAATACCAGCCCATATGTACGGAGTAATGTTCAGACACCCTAGTTGTGCGAGTGGTAGACAGTGCAGAGTATAAACACCACTCCAGACTCGGAGTATAAAAACACCAGCTTATCCGAAATACCAGCCCATATGTACAGAGTAATGTTCAGACGCCCTAGTTGTGCGAGTGGTAGACAGTGCAGAGTATAAACACCACTCCAGACTCGGAGTATAAAAACACCAGCTTATCCGAAATACCAGCCCATATGTACGGAGTAATGTTCAGACACCCTAGTTGTGCGAGTGGTAGACAGTGCAGAGTATAAACACCACTCCAGACTCGGAGTATAAAAACACCAGCTTATCCGAAATACCAGCCCATATGTACAGAGTAATGTTCAGACACCCTAGTTGTGCGAGTGGTAGACAGTGCAGAGTATAAACACCACTCCAGACTCGGAGTATAAAAACACCAGCTTATCCGAAATACCAGTCAATATGTACAGAGTAATGTTCCGACACCCTAGTTGTGCGAGTGGTAGACAGTGCAGAGTATAAACACCACTCCAGACTCGGAGTATAAAAACACCAGCTTATCCGAAATACCAGTCCATATGTACAGAGTAATGTTCCGACACCCTAGTTGTGCGAGTGGTAGACAGTGCAGAGTATAAACACCACTCCAGACTCGGAGTATAAAAACACCAGCTTATCCGAAATACCAGTCCATATGTACAGAGTAATGTTCAGACACCCTAGTTGTGCGAGTGGTAGACAGTGCAGAGTATAAACACCACTCCAGACTCGGAGTATAAAAACACCAGCTTATCCGAAATACCAGTCCATATGTACAGAGTAATGTTCCGACACCCTAGTTGTGCGAGTGGTAGACAGTGCAGAGTATAAACACCACTCCAGACTCGGAGTATAAAAACACCAGCTTATCCGAAATACCAGCCCATATGTACGGAGTAATGTTCAGACACCCTAGTTGTGCGAGTGGTAGACAGTGCAGAGTATAAACACCACTCCAGACTCGGAGTATAAAAACACCAGCTTATCCGAAATACCAGCCCATATGTACGGAGTAATGTTCAGACACCCTAGTTGTGCGAGTGGTAGACAGTGCAGAGTATAAACACCACTCCAGACTCGGAGTATAAAAACACCAGCTTATCCGAAATACCAGCCCATATGTACAGAGTAATATTCAGACGCCCTAGTTGTGCAAGTGGTAGACAGTGCAGAGTACAAACACCACTCCAGCCTTGGAGTATAAATACACCAGCTTATCCGAAATACCAGCCCATATGTAAATTGTTATTTTCCTTCTTGATTTTATTTTAGTTAGTTAAAATAAAATTCTTAAAAAATAAAGGGATGGTAAGTTTGCATCACTCGTACAGCTAAGTTAGCTGAGCTGTAATGTACTCATTGTTCCCCTTAGGGGCTCACTTTAGTACCCTGCTGCGTCTAGACCATTTTTACCGTAGTCTTGAGCTAGAACCCTCTCTTTAAACTTTCCTATCAGGTCTCTCTTGACCAACTCATATTCTATATAACCCCCAGCCGCCCAGCCCAATTAGAGTATTCCAGAGCTAGGAGTCTTTATTTTATACTCTTTTCTTCTTCTTCTTCTTTTTGAAAGTCGATGATGTCAAAGAGTTTTTCACCTTTAAACAACAAGGGGATACACCGTACGTTTTAGTGCATTTACTGGGCTGGAAAAAGAACAACTCAAACTGCGAGATTGAGAACTTGCCATTAGACCAATCGGGAGCCATTGTATCCAAGTTAATGTCATGACTTCTGTGGTTCTATTTTACTTCAGACAAACGTACTATATGGCGTGAATGACATTTTCTGATTCCTTAATTCATGAAACGTATAGATCAGCAAAATTAATTTAGTACGTACAGAAGTGATAAGTAAAAATAACAACCTAATCTAGTGAAAACATTTAGTATATATCTCTTAATAATACCTGGTGGGTATAATCTATCCTATAAATTTACACTAAGGTATAACACGAAGTATCCAATTATTTCAGTTAAGTACTATATATCATCAAACATAATTATGCTGTTAACGTTAGTTTACTTGATGTAGCCAGTGGATCTAACCTTGAAACTGCCACATCTAGCCAAAGAATGCAACATTTTCGCTGCCAAATATGGTCAATTTTTAAAACCAGACAGGATGGAGGATTTTTTGTTGTTTGTTGAACGAAGATGTTTTCAGAAATAATGACGTTAACTTGGCAACAAAGTTGGGTTGTTTATTGCTTGTAATAAGCATCTGAAATTTAAGGAAGAATAATATTTTTAAATTGTATCAAAATCTAGTACATTGACTCATATGTACTCATAAGTATGCATTAGCTTTTGCACTTCACTTCCAAACTAGAAGGAAAAGGAGGATATGAAAGTGGGTTGTATGTCAGCCCAAATCTCCCCGAAATGATCAAAATTAATATTAATTTTGTGACGTAACATCATGCAGGGCATAGATCTAGATGGTTTATATGTCGGGAAATTTGTAGTCCCGTTGCCGTTATTTTGTAGCTAGGATTCGCAACAAACCGTAGCTCTCCACTTGTCTCAAGATGTTGGGTCAACATCATAATTTTACGAACTTCCACGGAAACTTCTCACACTGAGAGGGTTAGTTACTAGTCCCACAAGGTTTCTGATGACGTATCCATATTCGGAAATCTGGTATAGGCTACTTCTTCTAGACCCTCGTAGAAACGGGCTATCTTGTTTCAATCACACATCAGGACTCAATGAAGAACATTATCGATGCCAATCTCCAAGGAGATAACTTTTCGAGACAGAAACATTACTCAATGCTGCCTCTTCACTTCCAAGACTTAGTTTACCATATAGTCATAGTCGTCATTAATTTATAGATTAGTACGAAAAACTCGTAGGACTAAGTCACTTATTATAATCTCATTTAATTATTTCAATGAGCATAAGTTATTTAAATAATAGTATATTATTATTTTTATAATGAGATTTTTTATTCTTGTCTTCAACAACGGTTTTCTATTTTTGTTAGTGTATATAAAATCCTGAAATTTTATTTTCTCGGACATGTATTATAATTTAGTTTTCAATTTAATAAATATGTTTTTATAATTTACAATTTTGATATCTTAAATTTTTTAGTTTTTGAAGAGTGCACAAAAATGTAAAGAAGATATTTTTGAGGGGGAAAAATAAAGAGAAAATTAAAAAGTTTGTTTTCTTTCATCATCAATAAGTAAGTTATGGTTAAAAATTGTAATCTATCTATATACTAATAAACTTGACCGCGGAGTTTTGTTAGAAGCACATTGTTTGCGCCTTTAATTTTTAAGAACTTATTTCTTATGTTTGGGGATTCTTTTCCAGGAACATATTTGTAATGTTTTAATGCATAAAAAGAGCGAAGTCAGTACCAACTCAATTCTTTCTGAAGGTATTAAAATATTCAACTTTAATACAAAATTTGAAATTAATTTCCTGCATAGCCTACATCCAAGCGAAACCCATCCACAGGTTTCTGCCCAAGTAGGGATGATTTAGTTTATTTCATTTTAAATAACGCTGTGGATGTATATTGATTAAAAGATAAAATAAACGGCTCAAAAGAATGCACAAAGTTTCCTATCGTCCAAAATTGAATAAAACAATCCAAAATTAATTGTCACTAAAAATTACATTTCGGTAGTTGTCAATCAAAAAGTGAAAATGAATCATGGCGTCGTCTTTGGTAAAATATTTATATATTTAAATAAAAGCTTAAACTTGCTTCGCTTGTTCCATGAACAACCTTACCTAACCTAACTTAACCTAACCTAACCTAACCTAACCTTAGTAGAAGTTGTATTTGATTGAAATCGTGGTGTTCATGACGACGACCAAAGTTCACTTTTGTTTTGTAAATTATTCCCTGAACTGTAATATTGTTTTTACTTGGATTTTTCACACGGAGTTGGGTCATTACACACGACATTCCACTAATATTATAATGACATTGGAGGAGCCGATTTTCAGAATATCGTATATTTCTGAAAATAAATATTTTATAACAGCCCTATAGCCGATTTTTTCATAACTCACGAATTGGTATTTTTAGACAGATGAGGACCAATACGTTTTGTTTGTATCCGTAGAGGCTACACTTCGACAAAATTTGTTAAAAATCGTTTTGGTGTGTTTTATCCTTAAAATTATGAGTTATGAAAACAATTAAAAAACAGTACTGAGATATATCAAAACATGCCACATACTAAATTTGATTAAAAACTGTCCACGAGTTTGGGCTGATTACTACATTCATACACTCACAACAGATGACAGATATCATAAAAAAAAACACTTTGTTCAACTTAGGAGCACTCAAAACTAATATATCCGCAAAAAAGTCAACATCAATTAATTACAACGAAAAAATTGAAAAAGACCTATAAATGGACAGGTTTCATCTGAGCTATGAGCTGCGCGTGGAAGGGAGGTACAAGTTTGTAGTTTGAGGCCGAGTGGGGACAGAGGTATTGTAGGGGAAACTGTCGGCGCCGACTACTGTGCACGATACAGCGGTCTTGCAGATATCGTTGTTAGTAGGTTAGTACTAACACCCAACACAGACTGAGGCGACCGCTTCCCCCACCACCTCACTGCTGCTTAGACCACGCCTAGACCCACTGCGCACCTAAACTCCACAGCTCAAGTGAAACCTGTCCATTTATACGTATATGTGGAAAAGTAAACATTCAGGGACGGTGTTTATAATTTCTGCGGAGTCTTATTCGAAATATTTTTCTAAGTTTTGTCCGCCGACCCACACTTAGAGTAACATTTTTGTTTTTTCCCCACTAGATGTTTAAAGACGAAAAAACTCCAAGTCATCATCGCCATATATAAAAAAGAGAAAAGAGCATAAATAAAGAATACTGTTAGAGTCGGAAGAGAACTGGAGTTGGTCAAAAGAAACCTGATAGATAAGATGAAAGAGAAGGCTTTATCTCAAGATTGCAAGAAGATTTAGTTGACACACCTGTACTCATGCTTTAGATAAAGTGTATGAGGTACTGTTTAAGTCTAACGAGTGATTGTTCCGATCATATTCGCAAATATTGTGGGACCAGATTTATTGCTCACGATCAAAGTTTCTTCTATTCTAGAACCGTAGGCCTACACTACAACTATGTAAATAATGAAGGTATTTTATAATACCCTAGAGTAGCGATCAGGCATCTTGTAAATCTGTCACAACAAATAAATCCATTAACATTCTTACTTCCTCACATAATCACTGTTATGACGAATAAAACCACTAATGAAATTTTATAGAAAATACTGATAAGTTGACTTAATAGGTTGCGATTTCCTTTTGTCTATTCGTTCATTTACCAAACCTCGGATCTTGGGAGAACTCCAGTTGCACAGAACGAATATATACAGGTTAGAAAAAAATAAATTACCAAAAACACTGTTTCAAACGGCCGCCATTTTGAAAGTTTGAGGTACAAGTATATGAAATTAATTAGATAAGCTATTTTTAATTTATAATTCCTTAGCAATATTAATGAAGGACTTTTTCAAAACTTTGAGTTTTCACCATTTTGCATAGGATATTTATAAGAATCATTTTATGTCCACCACTTTTCTTATCACAAAATGACTGTGATAAATTTTTTAGTTGTTCTCTGTCTCTCCTCGCCCATATAAAATGAAAGGACATATTTGTAAACTTAAAAAAATGTTTTCGCAAAAATATCACCATCACAAAATTAAACAGGGGTTGCAAAACTTTTTTTCACCTTACCTCCATGGAACTACAGACCTTGCGGGACCTTGGACCGCCTTCTCATTCACTGTCTTAATCCTTTCCCACTCTTCTCCACCTTTAGGACATTCTTCCTTAGGTCATCCTTCAGGTTGTCAGCCATCATTTCCTTCTTTTTCTAACTCCTTATTCTCTCCGGTTCATCCAATAGTACCCTTATTCATCCAATAGGACTTTCATATATTACCTCTATGGAGCTACAGACCTTGCAGGAACTTGACCTCTTTCTCTTTCACTATCTTTATCCTTTCCCACTCTTCTCCACCTTTGGGACATTCCTCAGGTCATCCTTCGGTTGTCAGCCATCATTTCATTCCCCTTTCCTAACTTCTCATTCACTCCGGCTCATCCAATAGTACCCTTATTCATCCAATAGAACTGCCATAAGGACCTCCTTCATTGGCTCAAATATTCTTCTCAACACCTTCCTCTTCCAAATTCTTATTTCATTTCCTAACAGTATTTTTTTATGTTTGTTTGAATTTTCATTCTGAGTTTTCGATGTATTTTTATGGAAGAAAGCGAGATATATAAACGGTGTCGCGAAAAAAACGCACAGCCCACCAGATTATTGTTTAATGAGGGTAAGACAAGGGTCAACCCTTGAGGAAACAAAATTTGACAGACGAAAAATTTGACTTAAGCAACAAATCAATTATTACTATTTACATAAAACTTACGAGTAGTGGAACTGACCTATAACCAATAGTTACAGGTTCTAAAATTTAAATAATATAGCCTACATATGGAGTTAAATAAAATTAGCAACTTCAGTTTTGGTCTGGTCAGGTTAGGTTAGGTTACGTTATTATTTAAATTTAAAACTACTGTCAATATTGGTTATAAGTCATATCCACTACTCAGTTCCACTACTTGTAAGTTTTATGTAAACAGTAAGAATTTATTTGTTACTTAAGTCAAATCTTTCTAGTCAACACCGAGGCGGAGGTTGTTCGAGTTGTGCGCTTTTTTCTCCTGTCAAATTTTGTTTCCTCAGAGTTTAACCCTTGCTTCATTCTCGTCAAACATCAACCTAGTGGGCTGTGCACTTTTCGCTAAATTACAGTTGTGCACTTTTTCGCTAAACTACAGTTGTGCACTTTTTCGCTAAACTACAGTTGTGCACTTTTTCGCTAAACTACAGTTGTGCACTTTTTCACGTATTCGTAGAAACGAATTCTCCACTTTTAAAGATTCATCTCCATTTTTCGTTCAATTCTATATTGTAAAGAATCTTTATAAATATGTAATAGAATATTGTTGATTTACATTGAATTATTGGAAACACAATTATTTTACCTCACTTTTTTTCAGAACGCATTACATGGTGAGGTGTACAACCATATTTTATTAAATCTACCAACCAATTTTTGATAAACATTCCTCTTGACACAAGTCAAAGTATGTGGATTCTTCAGGATAGTGCTTCGCCTTTATATTTATATTTTTAGTAATACACTGAACAGACAGGATCAAGGGCAGTGGATTGAAATAGGTGGTCCAGTACCTAGGAAGACATGAAACTGCACATCCAATGACAATAAAGTTCAACGTGCAGTCAACGCCTTCCAACTTCGTCATCGTCAACGAGAGTGCAACTTCAAAAGAACTAAATAAAGGAATTTGACATTTAAGCATCTGTAAGGATTTTCTCACAAAAGGTACTGTAACACATAGTTTTAATATTTGATAATTTAAAGTAAATGTGTGGTTTACCGGTTAATGCTGCTATTTTTATTACTATGTCATTCTTCCATTAATTTTTTTTTTATAAATCTCTACAAGTTAAAGCACCATTGAAAGAGTTTAATTGCCGCCATTTTGAAACTATAAGAGATAGAAACTGTAAATACAAATAATGTTGGATTTTTAATATCTTTAAATTGATATACAACTCGACTGTTGAAATTTTTCAGAATGGAGTTTAGACGAGTTTAAAATTTGTTAGAATACATAGACTACTAATGTAGCATATTATAAACCTCAATATATGGTGATTCTTATTTTGATATTTGAGTCTTCCCGTAATGAATTATAAAGCTGTAATGTTAAATTACGTTGAACTTGAATTTCCAGACATTTTGAGCCGCCATTTTGAAATCGTGACAGGTATTGATAAAATTTTCTAACAAAATGTTTGTTGTTGTAAGGTCTTAAAACATGGCATCACTTGACCCATAATTCCGTTTTAAAATTTTGAGAAACAGAAACCTTCCAAAATAGACAGTTTTGAGGTATCGAATTAAAAAAAAGTTGTTTTCAAGATTGTTGATATGAAAATTAGTGGGGTTACAATTTATTTGGTATTTCTAGTTCAAACAGATTGTCAACAACTCGTAGGAGATGGGTGGTCTGTTATATTATAGTGTTCACTTATTGTTCCATTGTAGTCTTCGAATATTTTTCAAATGTCCGATACACATACACATAAAGATGTTTCATGAAGTGCCAAAGGACTACAATGATTTAAAAATAATAATATTAAACATAGAGATTATAAAAAAAGTTCCTAAATATTTCTAGTTAATTACAAAATAGTTCTTACTATAGTTTTTTTAAATGCAAGGTATTAAGTTAAAATAATTAAGTCACAAAAGTAAATCCCACATTTTTTCCATAGATTTTCCTTTTTTTTTTTTTTTTTTTTTTTAAACATAGATAAAAAACAGTAACTTAGACATTTAAAAATTTTGTATTTCACAAATTACTTTTTTGCGAAGGGGAAGGAAGCAAATTTAAATTTTCATATAAAAAATGGATATGTGATTCACCTTAACGGAATTCAATAAGGTTTTACCGTTTTCAAAATATTCCATTTTTATGAAGACTTGGGCTTTCTATTTTTTTTTAGTTTTTTATTATTTTTTTTTCAAATTTACCTGGTTTATTACACTGTGGTAAATATAAAAGCATCTTGTATTGCCTTCAAAACATAACTCTCGTCACCTTTTTGAATATTTGGTACTTCATCATCTTCAAAAATCACAAGAATAGAAATATTTTGAAAAAGGTAAAAGATTTTTGAGTTCCGTTTGCCGTATTGTTTTTAGAGTAAAAAGGCGGATCAAATAATGTGTTGCATTATGTATTTATAGATTTAATATTCCCCAAATTTCAAAATTTACCTCACAATATTATATAACTCAAAAGTTAATATTTTTTCATGAATGGTGAAACCCCTATCGAAAGAATTGGGGAAGTGGTTATGACTTTAATTCTATAAAGTCATGAACGTTATTCTTGAAAATATAGTGACTGAGCCCAAAATCCCAGCCTTTGGATGGTATAAATGGATATTTATTGTCACGCAACTTTTATATTTAAAATATTCTAAATCTTATTAAATTATCTTAATTGATTTTATTTTACTTTTGAATATTTCCTAAGGTACCAAGTATTTTGATAATATAAACACAAAACTTTAGATGCATTGTTTATTATAAAAAATGAAAAAAGTGTCTTGGTGATTGTCGCCATTAACTACAAACCTTTAAATGGCATTGTTAACAATATGGGATGTCACGTACAAAAATAATAGTATTAATATTGTTATAGTTATAAATTATTTTTTATACTTTTTTTAAATTTAATTATGTGGAAAAAAAAACTTTTCAATGACTCTCGACGTTTTGTTATCATATAAGTATATTTAGAACATTTCAATATGGTGTCTATGCATAACAAAATGTGAAGATCGAGGTTATAAAGTTTGTAACAAGGTGTCTTATTGAAAGATAATAATTGGGTTACAATCAGTTCAGAGTTAAAAAGGGTTAGAATTGATTCTTATCAATAGCTTGTTTTTTTGAACTCGTTATAGACATTTTAAAGTGCCAAGTTTAAATTTGTCATAATTTTTAACTCTTTAGTCCATTGATGAAACTCATAAGACACCAAGTTAGAATCCCACATTGTATATTTTTATTTTAAAGCATATTCTTCTCTTGTGTAGCGTTATTATTACGATAAGCTTAGTTGAGACGTTATCACATTCATCACAACTAAGAATGACAAGCCAATATTCTAGAAACCTCGACCTATACAATTAATAGATACATGGCAAAATTTACATATCATTTGTGTTTGTTAAAGGTTTATTCAAGGTTAGTTCTGTTAAAACCTACAAAACTCTGTCAATAATGAAGAATTCCTCTAATGGTTCGGATTACTAATCTTGGTTTTATTAAGGCGTCGAATTTTTAGAACGTTAAATTATTTAAAATTTGGTTTTCTATTATACTTGTGCTGTAAAAATTGAATGCATTGCTGGTTTTTATTTTTATACATTACCTTCAATAATCTGTTGAAAAATTATCAAGACATAATTTTTGTTGTGTATAAAATTATATACAGGTTTTAATACATATTGTTTTTTTTACCATCTAATAGACTAATAGTCTATGGTACAAAGGGTCAACATTGACAAAAATGTCCGGACAAAAGTTTTTACAATTTAATCGCGTATCTAAGGGTTTTTGGTCGGTACGGGAGCCTACACAGCTAGAAAAAGACTAATATTTGTTTTGTTTTTTTATTTTAAAAAATGGCCGCATTACAGAGAACGCAGGGTGTCTAAAACCGTTCCGCTACTGATAACCTGATTAGAATTTAGAGTAAAGAGAAAACCCTTAATGTCACGTACCCAGTAAGAAATACCACAGGGCGGTATCTAGTTTATAAATTTACCCATGTAAGAATTGACATCAACTGCGTGTTTCTCTCAAAATTTTACTGAAGTTAAAACTTAATATTAATGCAAGATCATAAGTTACCGTTTGTGGATACTGTTTGCAATCCTAACCTTAACATTTTTCTTTGGGGGAAAAATATGACATTTCTTGTGAATATTCAATGGCTTGATCTGTATACTATGTTATAAAAAGATTTTTTTTAATTGTCGATTTAATAAATCTTCTAAACGTAAGGTACGCAAATCTTTGGTACTTTTATTTTACGCTCTGTAAAAAGTGTACTTTTCTGCAGTTGTCATTTAGTTCCTAATTTAGAAAACACTGTCAACGAAATTTTCGGCATGTTCTGTAGAAATTATTTGTGTTAGACCTACGCATGAATTGTTTTTGTTTCGCCAAACTTATGAAACTCTTAAAAACAAATTTCCTCATCTTTACTCTATCATTCTTTCAACATAACCCTAGACTTAGTGAAATCTGAATCAAAATAGTTACCCAATTCAAAACATCCAGTACGTGGTTTTTTTTTGCATAAAGGCTGTAATTTCGCGAACCGGCTAATAGCATCGCTAGTAGCACAACACTTTCCACACGCAATGACTCGATCTAGCCAATCATATGAATGGAAAGTGAAAGTTGAGGTTAGATTAGGTTAGGTTAGTTAATCTGTGGGCTTGTAAATAACCCTACGCTTTCTAGGTTAAATAAATCGATTGGGAATGAATTACTCTGGACTGAGTCTAGTGAGTCATAAACTGTGGTAATATGACACTGCTTGTACGGACAAGGGCAATATTGTAACTATGACAACGGGTTAGATAGTAGAGTAGGCCTATTAGTTGGTATCGCCTAACAACTCTTATAATAAAACAGAGCACGCAGAAGATATACTGTTGTTATAGGATGCGTTTTTATGTTAATGATAGGCCTATTTGTATTTGTATTTTTTTTTTTTTTTTTACGAAATGCCATCAGGATGAGTTATTGTGGATTATTGTAAAATTTACAGTTAACGAGAAACTTTAACAGCCACCATTTTCAAATTTGAACGACTTTTTAATATTAACAGTGAATATTAAATTAATAGTTAAACCTAACTTACGTTCCTAGTTTGACCAACATTACTGATACTAGATTAAATCTATTTTTTTTAAACCACTGTAATTAAATTTAAGTTTATTGTAAATAATTTGCTTTATGCAAAACTCACACGGATAAAGTCATTGGATGCATATTTTTGCTAAACACAAGAAGCTTTGCACATTTGATGGTCTCGAGGTATCAACTTTGCTAGGTCAGTACAAATAGCAGTTATTTCAAAGTAAATTTGTAAATATAAAAACACCTATTAGCTATCAACACACCTTAATAAATGCTGCAAAAACATTGCGCTAACTTTCTTATACTCTCATCCCCAAATCAAATACTAACTACAAAATATATTTGACCCCATCTCCCTAAAAATGTATCTTTAGTAAATATGTGAGAAAATCAAAATGAAAAATTTTTTCCCCCTCTGTATTTGTATTGGGAGGTAAGTTAATGTAAAATATAGATTATATTTAAATAGAGCTTATATTAAATATATCTGCTATTAACTCGGCATAAGCGTACATTTTGATTAAAATTGGGTTTTTAAAGACACTATTCAAATACCGTATTTTGATTACTCGTTTTTTTGCAATTAATATTCATATTTAACCAAAATTTGACCGAAATTGAGCGGGCTTTATGATATTGGTAATTTGATACAGTTCCTTAAAGGATATTTTGTGTTTTTAGCGATAATTATTGAATATTTTTGGAGAGAAGACAATCATTACATTTGAGAAGGTCATAATGTACTTCAGAAGTTACATATTTAGCAAAATTTGATCAGCCGATTTTAAAAAAATAGGAATTTAGGTTTTGATTTTAAGGAAAGATATCCCTAAAATGTTGAGTTATAGAAAAATAATTAAAAAGAGAAAAGCGTTTGGTTCTAAATAAAATATGCCCACATACTTAATTTTATCCTCGGTACTCACGTTTAGTCTATGAAACACTATATTTGTTCACAATTTTTGATTGAAGGCGATAAAGTTCTCCGTAAATCATCCCCTCACAAACACAGGAAGAAAAGAACTTAAAATAAAAACCCAAAGCCCTCGAATACTCTAATAGCGTTAGGGTCAGAAAAGAATAAGAGTTGGTCAAGATATTCCTTATAGGAAAGATGAAAGAGAGGATTCATGAAAAAAATGTGTAGAACCAGCTAGTGTACTCGGGATTACCAAGCTTGTACACTTCCTGAAGACAGACGGACATCTTTCCTAAAAATCACGTTCATCCCATCATGTCTATTGTTAGTACATGTAAAGGTTAAGTTAATTGCAAATGCGTCTTGTGTTTTTTGAACAGTTCATTTGATATCTAAGTTTTAACAGATGTCACATTTGAACCGATTTTGAATTTTAATATCATTTAATCGAACAGCATTTGTGTACATAAAAATTAATATACAACGTTTCGTTTTAATATCCACTCCTGTTATCAAGTGATAAATTTCGAGCTTCAAGAAAAAAAAAATGTCCAACACATTCCTAAGCCTATTGATAATTATAAAAGAATTTAAATAATTTTCTTAAGTATCACATCAATTAACGTTATTTTGGTTCCTCTGCGAATTCTGATAGATTAGTCTTAATACATAATAAGCCGCTTAGTAGTTCGGCCTAATCTTAGGTTAAGTAATTTTTGACCCAATCTATCCCTAGGCACCAAATCCTTTAACGTAGAACTATGTAAAGAATGCTTTAGTATGATATTACAACTTACCGTCATCAATAGTCAGTTGTCGCATAGTTTAAAAACAACGGCAGTTTCGGCTATTTAGCCATTATCAAATTTATTATTAGAGCAGCTTCTCCTTTGTTATGGAACATTCAACAAAACACTTTCACAAAGATTTAAATAAAATTACTCATAGTTCAGTGTGAGACAGTGGGGCAAATCGGACATGATTTTTATTAAATGTGTTTTTAAGAATAATTTTATTTAAATCTTTGTGAAAGTGTTTTGTTGAGTGTTCCATGACAACGGAGAAGTTTTTTCAATAATAAACTTGATAATGGCTGAATAGCCGAAACGGCAGGTTTTTTTACAACTATACAACTGACTATTGACGACGATAAGTTGTCATATCATACAATAGTCATAATGGCGGTATAGAATAAAGAATGCTCCTTTGAAAATAGCGATTCAATATTTATTACCATTTTTGTTGTAAATATAACTATTGCCGTCTGCAAATTTAGCTATTCAACTAATTTCATGGAGAATTTGGAACCTTGTACTACCAATTTCACCGAACATATTTTGTTGTTCTTTGAAATTTATGTTTTTTTTTTTTTAATTGATCACAAATGTACTTCGTTACGATAAATCTTTGGATAATTTCTAAATGGCGGATATTTGAAATAGTTTTCAAAGTAATAGAATATTCTCTAAAAAACTAAAATTATTATCGCATAATCGTTTTACTATACGAAATCTAGATTCAGTCAAATTTTCCACTTTAGGTATGTATTATTCTTTGAAATATACAGTTTTGCCCGAACGGCTAAACACAATAACCTAATTTGTGTACCATTAAAATCTGCAGCCGAAGATTTCTTAACGTATTTTCCAAGATAAAAAGTTATTTTAAAAATCAAATTATTTTACCGATTACCTCCAAATTACACAAAAATCTAGAATAATAGTTCTTATTACTAGAATTTAGTTTTACTAGGTGTTTTTATTCATAAACTATGAATGATTTAAAAAAATGGGTTCTAAATTTCAAAATGGCGGGCTTACGATACGATTTTTTGCTCTTTCTTTCGTTTTAGTGTAGTTGCGTATAGAGTATTTTTATTTAGTTATATTACAAACGTAACTTGTATTTCTCTTTGTATGAAACGATTAAGAAGGTTTGGACAATTTGTTCTTGTTTTGGCGTTACTATGTGAACCAAATTACGTAGTATTTTTCATCGATTTATTTTTTACTCGCTGTTTCCTTTTATATAAAAAAAAAGTTAAAAGAATTGTTAAGGTTTCACTAACTTTATAAGATAAGATCAGAAGGGCTAAGGAAGCACCGGGGGTCCGCATCTGCTACTCCGCTGAAATCTTTTAACGACATTTTGATATCGATCTTAAAACCAGGGACCTAAGAGATTTACGGAACCCGGATATCCGTGGTCTGAATTTTAAAATATACCGAATAAATGCCCCTACTCTCCTTCACATGCTAAGGAATTAAGGAGGGATACATGTGTCCCTAGGGAATCAAATGTGTCATATCTAATAGTTGGCAGTTTATTGATGTAAAAACACTTGATCCACTTGGCTGGATTAGAAATGATTTAAGTTGTGGACAAACTTACAAAGTGATGTTTGTTGGAGGAAATAACAATTCTCTCTCTCTCTCTCTCTCTCTCTCTCTCTCTCTCTCTCTCTCTCTCTCTCTCTCTCTCTCTCAAACTAACGCGCACACAATCGCGCGCGCAGACACACACACACACATAAAAATAAAAGAAGACAGAGTATAACTCAAGAATGATTGATTCTCTTATAATTTTGAGTCGAGACAGTGCCAAATTGTTCTTACAGAGTAGCGATAACCACTGATGTATATCGAGGTTGTCATAAAACTAAAATTTGTTTATATTGTTGTTTTTAGATGCAGTTTATATTAGGATAATGCTATCTTTCTGTTGATCCCGGTCTTAAAATTTGTCCAAGACAGTTAAATTTTTGAGACAATACAAGATAGAAGAGCAAGTCAAAAATTACTAATAGAAATAAATAATAAATTCTGTGCTTTCAAATATTTTTTTTTTTACTTTGTAATTTTAAAACTAACTACCAAAAAATCAAATAAACTTTTTTTTTTTAATTTCGATGTTTTATCTTCATCTATTTTATGTTGTTTGTTATTGTACAAATTTTTGGGCTCTAATTAATATAAAAAAGGATATAAATAAATACAAATATCATTTGTGAGAAAAGAGGCATATCTTATTCCAAATTTATTGAGTTTTTTTTAGGGGCGCGGTTAGGAGTGAAACCAAAATTTAAAAATTGCGCTTCATAGTAAACAACTAAACACTGAAGAAATGATAGTGAAAACGCCATGAGCATCGGTCCAGACTTAGCTGTTTTTGTACTGTGTTCTGTAATCACTTTCTTGGGTTTTTAGTTTTGCACTACGAAATCCAATTTCAATATTTTCATTTTTCAGATCCCTAAGAAACATTACAAAACCCCAATAAATTAATTTTGTTAATTGTGGTTTTGCATAACAGAAAATTCACAAATTTGTTGCACAACTAGACCACTGAAGTAATATTACCAAATGCTTGAACATTAATACAGCATATTGGGCTGTAGAGAAAACATACGGATTTTTGTCTATCGTATCGTTTTCAGGTAGAACTGGAATGAATAGTTATAAAGTTGTTACTTAAATTTTGATGATTTTTACTGATTTTACTAATGCAGAAATATGAGATAATTGCATTTGGTTATGCAAAAGTTGTACATAAATATTTGCTGCAACATTTGCCTTTTCATAGTTCTCTGGGAAGATTACAATGTAACGATTGCCTGGAACATTAACAGCTTTTTTTAGCTACCTAATCAAACTAGTTAAATGCCATTTATACCACGACAAAATTGTAGTGTTAACAATCTTATTAAAGACACTCAGCAAATTTTAGTTAAACGAGGAAAGGAGACTTTATGTGAAAACTCGTAAAGATAATCAAGACTATTTGGTGTAAATTATGACAACTTAAATTTTCGTTAGAAATTGAAAAGGTTGTGTTTTTGTGAAATGTGGGGAAACACTTGTTTATCTTGTCATCCTGTATCTCTTGTCAATTTCTACAGAGAAACAATACTTTGTTGTGTTCCTCTGAAACTGTACACGTTGAAATACACCCAGAAAAATATATTCTGCAGGACAGCATTTATTAAATTGCAGATGTTGACAGTAGCACGTGTACACTTGCTGCACGTGGGATGGAATGAAAAACTTGTAATGAGTATTGAATGGTAACTCTAGTTGGAATAATACTGATCCACCTTATAACACCTCTTGAGTGTGAAATACGAGTCAATATAAGGTTTCGTTGGCTGTTTCCAATATAACCCAAAGACGCAACATCCCCCCCTTACTTTATGGAATTCTAAATTAATTGTTTATTGCGTTCCTGCGGTCAATTGTTTGTAATTTATTCAGAAATTAAAAAATGACCATGTAGAAAATAATCAGCGTGGAGGGAAAATTTCGTTCCTTTTCGACTCTGACAGACTCAAAATAAACTACAACATGATACATATTTTTGGAATGTTTACAAATCAGAAAGTGTTTAGATTGAAGAGCCAAAATCTTATACTCGCACGCCAAATTTTAAGTTTCTACGTATTACTGTCAGAATAAAACAAGTAGACAATACTGTTATGAAAACTTTAGTGTTTCGTTTAAATAACTCTTACATACAATAACAGCCATATGAATTAAAAACGATGGACGTTCAAAAGTTTGTATTTACGGTAATTTGAGATCACAAATTAAAGTCAAGAATTACGCATAAGTTTAACCGACTTTTGCAATGTCTGAAATGTCTCCATATTTTGTTATGTACAGAGTGTTTCACAATCACTGTGCCAAACTTTGTGAATATGTTTGCTAGATCAAACAAAATATTAAGAAAATGCACAATAATCATTACCACACAAAAAAATGATAAAGAATGTATAAATTTTGTTTTCTTTCATTATTGTTTTGTAATTAATTCTCATTCTCCAACGAAAGTAGAAAAATAGTCCAATTAAAATTTATTCTAATAAAAGGGATAGGCCAAATCATAATTAAACACATTTGGCCGTTATACTTATCTGATTTTTATCAGATTAGAAATTAATTTGAAAAAAAAAAATCGATACTAAAATTTCAGCGATATTTTAAAATAAAACTTTTCTTTATTCTAAATCCATATTCTAGTGAAATACCTAGTCATGAAACTTTGCCAGATCTGTAAAAGACTAAAAAATACTTAGATTTAATATTTGCATACACAAAAACAGGACAATATAGTAGCTTATACTATGACTGGATAAAAATTTAATAAAAATCATTCAAGTGTAATACCTATGAATGTGTTTAATTATGTAATTGGCATATTTCTTTTGTTAGGAGTAATTTTTATATTTCTATATGGTGAGAAAAAGAGAATTAATTTTTAAAATGTAGAAAAATAAAATATTCAATTATTGACTATAACTTTTTAAGGAAACAGTTATGTTTACTGGACATTTTCGTAATATTTTACTTAAAGATCAAATATTCCCTAATTTTAACTAACTGGTATCGTGTAAACTGATATTTTATTTAAAAAGTTTATTTTCAGTTGTTCAATTTTGTTTTCCTAATTTGTTTTTATTTTCCAATTATAAAGCAAGATAAATTATTGTTATTGTACTAAAATTTCTCTATATTTTTTTTTCGTTTTTATCGACATTTTAAGCCACTTGGAATCACTTTTAGACTATTTTTGACAGATTACCATCCGTTTAAATATTTGTACCAGCATTTTTGGTACACATTATCACAAGAACAGTTAGTCTGATTGACTCATTTTTTAAAGTTTTTAAAATTAAATTAAGTTATCAAAGTTATTAAGTTGGTGTTGAAACATCAGATTATCAATATTATATACTTGTAAACATTATCAATATTTTACAAATATTTTAAATAATAATTTTCCAAATAGTTGATAGAAGGTGGACCTTTCTATACCAACTTACCTCCCATAAGAAATACATGTGTATGAACCTAGTAATAAAAATAATTTTCTTTTTTCCCCATGTAAAAGTAGTAAAGAGGAATTTTTGGGAGATGTCGACGTATGTTATTTGTGGTTAGCACTTGGTTTTGAGAATGGATTGTGAGACAATTAATGCAATGTTTTTTGTACCATTTATTTGGTGCAGCATAGAATTATGTATGAAGCCTAAATTATAGGATTACCATTTAGAAAAGAAACTTGCCCCTGTTGTGTCTCGCGCAGGTAGAACTGTGGTGGGAGAGGGAGAGCCCGAGTTAAGCCAGACATACCCGCTCGCTGCTTCATTGCGCAGGGCTTAATATTTTCTTTTTCAAACCTACTACAGCGCTAAAAAACTGTGACTGTGTATCGTTTATTTTCCTGACAACTACAATTAGTAAATTTTTATATTTTACAAAGTAAAAGACGTAGAAAGACATTAAATTATACTCGTAGGTTTTAAATTCCTTTATATTATGGCAAAAATATAACAATTTATCCCCACCACCGCTCCAATCCCCTCCCCTCCATCGCCCTTACATGCTTGCGCGAGCCACTCTCGAGATGACGGTTCTGCGCAGGTTTCTTTCTGTCTGGTAGGCCTATAGGACCAATATTTATAATCAGTTTGACTTCCAGGTCGGTGCTCTTGGTTCACGAGAGAGGTCTTGGGTTTAATCTCCGTTGGGGTTATTACGGGAATGACGGAAAATTGGGAAGCTACAATGGGTCTCGAACTCTGGTTGAGAATGTTAGAACAATAGTGAGGGTAATTTCGATGTACCACACATTAACTGACTGAAAGCCCATCAATTAGGCCTAGACTCTTCACGAGCTGTTGTTTCAAGTAAATTCATTTATTAACAAAAAAACAACTAAACCTACAGTACATGGTAATTTGATAAAAGCATGGTAATGTTAGGTTAGGGCTTCTAAATTTAACATATAAAACCATTGTAATGTTAGGTGATGTTAGGTTAGGTTAGGGCGTCTAAATTTAACATATAAAACCATTGTAATGTTAGACTTTAGATTTTAAAAACAGATTTTATTCCGAAAGTCAAGACTAAGGCGACAACTGTTTGCCCTACACACCTGTTCCCTACACAATGTAGCAACTAGGATAGAAGAATTTAAGAATCAAGACAAATTTAATGGAAAATCTACAGGTATAAAGTATCATTTGTTTAGAATCTGATCTGCATTTGGTTAAACACAACACACACGCACATAGGGTTAATTACCACCCTTGAGACTAAATGCAAGTGTTTCTATACACTCTGGTCGCGAGGGGTGAGTTAAGTAGCTTCTTTTCAAAACGGAAATTCCCTAAAAGCACTCGTATAGCTGAAGAGGAAAGCCAAGTTAAGGACCATCAGAAGGTTCCCTATGTAATATTAAACGGTGTAGTGAAGAGGCTTTGTATCTTTGACTTGGTAGTACAATAATAGATCGCCAATACGATAGTTCGTTGATCGATTTAGTACAGGATACTGTAGAAGTGTAATCTGATTACTGAAGTGAAATGAACTTACTTTCTCGAACACCCATTGTCAAATAAAATAAAATAGAAATAAATTCGTCAAAGATCTAGTTGAAAATCTACTTGACATGAGAGGGAGAAAAGGGAAATTTCCTATATTATTGATTTTTTTTCCATCTATTTGTTATGGGGAGGTAAGTTGGTATAAAATCAACCTTTTTAAAAAATAAAATAAATATTCTAAAGGTTATTTATATATTTATAATTACTTTATATATAGTGCCGTACTATCCCTCTATAGTGAATGTCTTTTCAATTCTTCTTCTCACGTTTCGATGTATAAATCACTAATGTAATATAATGTGGACTAAAGTTTGGACTGACTAACACATCAATTTAACTAATGAGGTTGTCGGTAGCAGTGTAATCACTCCTTAGAAGACTAGTAAAGGGATTGCTTTAAATTGGTTATGTTTAGTATAGGCAACCCTTCCGCTAGCCGTCTTCGTTCCTTTTAAAAGTACAGTATAATGAACACAAGTTTACCCGTTTTATCCCATTGGGGTTTGTTTATATTTTCGAAAATTATATTTTCGAAAATTATATTTTCGTCATACTGCTTCAAAAACTACTGTTTTCAACAAATGCATTGAGATTCTAAAGTTGTTATTTTTAGTCTTAGGACCTAAAAAAATTAGCTGAGGTCGAGGTCATCAGCTGTTACTTCGTTTATACGAATTAATTAACGATTGTAAAGCATCTATAAAAACAACTGATACTCTCGATTGTAAATAACCGATAAAACCATCGATTTGAAGGTAAATAGGTTATAACATTTTAGTTTTTGTGAAACTGTTTTTCTATATTGTTTGCAGTATAACGAAAAATATAGTTCATCACTTGGACAAAAAAAAGAAAAGCTTTTCGACCCTCGCTTATTTTCAAAGTACAAGTTAAACTTGAGCTTATATCGAAAAGCTTCACTTTTGGTCCTAATGATGAAATATACTATTTTGGTTTACTCATTTTAAAACAGGTGATAAGGTTTCTTTGAGTAATACATAGTTAAAAAAAATCAGAACTAGAGAATGTTTTTCTGAGAAATGGCAACCAATATGTTTTGTAACTTTTTAAAAGCTACACTCTTAAGAATTTTTTTTTAAATCATTTACATTCAAATTTCAGTTATCGAAAAAAAATTAAATTACTAAACTGGCTAAATTACGACTACATTTTTCTAAAGTATGTTATTTCCTAAGTAGAATTTTTTGGTTAGATGGCAACTTATAAATTAAAAAAATAATTAAATACAAGACATGACTTAAGACATTTAAAAAATTATTTACTTTAAAGCACTAAATAATAACTAAATTACATTTCACTCTTAAATAAATAGACAAAACAAAATATCTTAAATCAATCTAGCTTTCATTGGGGATCCAGAGAAAAATGTAGGCATCTCATTAATGTTCCACCTGTGTTGAGGCTGTCTTTACAAGAAATTATGTCACGGTCATGGATAACCATTGGTTACAGAAACAATTAGATAATATAGGTAGCAATTGGAAATGGCACTTATTCTAACAAGACAACAAACTACTTTGCATACATCATTTCATGTATTACTTTGATGTTTACTAAATGATCTACTTCATTCATATATCCTGGGTAAGGCAAACACTAATTGAAACAAATTATTAGAATAACAATCAGTGTCAGTGAGTCATATTCTTTCTTGCAGCAATGTTTTGTTTCTCACTGTAGCTATCACTATAAATATTTTCAGATAATGTATTACATTAATGGACCGCAGAAGCAGTATTTACGATAAAAAGAACAATTGAAACAAAGGTAATGAAATTCCGAAACCGCGGAAACAATGCAAAACCTCGCACGTGTCAGGAATGTTAATCGTTACTTTACTTAATTGCAAGAACTTTATTGTAAAGTTTAAGTTATGACTTGGATTATAAACTACTAGTTGTGTCTTTATAAAGTAATGTTCACTTTGCTCACTAGGGTCGCTCTCATCGCTTCATTCGAAAGTTGAATAGACACGTATATCATATGCTGAATTGATATTTATTATTTAATTTATTTTAAATATTTAATTTATTCCCGACGTGACGAGAATTTATTTTAATGATATTTCTGAATAATTTTACAAATTGGACGAATTTTTATAGTATGATGTAAGATCTACAAATACAAAGAAACTTTTGAAATTCGTTTTAAACGGGCACCATTTTGAAATTTGAAGACGTTTATTTTGTACAAACAACAAAAACTAATGAACAACACTTGTGAAAACTTTAAGCACTAGATGAAAGAAAACAATATTCCACAATGAACACTTGATTTGTACAAGACGACGCCGGCGTTTCAATGACTACGTCATCATCCTCAGTTGATACATACACACAAGCTTCATTGACGGTGACTAAGATCTGTTAAGAATGCTTCACACAGATAACAACAGGGAAGTAACAAGTATTGTCGTTTGTGTTCATGTATCAACTACGTCATTAAAACGTTGTTATGAACAAATAAAGTGTTTATTGCGGAAAATTGTGTTTTATTTTATTTGGTAGTTAATCTAAAAGTGATTAAATCTATCTTACTCACCTAGTTTTGCTAACATTCCAATCGGGCTATAGACCTATAACAAACTAAAGAACAAGTCTGTGTTCATGATCGAGTTCCCCCACCCCATTCTTTCCTGTTACCCCGCCGTACTTCTCCTACTTGTCTTTTCATAAAACTATCGGGGTAAGGAGGGGGTTATCTCTTTTTAGTTTGTTGCTGGCCTTTAGTTTTTCTTCTTCCAATTTTTAGGTTATGATTATGATATATGTTTTTAAAAATAATTCTTTTTAATATTTACGGTATACAAAATATATTAATATTATTAGATTTGGTACAAAAGTCAATTTTTAATCTCATTTTTTTCAATTTAGAACAGACAATTTGCAATGAACTCTTAAAAGTTATAATAATTGAGTTTTTACAATTATTTTTATTTTGAAAATCTACATGTGTAACAAAAATCACCTTTCGCTTATAATGAAGTAGAATATAAGAACAAGCAGTTTGAGCCTACAAGCTGTCGTAATTCATAATAACTTTAACATGAGATATAGTTTTTAACTTTCCCAACTCAAGATATATCTAGAACTTTCTTCTTTAGAAACAATGTAAATTAACATTATTTTTTAGGCAGCGTATACACATAACCTGTGTGTATCAAATTATTGTTTAATTAATGACAAAGTTCGTTAAATGATATTGATAACACAAATCATGTATTTACTTAAACACAATATATTTTTTACTACTCTTTTATTTATTTTTTTAATCTACAAACTACCTCGAATTTCTATTTAGGTTATGACAACACCCATTAACTCATTAAATGGTGACCAAGAGGCGTTTCTCATAAGAGCTAAATTTAAGACAATGTTGAAAATAATGCATCAGTAGTTATTTTATATATTTTAATAATGCTGAAAAGTTTACGGCTAACATATGGTTAAATACTGATAACATATTGTATAAACCTGTATTTCACATTTACACATTATTGTTACATTTTAACTTTTTAATCTTTGAATGGAGACCATCGTTTAAAAAATATATGAGTTTTCAGTAATATATAAATGTTTCGTATTTTTAAAATTAAAAGACTTCAATTGAGGAAGTGTTTTAGGTAAACTATTGAAAAATCATATAATGTATTCAACTAATGGTTTGTAGTCATTATCACATCGTACATCTACGTTTACTCTCATATCTCTTCAAATTCAATATAAATCTAAGTTATACGGTTCAAAACATAAAACGTCTATTTTGGGATGTCAAATACAAAATAGCTTTTCAAAGAAAGTCGTCTCGATGTTTCAAAAATTGACGAAGCTTTATATTTACAATCGCTTAAATACTCTTAGGTATATTTAGAATACCTCACGTTGATTGCTTAATGTACACATACAAAATCTAACATTAATAAATAACTTATACTTCTCACTACATTTTGATTATGAAATGTGACGTTTTAACAAGTGTTTTCTAAATGAATACCAACGATACATGATAACTATATCTAAATACTAATTTGCAAAACGTGTTTTAAAAACAGACAAAAACAAATTACATCCGGACGTCCTTTTTAATGTTTAACTCCTCCTACTTGTCCAAAGACCGTTTTTACGCTTAACAGGTTTGGTCAAAGAAATAGCCAATTTGTTCTTCTGAATTCCGAGAAGGACCCTATGAGAGGCGCCAGTTAGACGGTGGCCTACTAGGTACACATGTATTTCGCACTTTCCCTGACACAAGCCGCCTCCTAAATCACAACTCCACCTATCGTTTAACGGTCCTTTATTACCTGCACTAATGGTCTTACAAACCATGAGGCGATAGTGAGACGACAAGTTACCATTGTAGGGCTAGTTTAATCAGTAATCTGACGATAGGTTTCATGTTAGTTTGTAGAAATATTCAAAACGAAAATGTTTTATTGTTTCTAATGCACCCGCGCACATCAACAAATTTACTCATTAAAGGAATTAAAATAAAATCACCTTACATTTCGCTGAAAACTTTTTGTCTCCTCTGACTATAAAAATATCGTATAAACTTTAGAACCGTTTTTGAGATAATTGTGATTTAGTCATTAGCTAAGTTAGGAAGAAGACTCAAATTTCACATTGATAATACTGGTTTCGCAGTGTACGTAAAGTGTCACGCCACAAGTTTCTTCTATTAAAAGTCAGCTGGAGCAAATTGAAATTTCATTTCCCTAACATGAACTCTCTCAAATCACCATCTCTAAGTACATGTAAATTCAGCGTGGACATACTTCCACTATAAAGCAGACTTGTTACTTATTCTTTTTTCGAACTTGTTGGAACTATAAAAACGATATAGTATTATAAAACAATATTTTTATAGAAATCTATTGTATTAACTTTGTAAAATAGTAATTAGTCTACATTACAACTTTGTAATGTAGTGAAAATGATGTTAAATGTGTTGGCACCATAGTCGAGTTTTGTATCATTTTCCATAACTTTTTTTAGTAGGTTTCAAATAAATGATTAAAATAATGTTATATATATATATATATATATATATATATATATATATATATATATATAATTATATCCTAGTAGTAAGATAACAGTAGGTGACTCATTGGCGAAACAACTGCAGGTCGGTCTGATTCCGGGAGGGTTTATTCCGGTGGGGGGGGGGACGCAGGTAGTCCCGGCTTCAGAGGTCGACCAGACGTATACAGATTATATCTTTTTAAATATAACTAAATTACGATACATTCTTTTTATATTTTCAATGCCTTCGATATTGAAAATGCAAAACAAGTAAATTTTTTAAATTTGAAGTTAAACTATTGTTAAAATCAATATTTTGAAAAATGTATAAGATTGCCATTTATATGACTAACCTTTAAAATAAACGTATTGCATATAATTACTCGAGTAATCTGTTCACGTTCCCTAGATGATTACGAAGATGGCAGTTAGGTCTGCACAGAGGTAACCAAAAGTCTCACTGTAATCATCACCGTAAAAGACAATAAAATAGAAACCCCCCAAGCCCTGGAATATTTTAAAAGCGTCAAAGTCGTAAAAGAACAAGAGTTGGACAAGAGAGACCTGAGAGTATAAATAAAGGAGTGGATCTAACTCGTGAAGATGGGCGTAGATTAACCTGGATTTATTTACTGTAAGTGAACCTCTAAGGGATGGAAAGATTAATGTTGTATATGGATGCGCTTGTTTGGAGCGTTGTATTTTTATATGTGGAGATTGCAATGTGCTCTTTCAGGCTTTTGTAACGACACACAGTTATTTTACAATTCACAGCTCTTTATTTTTGACTTATCAAACATATTAATCAACGCAACGCATTACATACCATACATTACCGAAGTCCAATAGAATGATTATTACGGATTTTTATGTAATCTTGAAATTACATGGCTACAAAACGACGTTTCTATTTAGCAAAACCGTTTGATATTAAAGATGCACTCAATGAGCTGTAGGACTTACTAGTGACAACTAAGTAAGTATATACTAAAGTATTTTAGCCTGTAATCCTGTGGTGCAACCGCCAGTGAATGTGTGACCACATAGAGTTCTCATCGGTGTAATTCTATTCCCATCAACATAAATTCCCTACAAATTATAGCTTCCTATACACTCACGATGTTAGATTAACACCGTAACTTTTGTAGTCACATGGAAATTGAACGCGGAGCTTGTCATAGGGCGTAGTCAAACTGCCCCGACATTTAGGGTACTTTTGAAACGATGAAACTGCCCCGCTCATTAAACAGGATTAGGAAGGGTCGCCTCGCACGGCTAGAAATGCTGAAATTGCCTCGAGCGCCCAAATAATATTGAAAATTTTATATTACATGTTACGTTACGGGACCTAACCTAATCTTACAGGCTTGATTGAGGTTAAATTTAAACACATATTACCGAATTTGCACTTGGGACAATTTCTGCATTTCTGGTCTTGCGAGGCGAACCTTCTTGATCCTCTTTAATGAGCGGGGCAGTTTCATCATTTCAAAAGTACCTAAAATATGGGGGCAGTTTCATAGTCCAACTGTCATACACCAAGCGAGAGATATTAAATTATCTGAAGCTTTTGTAAATATATATTGTTGGAAATTCCTGTATGGTTATAATTGACGACATTTCACACTTCCGGTTTTTGCAGTGTTTCCACGATGTTGATAATAACTATAGACACCGATATTAGCAATCCCTTAATTCTTTTGTTAGTATCTGAGTGAATCTTAGAGATTTTCCAAATGTTTATCACCAAGGGAAAAACACAACACTGATCCAAAATATAAATGTGTATAAATGTTATATTTTTAATTTGCAACGAGTCTACTTCATAAGTGCCTGACTAAAAGCCATTCCTCGCTAGAAGTTAAATTCTAGGTCCCTGAGAAGGGAGTCGGATGTATTCAATGAATTCCGAGAAAACGCACATTAGTTTCAGTGACGAGTGTGTTTTCGTCAGGGGCTGACATTCAGGGATGAAACTACCGCAAGGATAAGTCCGGTCAAGTCTTTATTGTCTTTGATGGTATTGTCTACAGATGGTAGAAATTGATAATCGTTTATTTTAGTCCCGTATCTACAAAGGATTCAAATTGAAATACAACAGCACGATGGGGTGTATGCTTAGCTGCGCATATATACTGGAGAAATACAGTAAAAGGATATTCTCCTTGCTCTAGGGCGTACATTTAACAATATTTAATTAATTTAAGAACTATTTTACTACACTACCATTCAAGAGTTGACAAGCGAGTAAATTTGCTCTAGACTTTGAAACAATGTATTATCGTTTGTTTAAGTTAATTAGCTCATATGTCTATTGATCGTAAAGTTATCAAAAACTGGTCATTGGTTTTAAAGCCATTTTTGTTTGATTAATATAAAATCTCTCAACCCTTTAATTATAAGCCAATGGGAGGACTAATTAAGAAAAAGACTTACCGTCCCATTGAAGTCTTTTTTATCAATATATTTTCAATAAATGAGATTAACGTAGCAACCAATAAATTGTTGGCGACTTCAAAAAACTTCAGCAGAAATGATTGAAAATTGTTGAATATACTAAGCGACATTTCGTAGTAGTTTTGAGCAATGATAGTTTCAGGGCCTCTTTATAGTGAGTACGGGTGTGGCAATCCCGAGGACTTAGCTGGATCTACACCTTTGTCACATGTAGCCTTAGTCTTGGGTTAGACTCCTATCTACCATAGGACCATTTTTCTTTACCAAGTTTTGTTCTTTTCAAACCAAAGGCAATGAGAGTGTTCGAGAACTAAAGGTCTTTTTTTTTTTTTATCTCTGATTCTTCATTATAAGGTGATGATGACCGAGAGGTTTTCGCCTTTAAACAACAGGAAAATATTGAACAATGATGTAAAAACTAGAAATTACGCTAATAATAAATTGAGAACAGCTGTTAAATAAATCATATAGTAATTAACATTGCCCAAGATTTTGTTATAAATAATGTTAATTCTAAGAGCGTTATAAGTGGGAGATGTCGAGTACCTTTACCATTCCTACATACAATTTCCTGGTCATTGATTTCTTTTTCATTCGTCGATTTTTTAAAAACAACGTTTATTAGGTAAATTTTCTTAAAATTATGAACTAAATTATTTCCGCATTATCGGTTATATAACAATACTCGTATACTATTGAATATAAGAACTGAATTTCAAAATTCTACCAAGAGCCTGTAAAACTTTGTTTCAAAATTGTTAATTTTAGAAGCCTAAAAGTTTCCAAAATTTGTACTTAACTGTGCAAAATGGTTGAATATGGACACTATGTTCTGAATTATCGTAAAGTGGCATTATTTTAGAGGAAGTGTGTCAATTTTGAAGCATGTAGATGGTGTGCGAGTTTATCGATCTTATCGATCTGCACAAAATTTACGGTATTTTAATTTGGAAATGTTTAAAAAAAAAAAGTTTAAATATTAAAATGTCATAAAATGATCCTGGAAATATTTTTATTTCTTAATACAGGTGTTATAGTGTATAGTCGAACATATATGCCGAAATTCAAAGTTCCAAGTACATAACAATTTCATAATTGATAATTTTGTAAGTTCAAGAAATGGGAGATTTTAACTATAGGCATCAAATATAAAAATGAATAAAGTTATATGTTATACAGGGTGAGGCAGTCCAACCGTACACAATGTATATTCTAAGTTTAAACCGTTGGAGATAGAGACAAAGTTTAAATGCAGAAAATGTTTGTTTTTTAAAGATCATTTTAATGAAGTGCAACACAACTTACGTTGCTATTTCATTTTTTTCACTTTCAAGCTCTTACATTTTTCAAAATTTTATGTAGTTTTTAAATGTGTAAATTTTGGGGTAATGGGACATTTGAGGATATTTTTGGAAAGGCTGTCCTTTCATTAATCTTTGGTAAAAATTGTGTTCCTATACATTATTGTAGATGGTGGCAATAAAAATAACTGTAAAACCCTGAATTTTAGACGTTTTGGACTACCCTGTACATGAGCATCAACATAAGTGAAAACTTTTTTTTATTAAAATGATCAGTGAACAAATACCTATGAGGTATCACTTAACCTACCGTTACATTTGAAAATTTTCCAAAACTACCCCCCCCCCAAACTACCCTTTTGGAGATATCAAAATAATTTCTCCGAATTATTTGGGATAGAATATGGGGGGGGGTGTCTGTTGTTATGAAGGATCTACCTCATCTCATTTAGTTTACCCACTATACATTGTGTACAGGTGGTCTGTCTCACTCTGTATTCTGACTTATTGTATAATAGCAATCTATTTGGAAAAGTATGCCAAATGTGAAGTCTATAGGTGGTGTTTAAGGACTTATACTGTTCTGCATAGAATTGTCGTTTTGTCGTAGTTATGGATAAATGAAATACAAACACAACATTTAGTGAAATACTACAAATTATTGAGCAGTAAAAAAATGATATTTAGTGACTAAATAATTTGTATACTCTACAAACTAAGATCAACTCTACTACTCTTTGAGTTTACATTATTTTCCATTAACTAAATTTTGGACATGAAATTCTCTTGCACCATCCCCTCTGCATTGTTGCATTTGTGTCCAACATAATGGACATTTAATTCAATTACATTACCCAAGCGTACATCGTTATCCAATTATCAAGTAATTAATTAAATAGGGCAAATATTGGCTAGCAGAGTGTGTCTGAGTGGTGTAGACTTGCGACAGTTTTGTATGGTTTCCGTAACACATTTTTACACGCGAACATTCGCCCTACTAAGTAGACACTATCAATGTTGGCAGGAGGGACAAAGTTGATACCTTGGTTCTAAAGTTACATTGGTCGCGTCTCAATACTTCGAAGACTAATCAAGGCTAATTCATGACAGCCAATGTCGAGAATAACTAACTATATTTTTCAGTGAAAGATTCCAAGGTAGACATCTGTTTAAGGGCGTGTTACTGTGAGGGCCCTTCGCGTTTTCAATCATTTTGTTCGTGAAAATTTACTCCATATATTTTTTTTTATGGAAGAAAAGGCTTTACATAATTAATGGACGTATCTCTTAATTCCTCTTACCAACTTCTGCAAAAGTTTGAATGGTTTAATACAAAAAGTTGGAGCTTCGTAGCGCACAATTATACCATCTAAGGAAGAGATTAGTGGAACGTCTTGTTATTCATGAAAATCGGCTAGGCTGTAAGTCGATACATCCGATGGTCCTGAAATCTTCTAATTTTTGAATGGATTAAATTTAATATTGGTATAAAACGGAAAATTACTAGGTTTATTTTTTAATTTCTTTAAAAAACCGAAAAAAAACATTCTACAAATTCTAATAAACTAATATATAATATTCTATCATTATATTGTTTAGACGCCACATTTAAAAATTACACACACATTGATTTTGTGTATTTAGTCCTAAAGTTAATTTTTACTTTGATTGAAAAATAATCTGCTTTTTCGCTCGGGCGGATAAAGACGAGTAAATCAAGGAAAAAAGGAAAGGGGATTTGAGGCTATTTTTTCAAAACAGCATATGAATTTTAAGAGGTAGGCCACAGGACGCTTGTTTTGGAGATGTTAATTTTAACTTGCGGTGTAAGGATTTTCGTGTAACATAAAACTGGTTCCAAACCATAAAACACTACCACAATTAACGTTAGAAACTTTAATAAACCCTTGCGTACATTTCGGTTACATAGCTACCATCCTCAGAAGGATATAAACCAATACTTCCTTTATAAAGGGTCAAGCGTACGTAGCATTCCTCCCCACTCTACATTGATCAGACTTGTTTCCCCGCATACCTAGAAAGTGGGAGGGGCGACGCGCCGCTTAATCCAACTACTTTAACGTAGTAGCATTGTTACCGTAATGTAAATAAGGGTTTATTATACTTTATATCGTTAATAGTGTTATTATTTTATTTGTGATTTGGGGATTACTTCTTTCAAATTGTTACTATCCACAGGGCTCATTGGATGTTGTATTGTAAAAAAAAAAGAAAAGAATATGGATTTAAACAAACTAAAAATATCAGTAACACTGGAAGTAGTTTACATTGAATAATTCTGACCGGATAGATCAACGCTATTTCCCAAAACGTATTATCTATTACAGTTTATACACTTTTTAAAATTAAAATGGTGGATAAAAATGTTTTGGTAATTTCAGTTGACAAATAATATTTCCACGTTTGTTGTGCACCTGATTTAGAATATGATAACATTTATATCCTCTCTGTTTTTAAAAACAACTTGCATTTTTTAATGTGTTTTAAATCCTAACAACCTGTCCTAGACGACAAAAAATATTCATTTTCTACTATAAACTTTGATTATTAAATATTTACCAAAAGTTATGCGAACTACATTAAATCAGTGAAGCTAATATAATGCGACTTGTGTAAAATACTGTTTTGAATCCTAATTTTTAAAACATAATTTTTTGTAAAGTTTTTATGAGAATCAATTGTATTATTTTTTATTTAAAGTGAGATTTTGATGAAATTGATTTTAAAAAAAACTAGAAATGGCATTAAAGATTTCGGACGATTTTTATGAAAAGATTTAAATTAGATGTTAAGAAAATATGTTTCCATTAGATTTAATATAAGTAATATAACCCCAAACAGTGTAAAAGCTAAAGATGAGTGATTTGAGTTTGGTTAATATAGCGAACCCAAGACTCTTAATAGCCTCTAACAATCTGTTTGCTTCCACACGTTACTGTTTTCCTGATAAAAACGAGTTTATGGTTAACACAATTTCCTTACAAGTCCTTGATGATGATTACTTAAGTGAGTCTTTAAATAACCTTTCCTATCAACATTAATAGTGTCGGGTATAGTGACAATAGAATAATAAAAGTCACACTATGCATGTCATCTTTGCAAGGTTGGTAGACTTGAATCTCGTGTCCATTAGAATTGTATGCAATGAATAATTAATTGTATTGTTTTGCATATTAGTAATCCGAGTTTACTGAAGGTTTTCCTCTTTGAATTATACAATAAGCTGGACTGATTCAACAATTATTTATGTCGCGTTATTTCCCAGTAAAAATAAAATAATAAATATTTTATCAGGGTATCAATATATATAGGTATACTTTCACATGTGTTTTATGAGAAAAAATAAGTTGATGAGCGTTATATGGTAATTATTTAGCCCGATAATACAATGTAATACAAGCAGATCTTGTATGTAATGCCCAAAAGTTGATATCTTGTTCCTTATAGGATATATTAAATTGTATGAGTACAGTACCCTCAGAATAGGAGTGTGTCTGGTGTAATGGGCGCGTCCTCCCTTCTACTTGATTCCCTTGCCTGACTTGACGGTACAACCAATTCCAAGAAAACTAGGTACACAAATTACTGCTTAGCTACATTTAATTCTTAAAGTTTAAGTACAAGTTAATTCTTAAAAGTTTAATTTTGTAAACATTTTATTCTTATTTACACCGATAAAAGAAACGAAAGTAGGGTAGGCGTTTACACAGAATCATTTTTGTATTGGAGTTGTAGCGCTGAAAGTAAACGCAACAAACGAAGTGTGGGGGCCCCTCTTTTCCTCTCCACACCAGACACATTACTACCTTGAGGATACTGTAGCTCAGATGTCTTCATATAACTTATGTAGTAAGTTAGTTTAAAAACATTGTTACACAGTTGTTTTAAATCTCGATATTGTGTCTTTCATTTCTTTCTTGACGTCGGGTAGGCCTCAAAAGGTCTCGTAGACGATACACAATCTCCACTCATTTCGCTCTTGTAGTGTTTCGGTCCTAGCTGACCTTGTAACTGTTCATAAGTGGAGAAGCCTCAAGTGTCATTGACTAGGTTAGGTTTCCAAAGATCTCTTTCTATGGGAGATTCGAAATTACATTTCGGCGGAGAAGTGGGGTTGGTACCATTACATGCAGAATTTAAATCTGGACATTTATATCTAATTTAGTGTGTTATAAGTTGTGTAATACACGAGATATGAGATATGAATAAACTCTTTAAAATGGCCGCTATTTTGACATTTTAATAGGGTTCTAAGGAGCACATTATACTCCCCCAAATCAAATTTCATGTTCCTATTTTAATTTTCGTGGCATTATCGTGCTTACGTAAACCGGACGGACGGTATTTCGAAAATCTTCTTTTTTTTCCTGAATCGTGAAGATCAGTCAGAAAAGAGAGGTTGAAATTTGTGACGATTACTGGACTTGGTAGTTCACAACTAAACAACTCAAAGAAATGTTTAATAACAACGGCATGAAATTATACCGTTTATAGTTCAGGGGTACAGTAAAGATAATACAATTTTCGATGTTTTCCTATGAATCTAAATCGAATAGTTATCAAGTTTCGAATATCGGGATCATATTATACTAACATTTTGGTATGTAAATATAGTTGCGAAATGATAAAATTTGTCACGTACTCAATAATATATTTATTTTTACATTGTTATAAACTTTAGGAAGATATGAGTGGGAGCTTGAGAACTGCACTTGTATAACAAATTTTAAACTCGTATGTCAAAGACGCAAACAACTCAACAATAAAATAAACAGAGTTGAAAACATTCCTATTTTAGAAGGTGCCATACTAAATTTCAAGCTGTTGGTGTAGTGTGGAATTATTAAAAGTTGTAATTTGATTTTTCTAGCCAGATTAAAACCGTTGTACCAATCTAAAATTTTCTGCAAATTATTTTATAGCCAGAAAAAATCTACTTGAATTCTCGAGGAATAAATAAACTTATATACATCTAATATTCAAACAATATTTTAAAAACACAACTCTGAACAGAAAACAAACATGTGTTAACCACAAACCATTATCTCGTAAAACTCGCGCATATAAATATATCAATCCTATCCTTTCTTGTTTCGTTGTTATTGAAAACTCATTACGTAAGATGGGGGAGCTAAAATCATAACTTAAAAATAGAATTATTATCTAAACAAATACAAAAATACTTACAACAGAAGTCTTGGACAAAGTTAAACGTTTTTTTGTTAAATAAATTAACTTGACGCTTTGTTAGAATACCCAACCTTTTGAGTACCTTTATTGTTAATTAATAAAAAGAGGGGAGTGTGTTTTACAATGACGTCACCCTATATAGCCCTCAAGCAATCGCTAACAATTGTAAAAAATGCGTCACTCAAAACTTTTTTATTTTGTTTGATAATTTAATTACAAAACACATCTGTCTGTCGTGTTCATTATTACACTTCTGTTAATTAGAATGTGTGTTGCCCGATAAATTAATAAATTTCCTGTTTATATTTCTGTTAGTAAAAATGAGTTACAGTTCAACATATGGTATGTTTCATAAATATTATTATTTTTTTGGAATGAGAATAAATTTGAAAAATGTTGATTATTTATTTGTGTAGTCAAGGCTCACCTATACAGGCAGGGCAACTCCAAGAGACCTTAGATGAATATAAACCTTTTTTAAATGTAGTTTTGGGTTTTATCCCTCTATTTCATCTTTACTATCATGTCTCTCTAGACCAACTCTTACTCTCTTCCAGACCCAGACTCTATTAGAGTATTCGAGGGCTAGAAGTCTTTATTTTATTTTTATCTTACCTTTTATATAAGGCGATGATGACAGAGAGGTTTTTCTTCTTTAAGAAACAAGAGGGGAGGGAAATTAAGACAGGGCTGTCTCTTGAGGAAATTTCAATATTTTATATATGTGGCAATTTTAAACAGAAAAGTTCCAATAAACATATGACTCAATGGCGATTATTCCATACACGTTAAAAACTTTTTTTTTATCACTAAACTGATTATTTTTACAAAGGGAATAGTATAAATTCCTTACTATATCTTTACCTTGCAGGACCTGGTGCTCCACTCTTTTCTATCCTCTACCACTCTTTTAAATCTTCAAACTTCTATTTTTTCAGAGCATCCTTCAGGTCTTCATATATCTCATCTTCTACTTTCCTCTCATTCTCTCCTCCCACTGGTGTTTCCCATTCAGAGCTTTCCTTGGTCCTCTTCTCTATCCTGCACATTTCCTGCCCATTACATTCTTCTTATTTTTATCCGGGTTAGAAAGCCCGGCAATTCCATTACTTCCTTGTACCTCCATATATCACACACCTTTACAACCCCAAATATTTTACTCAACACCTCCATATTCCGATACAAACTTTTGTAAATATGAAATTGAGAATCAGAGAGGCAGTTGAAGGGAATTATTACTATTGTTTAAAAGGCGTATTTTCTATATTACCACAGTATATGGCTGATGACGCGAGCAACAAATGATTGACTTAAACATACAATATCGTGAATGTAGTTTACCATCCTCACCTCAGCAAAATACTGAGTGGTAAGTGCGCTTGTGGCCAAAGTAATCAATATTTATATAGAGTGGAAATTAAGTCTTTCCACCCCCCCTCTCTTCTTAATTTTCTCCACGGCTTACGTCATATCGATTTCGGACTAAATAAAATTTTTGTATAATTACTTATATTATGTTTCGTGAGGGGTTAAAATATTCGGATGCCATCTTGAATCCACCATATTGGGTTTGGGTGATAGCAACATGGTGTTTCGATACACGATTTAACATCGTTGTTTTAACATTGAGTTCGGCACATTACTTTTGATAAAATAATACATTTTTTTGTTTTCGTAACAGATTTTGATGAATCTTCCATATTACAACAGAATAAAAACGTTAATCGGTAAGTAGTTTTTAAAAGCTTTATTTTTTCACATTTTTGTTTAGTCAGTCTTCTTTATATTTTACTTCCTCACATGTGGGTAGTATAGAAAAATGGGTTAAAAAGTAGTGTCGTATTTTCCATAGAAATATCCTTTATGATATTTCCCTATGTCCGAAAAAAATGTTTTTTTGAACTATCCTTGTCTGTCGTTGTTTCGTCTGTTTGTCGTGTCTGGCTGTCGTTACTGCAGCGATCTACAGCTCAAACGTGTACACCGATTTCAATACATTTATTATTTGGGTATATTTTAGTCATATCTTGAGAAGTTAAAAAAACCACATCAATGATATGGTACAGATACACGTTAAATACGTTCACACTTGAATCCGTCTTTTTCAAGTGGCTTATTTCGTCATCCCAGATTGATACTTCAAATAACTAATTGCCTATACCTCGGATGTACTTGTCGGGTTGAGAACATAGCTGACATCCTGGACAATTCCAAAAAACTAATTTTTTTGAAACTGATAGCCTACCTAAACGAAAGTCTTAATTCGAATTTTTTTATCGTCATTTATTTCTCTCTACAACAAAACAAATAAGGAGTGGCAACAATTGATAATAGTTAACCTATAATTCTTGTTTTATACTAAACAATAAACCTTACCTAATCTTATGCAACAGTCATAAAGTTTAATTGAAACAATGCATTGCCGTATAAATGTATTAATACTTCATTCAGTTTTCACTAATAGAAAGTTTAATTATACACTCGTATATTACCCTATCTGTATTCTAATAAAAACATGAGTTTTTAATTAAATGTGTAATTATTAAATGACAAATTTTGTACATGTTTCCTGTTCTTTTATCGCGACGTAGGCGTGTATTAGAATACATTTTTACTAATGTGAGTTTTACACCCCTGGCACCTGAGCGTTCTTTTTCTGCAATTCCTTAATTTTACTCAATCCTGTTCAGTTCCATGTCCTTCGTGTGTCTTAATATTGGATTCGCTAAGTATTTTCTTTAAGAATGGGAATTCGATGTGCTGACAATACAACACCCGATGAAAACCCGTCTAGCAGACCTAGGCCCATAATAGGTCGCTCTGCTAAGTTTTTATTTACTTCAATTTTATTGGAGCTCCAGATGGGCCGAAAACAGGAGTCTCTTAGATCCAGTACTTCATAATTTATAAGGATGTCTCCTCCTGTGTCCATTATGTTGAACACACAGTCTATATTTCAAGCTATCGTGGTATTTAAATGTTTCTTGAATGCTACATCTTCACTTAGGAAGCTCAAGCAATTCCTTTGAGTGCAACAGTAGGTGCACTCAAAGGAATGTCTTGAGCTTCGTAATTGAGGTTACAAATTCGAGACTTTTTGATTGGGTTGATAAAACGAGCATAGAGCTTTCCCCTTTAGGGTTCTTTACAACGGGTTAGCGCCTTTAATTTTATCCCACCTTTTCAAAACAGTTCTTACTTCAGTGTTTTGCTTATTCAGCAAGCAGGTTCTGGCCCAGTTTCTTTGACAGTACTGGATACATACTGACAACTAAGCGTTTAATACTATAATCTACCCATTATAAGTGGGTTTACAGTACTGTTTTCTGGATTAACTAACGAGGTGCAACACGATATACATTCCTAAAAGTTCATTTCAACCGTCTACAACTCCGTAAAAAAAAATCGTTATTTTACCATGGATTAAGAATCCAACACGGTTTTGCTGACATATACCACAAATGATCTTTTAATTTAGTTCCATATTTTGTAATAAAATTCCTTTTAATTTTAAGTAAAAATAGAAGCACCATAGTCACTTCCAACTTGCCGTTATTCTATTTAACACAATGTATTATAGACAAACAAGACAGAAAGAAACCTGCGCAGAACCGTCATCTCGATAGTGGCTTGCGCACGCATGGTGGGAAGGGGATTGGTGCGGTGGTGGGGATTAGTCGCTGGAAAATATTAAGCCCTACGCAATGAAGCAACGGGCGGGTATGTCTGGCCTAACTCGGGCTCTCCTTCTCCCATCATAGTTATACCAGCACGAAACAAAACCGGTTCTTTTCTAAGCGGTACCCCTATAGCCGATAAAACTCACCATTTAAATTTTGTAAGTTGCCACTCTAAAAGATTAACTTCTGGAGTAGAGGAACCTATCCTACATGTAAAAAAAAATATTTTACTCCTATAAAGTTTCCCAGTATCTAGTTTTTTTTAAATTTACACGTTCATAATTTGAAAACGAGGGACGTAACTTTTGGAACAACTGATATAAGCGATAAATTAATTTCACTATTTTAATTAAAACAGTGACTAAGGTTATAAATTTACTACAGCTGATATAAAATCAACAACATGGGATTGCACAACTTGTTGACACAATAGAATGCATTTTGCTGTTACGTACAATAACAACAAATACAGATTTCCTTGTACTAAGATATAATCAATGAGATAGCTTTCAAACGTGTTTTGATTCATTATGAAGAATTACAAATTACAACCTTTATTTTCTTTTGTATTGTAGTAAATTTCGGAGGAGTCTTCTCACTAAACAAATTTATCATTGACAAACTATGATTACGAAAGGCTTCGCCTGTTTTTCTTTTTCATTTATTCAAACTCTTCAATTCTGACCAGCGACAATAAAAAAATTTGCCAAGTGAAGATTATTGCGCCAAATCAGTATGGTGAAAAGTAAGTAATAACAAAATTGTGGTTAAAGAATATTTAGCAAAAGACTGAAATGAATCTTAACTACCAACGTTAAAAACGTGATAAGCTTAGTAAGTGTTTACGGTACACGTGAATAAAACCCAAGTGCTTTATAAAAACCTTTAATTTTTTTTAAATATCACGATTTAAAAAATTGTAAATTAGAACCATAACAACTTCCCTCCTATTTGAAATTCATGAGGAAAATTCATTGGACAAACTATTAGTAATAAAATATTTGTAGAAATGATGAGGAATGTAATTTTTTATTAGTATTTGGTTTTGTAGTTGGAGCATGAGAATTTTAGTGCAATGCTTTTGCACCGTTTATTTTACACTCTTAAGGCCAACGTGACAATCAGTGTTGCGAGGTTTCGCTACACTAATTAGCATGCTGGATACATGAACAGAATGAAATTCTCATTCGAACTACATAAAATAAAAACCAAATTTCTATATCAGATCACGTGTCCTCTTAATAATCCCATTAATAGTAGATCCATCACTGAAATCTACTAAATATAGTATCGTTTATAAATAATTTTTTTATTTAGTAACATCACCTGTGTTTCGTTCCAATTAATTCTTCATCCACCTTCTAAGAAAAAGTTCAAAGAGACGCGGTCCCTCCCGCCAAAACATTCCCTAAGATATTTCAAGCCTTACACCTGGCCACTACTTCGGCTGTCGACCTCCTTTCTATCTCGCGCCATGATATTCTAGGTTTTAACTTAGTGCCAATTTTTATTATTATAACATCGGTCGTTGACCTCAATTGCTCGTTAAGTTTTGTGGTTATTGTTTCTCTCGGGTTTGGTCCTACCGCAAATTATCAAGTTCTCTAATAAATTTCACGGCTAATTTAAATGCTGATAGGTTCTAGAATATATTATACAATTAAATTTAATTGTTTATTGTCCTGTTGAGCGAGAGATTCATAATTAGAAAAATAGTTTATTTCTTATTGAAAATGGTTGAATTTCAGAAGCCTTTGAAAAAAGTCCTATTAAAGTAAATAATTCTAAATAGATTGTAAACGTTAAATTTACAACAATTCCAAATTTTGTTGATCAAGGTTCAAAGTTAATACAAAATTTAAAATAATAATGTAACTCTTGAAGATTACACTTCTCAAAACCACATCGAACAATATATATTAAGTAAGATGTAGAAAATAATAAAATAGAAATAGAAAGTTACTGTTCAGAATATAATATGAAAATATTTGTATGATAAGGAGACATGACAGAATGCGAATTTCTTTGCTGTTTTGTGTGTATACGTTTATTTACCTACACCTATATATACTTATTTGACATTATTATCCGAATGGTTAATTATAGAAAATGAGCTTTTACAAAATCTCGTACACCTATGTAAGAAGGAACTGCCCAAAACCCGTTTCAAATCTCTGCCAATTTGAAATTTTGTGACTATTTTTACTTTCTTACATATATGTAGTACAGACAAAGTTATGAGATAAATTTTAAAAATCCTTTTTGATCCCTTGAGTTAAAACAAGTTTTGATAATTATGTCCGTGCGTCTACCTGCCTGCTGCCAATCTTCTGAACGGTTCAAACGAGGTTAAATTTTAACAAAATTTTGGCCATATCCGAGATGATGGTTCGTTTTTTATAATTAAAAATTGTTACAACGATTCAAACTGACGTCAAATACATAAAATTTTGCTCAAATATAGTCTCTTAGTATTCAAACAAAACGTATTGGTCTACTCCAAAATGCAGGTTCGTGAGTTATCTGTAAACCCAGAAATTATAAAAGTCGAATTTTCTCAATACCGGTTCTACAGATTTTGTTTAAATTTTAGTGAAATGTAATGATTAATGACATAAACCAGTATGGAAAATCGAGATTGTTTTAACAATTTCGTTTTTAAATAATAACGTTTTTATTATTTCATTGGATGGTGTGAAATTACTCCAGTAAGTCACTGTAGTAAATGGGTCAATGGATTAGTTTAGATTTTAGGGTCTCAACTTTGATTTTAAAAGAATTAATTTCACAGACAACCCTTAAAGTTAGTATATTTTTAGCAAAAATTTCTGTTTTTTTTTTTGTTTCTGTATGAGTGTTACTCGAGTGTGTTTATGTGATTAGGAAATACTTGTACAACGGTATATTTTTTGTTTTTGAAAGGGAACGAATTTTTACTAAGCCGAAAATTGCAGAAGACCAAACTAGAGTTTTTCTTGGAAACCCTATTCAAAATCCTAAAATAAGATAAGGAATCCCTATCACATAACAAAGAAGAAGAAACGTTTTAAGATAGTCTTCAAGATAGGTTTAGGTATGCTCACTGATGCCCATTAAATCTTTAACCGAAGGTCCCTCTATTGTTCCCCGACCTGCCTACAGCTAAAGTCCAGTAATTGTACACAACTCAGGGGTCGAACACAGCCCATCTATTTCAGGTTATAAATCACAGAAATCGGCCTTTTTAATCAACTCAATTCGCAGAACAAATATGTCAGTCGCTTTAAACTTAGTTAGGAGATAGGCCTTCATATTACTGAATTTTTGCCTTTCTGAACTTTGAACTTAAAATTTGATGATAACCAGTTGTGATTTTATATGTAAATGAATCCAGTTTTATATAGGCTCAAGGTCGAATCAAGATAGTCAAAATAAACATTTGGTTAGGATTCCTTTAAGGAATGGTTAGGTTAGGCAATAAACAGCTGATCTACGAGAGATAATGATAGGCCTTAGACTCTCCATCAGCTGTTTACGTTGGTTATAAATGACAAGGAGAATTTAAAATAATTATGTCACTCGCACATGACGTTATAATTACACACAAACACACGCACAAAAATCAACTAATAAATAGAAATGTTCAAATTGTTGGGTTACATTTGGAATCAGGGTTGAAAAAAAATAACAGTTCGGTTAGTATTTAGTTTGTGCATGGGTATTAAAGAAAGTTTTTTCACCTTTTATTGTTGGACTTAAAAAAAAACATGTTTAAAATCTATAAAGCAACAAGAGATATATATTATTTAAGATTTTCAACTGTTGCCATTTTAAACTTATTTTAGTAAACGAAATTTCTTATTTTAACGAAGTTAATCAATAATGTTTCACTAAGTTCAGAAAGTTTATTGTATTAAATTTTATTTCTTATACGAACATTCTTTAATTGTTTCGTGACAAGAATTGTTCAAATTTAAAAGTATTAGAAATAATTATACTAAATCCTGAATTTTAAATATTTATGGAAACAATGTAGATAGCTGTACATTAAAAAAATATATAATGTGTTAAAGGTGATACATAATTAATTAAGGAAAAGGAGTTGGTAAGATGATTCCATTTCTTTTAAATTGTCGTGGGCAAGGAAAGCCTGGAATTGCTGAAGAATCAAACTAGAAAGACTCGTTTTGTAAGGATATAGGTTGCCAGTGCTTTTTCATTTAACAAAAGCCTCCCCCCACTTTTTTCAACACTATACAAAAGAATATAGGGATTGTAAATTATATTTTTCTTCTCAATTAATCAAAACATCTTTGTATTCACTTCATTGATTATATCTTGCTACAAGGAAAACCCGTTTTTGTGTTGTTGTATGTCTCAACAAAATGCATCCTCTACAGTATTATGTCAACAAGTTGTGCAATACCTTGTCCTTATTGATTTTATATCAGTTGAAGCCCATTTGTAAAGTCACTGTTTTAATTAAAATAGTTACATTAATTTATTACTTGCACCAGGTGTCACAAAAGTTACGTAATTTTTGGAAACTTTATAGAATTTTTGTTTGATTTTTATATAGGGCAGTTTTGAATTAAGTTTTTAAGCTAGAAAATAAAATTTTGAAATGGTAATCCCTACGGAGTAATAACAGTTGTTGTTATTAAATAACGCGACTGATGGTAGAAGTATGGTATCCTCTCTCCTCTCCCATCAATACACAATAATTTTATGTGAATTTTCCATTGTTGGAAACAGTGCTGCAGGTCATCATGTGTCAACTCCTTCAACAGCACCCCCCCCCCCTCTGCAGTCTGAAAATGGATTCTCTTCAATGTGGATTTTACCTTAGAAAGAGCTGCAAGTCACATGAACTAAATCCAGCGAGTCTTCCAATCAATCAGAAAATGATTATAATATTCATTATGACTTGACGTTCTCTTGACCCTCGGAAAATCATTTATGCCATTCTAACAATTGAATACGTGACATTACATTGCCCCAAACCTCCTGCAATAATTCCACGAGGGGATTTCGTAAATTTGATAAGATATACGAGATTAATTTACTGCTAGATTTTAACATCAGCCATGATTCTGCTTATGTCCCTTTTATCCATACTTAAAGACTAAACTACAAACAACAGCGAATACGGCTGAGTCTAGAAACTTCTAGGTCACTCAAAAAAACCGTATTCATTCCCCAAACAATATTTTTGAGGTTCACAGAATATAACAAGTTTTTTTTTAAGTGTGGAGGCTGAAATGGAATTTTAGGGAAATATGCACATCATTTGTAAGCGTATTTACAGTAGAAAATAATGTTACAAACCAGATTAATAAGTGATTTACTAGTAACGCCAATTTTACTTAGTGCACCTTTTTATTTTAAATCGGTCCAATTCAAGGATATCTGTTTTCCAGTAGAGTTTTCCACAACAAACTTTCCAATGTTAGGTTACACAACATACATCTCTAATTTCAATCCAATTCTTTTTACCTCCTCCATTTTACTGTTAACCACAAAAACTACATTGTTAATAATTGTCTTCTAATTTAGCTCTCTTTATTATAATCAAATTCTCTCAAGATTAAGTCAAAATTAGTGGTACATAGTTCTAATTTCAATTCCTATTTTGTTGCCATTTTAGTTGGGGATGATAAAGCGACCTCCGGTTTGCGTCGTTTTTATGTATTCGTTTTCCTGTATTCTGTATTCAAAATTCCTTTAAAATGATGCATCTCTCAATGGGCTTTAGCATTTACAAAATTTCAATTAGGGAGGAAGGGGGAAAATTGACCTTTATTCCAAAAATATATACATTAGTGCTATAAAGTTTGGAAAAAAATGGTGCGTTCACTCGTTTAGAGAGGAGTGGTATTTTGGAATAAATGGTATAAGGTAAGATAATGTTTAATAAAAAGTAGGGGTTATATGTTAGGTGTGATATTATATATTTTATAAATCATTATATTATTGTTGCCATTTCTTCTTATTCGATATGACCTCATTTTATTGAGAAAAGGAAAAATGTAATGGTCTAATAAAATCTGCTTTGAAATTTCCACTAATGTTTTGGATTCCGTTCCGTTGATTGGCTCCATAAATATATATATTTTTATAAAATATCTCTATGACTGTGAAAAAATAATTTTTCACCGAAACTGTTGATGGAATTATAGGGAGTTTCATTTATATTGATAAAAAGGAATATCTAAAAAGAAATAGTAATCTTTAGAGAAAAGTGTTTTAGATAAATTTATTTGGTAATAGGGGAGGAAATAAAATAGATTCAATTCTTTGTTTGCTCTATGTTTTTTAAAAGTCAAACATCTGTAAAATGTAGAAATTTTTGTAAAAATAATTAGCTTAGAAAATTTATTTTAACTTTAATACAGTAATTCGTTTTATTGCAATAAAATAATGTATAACGAATTCTGAAAATATTTTCTGAGCTTTATTTTGCCTCTTGTAATTGGGGTCTAAAAATTATGTTTTCAAAAAACAAATGCATATAGGTCAGGAGATCTTAAAATAATTTGTTTTTTTAATCTTGAAAATTAAGGTCAAAAAATATTTCATAAAAACTCTCACTTTTTATGTAGAATAAGAGAGAAATTTCTATTTTTATTGAGATTTCAGATAACCTTGAAACCATAGACAAAACTACAATTTTAATATTACCATTTCATTTACTTCTCGATAGGTACCAAATATGTGTAAACTATTTTTATTCAAAGTTTACTGTTTTAGTTACTGACATTCGATTCGATACAGTTGAAATAACGCATTCTGGATTCTCTAGTTCGTTATCAATGCAAGACATTGTAATTGTCGAAAATTAAAATGTGGGAATACGAAATCGATCAAATTTTATTTAAATATGGAGATTTATAGTTTTAACCAATATGTCAACATGTAAATAAAATAGAGTTTCGGTGTGTACAGCTTGACCGGGGTCAATTATAAAATCATGGTGATACAAAAATATTATTTTCAGAAATTTTCCTATTACATCATATTTTACTGTGTAGTCTATATGCTCATGCATGAAAAAGTTTGAATAATGTTTATGGACGGTTTCTTTGTATAAATATTTGTTTATAATTTTACTTCTTCCACATTTTGAGTCTTTACTATATGAATGTTGTTTATTTGTATTTTGTCATATTAACTAAAAATGTTAAATAAAAATGATGTTCCAAGGCATTGTTTGATTTTTGTCTAGGTTGTTTTACTTAAAATAACACTTAAGTAACACTTGCAATATATTTAGGTACAAAATATTTCAAATGTAGAATAATCTGTTTTTAAAACTCTTTATTTATTTATTTTGTATAGTCCTTTTTTTACGTTTGTTTATTTCTTGATATCTCTAAAAATAAAATAAATTCAAAATTTTACAATTTCTATCTTTTATTGATAGATTTTTATGAAACTTCTTTGTATGCATTTTTCATCTTTGTATCACCTCCAAATTGACTGTATAAACAAATAAATATCTTATGCAAAACATTTTCCATAGGATCAGCAAATCAACTTTTGTGACCCTTTTGTGACTTAGATTTTCATCGTAAACTCCCAATTACTCACGCTCACGATGTTGGGTCAACACTTGAACTTTCTTAACCCCTCTTAGGGAACGAACTCGAAACCTCTTGGCGACAAGGTGAGATGTTTAGCTACTGGTCTTTTACCAACTGGGGGCTGAATTGTAATATAAATAAATGACAAATATATTTTGTATTATTCTGTCAAACTTTTTATAAAACAAAGAGAAAAACGAACATTCTGTAAATTTTCTCACTCAAAACCAAAATCTAAATAAAAAAATTAACACTACCCTCCGAAAATTGGGATTCTTATAAAATTTAAAAATGTTCAACAAATTTTTCAAATAGTATTCCAAACATATTAAATTACAATCGGTTTAGACTTTAGAGCATTGGAGGACTAGGAGTTTTTATTTTATGTTCTTTTCTTCCTTTTTTTATAAGGCGATGATGACCTAAAAGGTTTTTGGTCTTAAACACAAGGAAAAAAATAAATATTATTGCTTTGTACATGATTTCCATAAAAAAAAAATAAATTAATTAATATTGATGGACCATTAATTCAAAAATTCCATAGAAGAACTATTTCCACCCCTCCGCGAGAGATTTTAATTTAAATATAATCATTTCTTTAGACGCCTTCCACCGATATGCACCAAATTCCACAATTTTGATTTCTTCGACTCACCTGTTTTTTAATACACCCATTTTCATCCAAATACGCGAATTAATAAAAAAAAATCGAATATTCCATAGGTTACTCACCCGAAATTATATTCAAAAACATTGAATTAATCACTCTACACGTTTACGGAGAGACCGGCAGATATTAATTTGAGTAATTGCTCTAAATGAATTGTCCCAGGGCTGAAAACGTAGAGAACCATCGAAAATACATATTTATCCACCATCCCCCAGCTGTATTAATTAAGATATTAGAAAATGAAACATAACTAAAAATTAATTAAGACTATAGGTATCTTAATTTCTTGTGGTAAAAGTACATTTTAAAATCATGTTTTACTCAAAACAATATTTATGCAACATTATAACAATATTCAAAGAGATTATTCTATAGACACATTATTCCCCCTATCTATTCTTCTTGATCAAAAACCGTTAAAAATAACAACTTTTATATAAAATCCTACGCTCCATTTGCAAATTAAAGTCTTTCATTTTGACCTACTTTGTGTAATCACAGGACCACATTAAGCTATGAATTATGTAAGTGACACAATACTCTGCTAACTGGCGCAGCGGCCTTCTTCATTACTCCGCCATTCTTTCCACCCCTGACTGATCTTTATCTTTTCTTTGTGTTATTTTATTTCCGGGCCAATAAGCACCAAGGGAATTGGGAATTGTCAAAATGATGAATGGAAAGCGAATATCTAAAAGTAAATAGCATTTCTGGGGCGAAACTTTTGTTATCGTCTGCGGTAGCGGTGCTTTTGTAAAGATCTTGACTTTGGGGTAGAAGAGCGAGGAGGGATTAATGTTTATGTTATTTTGATGGAAAAAATCTAATTATAGTTAAAAACAAATGCGTTTCAAATAATTTTCTTAAGAGAAATGCTTAGCTCTTGTAGTAATGATGACAACTATAGAAAAAATCTCGAATTGATCTCGACCTAGGACAGTATTTAAAGTTTTAAGATTTGTTTAAACTTTTTTTCCAGACAGGAGCTTTAGGGAGGCCACTTTGTTCCCAACTCAACTCAAATGGTTTCTTTGTTAAATCATACAATTCTGAATTAAATTTCAAGAATGGCTTTAACGAAAGATTGTGAATATATTGACGTTCACGAAAGGTATTTGATTTTTAATATCAAGTTTTGAAATTCTATAATGTACAATAAACTAAAAAATTGCGCACCGAGGTATAACAAATAAATAAATAAAATAGTTATTAATTTTTTATGTGTAAGTGCTCGTCTTTAACTTGTGAACAATTTTTTTCTTCTGGTGTTGCATGATTTCTTATAAATAAGTTAACTACAGAAAAGGTTATAAATAGTCTTATAATATAATTTTAAAAAGGGTCAACTTTATATAAAAACTATTACAGTGAAATTACCCGACTACGGGAACTGGCCTTAGAGCCGCTACCCAGTACCCATGCAGTCAAACGCGACTGTATATTACGCGACCTTACCAACGCGACTGGTGGGTGAAAGAAACTGTAATAACACTTTTTTTGAAAGAGTCATGTCTTTTAGTATCCAAGTCACTTTCATTAGTTTTATATTTGATATATCACCTGTTTTTTGTTCGTCGTATTTATTTTTTACTTAGTTTGACGTTTATATACTTCTTTTTTTTCTCTTTTTTTTTAATATGAGTTTCGAGGCTGACATGCAGTTCCCCCGGCGGTTGAAGGAATTTATTAGGGTCGATAATCCTGCCCCCCAAATATGGCTGCAGTTCCCCTGGCGGTCACTCACAACCTAACCTAACCTAACCTAACCTAATCTTGAGTAATTCTTCACCTTCATTACTAACTATACGAATACTGTTTAGAGCGTCATGAACTTCCGATATATTCTTCGGTAAGGGAGGTAACTGTTGCCGTTTTTTCTTGTACAAGTTATTTTTTATTGCATTACATAATTTATTTGTTGCGTTAGCTAAAACGTTAATACAGAAATGACCGTCGGGGGAACTGCAGTACACCCAAAAAGGGGCTCCGGGGGAACTGCAGATACCCTTCGGGGGCTGCCCCTGACCACCGGGGGAACTACAGAACTCCCGAGTTTCGAAACTGTATTCCTATTTTCAAGTATCACTAAATTAGAGGGATCGTTATTTCACATTAAAAGTGACAAAACACATAAACAAATTTATGGACACACATGCAGTAACTAGGCTATGTGGTTCGTATTTTGGGTGGGCACCATTGCGTAATTTGCGAGATACTGATAGCTGCTCGATCATCGGTTTTGTACATTGTCTTATCTTGATAACTCCAAGGGTTGTGTCATGCATATTGTTGGACTGGAACGACAACTAGTCTTTCAGTAAGTTGCCTGAATTACTTTCAAATTCTTTATACATTTCGACTCTTCAATTGCTTTCTTTAGTCTTGTGGTGGTGTTAAGTTTGTGTCGAAATCCGCATGGCTTTCACTAATTAGGTGTTACCCAAAATTTGATTTCATATTACGCAAGTTTTTTATGGGTTTACGATCTTGATACGCTTCGAAAAAAAACAAAAGACAGACGAAGTTAGGTGAGGGACAAAAACAGGGAATATATCAAATATGTATTAGCCTTCAATATATTTTTCAAAGCTATCTTAAATCATGTCCTGCCGATGGGAATCTACCAAAGATTGTGTCAGTCAGTAGTTACAGCTTTAATGGAATGTATCCGAGAAAACTAATATTTAGATACAATTAGTGTTTATACAGATAGTCAGGCGGCTGCTTTGAAAGCACTAGAATGAAGTCAAAGTTAGACTGGAGTTATCCCAGGATCACATAAAACTGAGTGTAGGAACGAGGGCTAGCCGTCCTAGGAAATACAGGTGGAGAATAGCAATTACAGTAGTCATTTCCTGTCGAAATAGAGCAATATAAAACCATGCTGGGATAATATACATTATTTCTATATGTTCTGGAAGCTAATGAAGGCCATGACCATTTGTGGTTAAAAATAACAAGAGTGGAGGTGCAGGACTACTTCAGGATGAATAGGAGTAAACTCTTACTTCTTGCTTACTCTAAGGAAATTGCATCTGATTTTCTTCCCAACCACTAATATAATCTTATTATCGTTATATTGCCTGTATCTAGTGTTATTATAAATATAATAACCTAACCTATTTGTAATGATTATTGCAACCACTAATCTAATCTTGTTATCGTTATATTGTCTGATTTTAGTATTATTATAAACCTAACCTATTTGTAGTGATTATTGCAACCACTAATCTATACTTTTTATCGTTATATTGCCTGATTCTTGTGTTATTATAAATATAATAACCTAACCTATTTGTAGTGATTCTTGCAACCACTAATCTAATCTTTTTATCGTTATATTGCCTGATTCTTGTGTTATTATAAATATAATAACCTAACCTATTTGTAGTGATTATTGCAACCACTAATCTAATCTTTTTATCGTTATATTGCCTGATTCTTGTGTTATTATAAATATAATAACCTAACCTATTTGTAGTGATTCTTGCAACCACTAATCTAATCTTGTTATCGTTATATTGCCTGATTCTTGTGTTATTATAAATATAATAACCTAACCTATTTGTAGTGATTATTGCAACCACTAATCTAATCTTTTTATCGTTATATTGCCTGATTCTTGTGTTATTATAAATATAATAACTTAACCTATTTGTAGTGATTATTGCAACCACTAATCTAATCTTATTATCGTTATATTGCCTGATTTTAGTATTAACATAAGTATAATAACCTAACCTATTTGTAGTGATCTTGCAACCACTAATCTAATCTTATTATCGTTATATTGTCTGATTTTAGTATTAACATAAGTATAATAACCTAACCTATTTGTAGTGATCTTGCAACCACTAATCTAATCTTATTATCGTTATATTGTCTGATTTTAGTATTAACATAAGTATAATAACCTAACCTATTTGTAGTGATCTTGCAACCACTAATCTAATCTTATTATCGTTATATTGTCTGATTTTAGTATTAACATAAGTATAATAACCTAACCTATTTGTAGTGATCTTGCAACCACTAATCTAATCTTATTATCGTTATATTGTCTGATTTTAGTATTAACATAAGTATAATAACCTAACCTATTTGTAGTGATCTTGCAACCACTAATCTAATCTTATTATCGTTATATTGTCTGATTTTAGTATTAACATAAGTATAATAACCTAACCTATTTGTAGTGATCTTGCAACCACTAATCTAATCTTATTATCGTTATATTGTCTGATTTTAGTATTAACATAAGTATAATAACCTAACCTATTTGTAGTGATCTTGCAACCACTAATCTAATCTTATTATCGTTATATTGTCTGATTTTAGTATTAACATAAGTATAATAACCTAACCTATTTGTAGTGATCTTGCAACCACTAATCTAATCTTATTATCGTTATATTGTCTGATTTTAGTATTAACATAAGTATAATAACCTAACCTATTTGTAGTGATCTTGCAACCACTAATCTAATCTTATTATCGTTATATTGACAGATTTTAAAATTACTATATACCTAACCTGTTTGTGATGATTCTTGTAGCCCCTAATCTAATCTACATTTTTGTTTACCACAACTCTATTTCCTCTCCAATCTCAGCTAATGGCTACCGGCTGGCCCTAGCTTCTCAAATGGAGATTTAACAGGTGTAATTAAAAACGCGCTGGCTCTCCTTCCGTTCCCCTCACAATTGGGAGGTCTCAACAATATAATACTTTGCTGGGTTCCAAGACAGGCTGTGGTTAGTGGAAATGAATATGTCAGCGACAAACTGCATAGGACCGAAGATGTTCTGGAAGCTAATGTAGGACATGAGCATTCGTCCTTGTTTATAAATAGCACGAGAGGAGGTGCAGGACTTCTTCAGTAAGTAATATCTTATTTCTTGCTTTTTCTAAGCAAATTGCGTCTGATTTTCTTTGGTTAGGTAGGTTTAATCACTGAGAAAACACATGCACAGAACAGGAAGGGATTAAGACCTTTTTAACTGAGGTAAATTGAGAGGTTTTAACTAGCGACTTGGAAATCTCGTGACATCCATGAGAAGATTCTAAATTTCTTGGAGATAATATATTTCGACGGTTTGACTAGGATACCACATCATTTGGGATCGCAATAATCCCTGGCGGCAAACATGCTTAATGGTTAAACCGTCTAAACAGAAGAAGAATTAAGATTAAATAAAGGTACAAAAGTGACACCTTGTTTGAATTCAGTGTTATAATAGAACATACCCTCATTGAAATAATTCAATATACAACAGACAATTTTTGATATCAAATATTGTAAGAATACGCAATATTCAAGGTCATGCAGATTAGTTTAACGTTGTTCTTTTGCGATTAAAATCCAAAATAGAACTAGGGTAGGACGGTTCACAAATCAGAATCATACAGTGGCCTGGTACCAACTCATTAATTTTTAAGTGGAGGACATAATGAATATACACCAATCTAAAGTACATATAATTTATTATCCCGAAATTTACAAAATCGTTTTTTAAACAGTGACTTCTTCACCCCCCCCCCCGTGACTTGGCCTTGAAATGTGAGATTCGATTGCACATCATATACTGCAACGATTTTATACCATTTCAAGGAAAGCCTACAGCAATGCATTAACTGTAATGAAGGTCATCTTAATGAGGCTGTATTTAAGGAGTGATTTTGTAACCTTGAGGGGGAAATGATATGTATTGTAGTTTTTACCTGTATATTTATTATTTTTCTCTACTTCCAATGTTACTAAATAAAAACCTAAGTTCTGATATTACACAATTCATTCTACTCGTGTATTACATTAACTTTTCCCTCAAATTATTCCAGTTTGTCCGATGGCAATAAAACTGATGAAAGGTAGGGGGAGTTACCTATATAGACCTATATATTCCTTTATCGATTAGGCTTTAATTTATGGCCAAGCCTACCTAAAAAGGCTGTATGAGAAAACAGTAAATCATATTTTCTTCTTGATTTTGCAAAGAAATATTAGATAATTTAATATAAAATTAAATCTATGTATTCTTGCAAATACTATACAATCATATAATAGGATGTATTGCTCAGTTTAAACGACTTTGTGACTTTAGTAGTCTATCTGATAAGGTCATCTCTCTCTCTCTATTCTCCTTCCGTTCACGCAACCTCTGTATTGTTTCACGCAAAACATTTTTAATTTCGAACAATCATTTAATAATAACTCAATCGATCTGAATTAATGACATGCTACAGTACGTATGTCCGGGATTAACTCTCAGTTCAATTATGATGTTGGGAAGTTTATGATGATGGTTGGTCATAAACATAAGAAGGGGACTGTCCCCATAGGGCATTGACTTCATAAATTCATTAGGAACCATGTTATTATCGAGAAATCTGTTATATCAAATAACATTAGATATTTATATTATTTATAAATTGTTGTTATATCCTAGATTAACTGAAGACTAACCAGATTGGTAAAACGTTTCCCGCCAGATTTTATATATATATGTCGCAAGATAATTGTAAAACCAGCCTTTTCATATATATACTTTAGTCTTTTTTATAAAACGCTGTATTTTATTAGGCTTCCTTTTATGGTATAACAGCCTTTACATAAGAAGGCTAAGGTTAGAATTTTTGTTGCAACACCACGAAAGATTAAGTTAGATTTTTATTGAGACTAAATTTGAATACAAAACCTAACCTACTATGCAATGTTGTCTACTATGTTATTTCAAATATTAAAATTTAAAAACTAATTTTATTAAAAAGGTAAATTGTAATGAGCCAGGGAAGGTTAAAATGGATTATTGTGGAACAATTATTTTTTACGTGACACTTTAGAAAAATATTAATTTTAGTTAACATGAATCAAAATGAAAATAGTTTTTCATAACATAGTCATCAGTGTATGCCCAAAAACTGAAGTTTAATTTGACAAAAGTAAGTCATTCTTATGCCGGTAAGGAAATGGGCACTGTATTTTGAAATACGGGGTTAACTGGAAGAAGAGTTACTCAAAAGTAGATTTAATCAATGTGATTAATCTATCTACAAAGGACACTGTAGCCTATTCCCAAAAATAATTCTGAATCTAGAACCGTAACATATCCGAAAGTACGTATACATTGTTTTTATTTCCACATACTTTACTTCAGATAATTCTATTAAATGTTGATGAAATCTGAAGTTTATCATTCAAATCAATTTGTCAAGAAAAGAAAAATTGGCGAGCAAAGATACTACATTACTGCATTATACAATGTTGGACACAACTAGTATATCAACAAAGTACATAAAGATGAATTACAGAAATTATTTATTAATGAATCAGCTATAACAATTACTTTAATTTATTTGATTTATTATTGTATATTCACTCCGTCTGTAATATTTGTTTGCAGTATTAATTGATTAGCTAAATCCACAAGTTACAATTTCAATTTAATTATGTCAGGCAGTATGGCCTTTGTGTTATAACACTGGTTAAAACTTTGTTTACTCCTACAGCATATATCGAACTGGATTTCTTAATTTTTGTGAACTAGATGAAAACAATGTTCTGTCATGCTTATGCTTGGAATTTGTTACTAGGCGATATAGTCTGTATATATTACACCGTGAATTATACATGATGGTAAATTGCTCATATTGGTAGTATAGGTAGACATTTCATGGTCTTGGGTTCGGTTTAAAATTTATATTATAATAGGTAGAATTTATATATTAAAAAATTTCTAAAGACTCCTTCTTGTAGTTAAAAATTTTATTCTAAATGTGGAGTGGCACAGCTCGGTAGCGTTCTTTCCTGCTGAAGTTCAGACTAGTGAAACACGTTAAAGGATACCAGTTTGAAGTCCGAACCCACTTAATGGGGTTGGTTTTTGTATGTGTTACTTTACTCCCTCATCTTCAATAGTCGAACGGGAATCAATAAAGATGTTAGGTAATATACTAAATAACCAAATTTATTTCCTTTTATAAATGTGTAATTAGTAAAAAATGGTAAAACACTAAATAGTGCAGACGAAACTTGTCATCTACATTGTCTGGACCATACTTTTTGAGAAAATCAAAAGATTCTTTCTCAAACATAATTCCATGAAAGTTAATTTGTTTTCTTGCTCTATATACCTGTAATCACAAAATTTTTTAAATTTTCAAAAGTAATATATATATATATATATATATATTATGAGAGAAATTGTACATATAAAGCTCTAAAAAAAGTCTTCATAATATTTAATTAGATTTAAATTACTTATTCTAATTTTTTAATTCATATTTCAGATAATTTTATCGTAAATCTTTATTACATTACAGATAATTTTACCTTTTAAAAATTCGACATCTTCACATTTTTTAAAATATATATAATGCACATTTACAAACGAAAAAAATTTAACATAAAAAAATATACAAATTTAACAAATATTATTGTTTTAAAAGAAAACTATATCTGGCTAAATATCACGTTCACAAAATAAACAATTGATAACACATAAAAAACATTTTGAATTGAACACACAGTAGTTGTAATAACACAATAATACACCAAGAGCTTCTTAATTCTCCACAATATTCGTTAAACGAAGAATTTGGACACCACAGATCAAATGTCACGTGAGCAGATCGCATAGTGTAAATACATTATAGATATACCAAGAATGAACTCTTGTTTTAATGTGCTACTTCGTTCCTGTTATCTTGATATTTGTATATGTATATGCTTTAAAAATATATAATACCAACCAAAATAAAATAACTGCCTTTCTAATGAGGGGGGGGGGATGAGGTTTGTAGCCGGGCCTGGTCCAGAGACAATGTCTAAGTTACAGTATCCTCAAGGTAGGAATGTGTTTGGGGTGGAGAGGAAAAGAGAGGCCCCACACTTTGTTTGTTGCGTTTACTTTCAGCGATACAACCCCAATAAAATATATAGACCTCAAATGCTTCTGTGTAAACGCGTACCCTACTTTCTTTCCCTTTTATCGGTGTAAATAAGAATAAAACGTTTACAAAAGTCTGTCACGAAGTTGTAACTTAAATAATTAAATGTAGCTAAGCAGTAATTTGTGTACCTAGTTTTCTTGGAATGGGTTGTACCGTCAAGTCAGGCTAGGGAAGCAAGTAGAAGGGAGAACACGCTCCTTACACCAGACACACTTCTAGTCTGAGGCTACTGTAATTATCAAGTGCACGAATATTTTTACTTCCTTACTATATATATATTATGGTGAGAAAGTTATGTGGAGAATTACAAAAGTTATGTCGAGTTTTTGGGGACATATCCGTTTGAGGTTCTCTGAGTTCAAAAAAGTGGTTATGTAAATAAACTGTCGATTTTCGTCATTGCAGTGCTCTTCAGTTCAAACGTGTGGACGAATTTAATTGAAATTGGTATATGGGCACATTTTGATCAAATCTCGGACCGATTTAAAATTTTTGATTAATCAAAATTTCGGAGGATGCTGTTTTAAGAAAATATCTCGAAATTACAATATTCTCCAAATCGACTCATCGATTTAAATTAAAATTTACTCAAGTGTAGCCTCTAAGAACATACACAAAACGTGTTGGTCGCCAACTCTCCAAAAATCCCGCTTTGTAAGTTAACTGTTTACATCAAATTAAAACAGGCTTGGGACTGTTATTACTTAATTCCTAAAAAACGACTCTATCAAATGTTAATGAAACATCAACATTAATGGCCCAAACTCGTGTATTAAATCACAAGTAAAAATTGTGTTTTAGAAAAATTGCAAAAAAACATAAAAGTACATTTTAACTGTCAACTAACTAATTGACAATTTTTGTGAGGAATAATTTTATTTCGTTCTGATTATGAGGGATGTATATGTTCAAATTGAGATAGTTTGTGCAATAATGTTGCGCAATTGAAAGCAATATCAAATTATCTACTTAATATGCCAAACAAAAACGATATGACTTGTCTGAATCACCCAGTCATCTACTAAACAATTAGTGTTTTGTCTAATCTCTAAACATGCAATGAATATTTGTAAACATCGAGTGCAACGTGCAGTCTAATCCTATCATGGACACGTGCATACAACTTTTGACGTCACTTAATACAATCGATAATGTTTGTGTTTACTAACAGAATACCGCTAATATTACTTTCACAAACACCGCCGAGATACCGCATCTTTTAATCGATGCGGAATTTCTAAATTGCTATCTACCTCAGAAAAGCTGATAGTATGAAATGTGTACCGAAACTACTCCTAAGAGTAATTTCTTATCGTTTTATTTTGTCATGTATATATAGTGCATAATATGTATTACGATGTTTTAAACCTCTCGTCATCATCGCTTTATTAAAAAAATTAGAAGTAAAGAACATAAATTAAAGGCCCCTAGCCCTCGAATGTTCTAATAGCGTCAGTGTCGAAAATGAACAAAAGTTGGTCAAGAGAGGCTATGAAAGAGAGGGATTTAAGCCAAGACTGCATGAACAAAACTGTAGATACAGCTAGGTCCCTTCGGGATTGTCAAGTCCGTACTCACTAAAGTCAGCCCCTGAGGGTGTATAGGAAAAGTTATATGATGAGTCAAAAATCGTTGTCGGTATTGAGGTCCTCTAAATACAAAAAGTGGTTTCTAGATGTTGTCATCATCAAATTTCCTATGTGGGCATCTAAGTAAGTTTTCGAACTATATGTTGTTGTTGTTGCTTAAATGCAGCTTCTAAGGGAGCATATAAAATTGGTCGCCATCTTTAAAAAATGCCGGTTCTTGAGTTATAAGTAAACAGTCCAATCAGCTATTACAGTTCGAATTTTTGTAAGATGTCAACATTAATAATGCAAACCCGTGTTTATTGCAGGTAAAAATATATTACTGTTCATGAATAATTGGACAAATACCAAATGTTTGGTAACCATCATTTAAGTTTTAATTTTATATAAGAAGAGATGTGACATAATCTTTTCAACTACCTACCTAAATAAATCCAATGCTGTAACCTTTGTTTAATATCTATTTTCATTGTCTAATTATCGGGCACTTGAAATTTGATAATACATTTGAAACACGATTGACCAGTTAGTTAGTAAAATGTAAAGTTAATAAATAAATATTGAGCTTGACTTGTGAGATAATATTAGATAGAATAAAACTCGAACACAAGATCTGACAAAAATTACGTATTTAATTAAACGCGTTTCAACGATAAAGTCGCCATCATCAGTGATACATGAGCTACAATAACTAAACTATAACTAACCTAGCACTGCGCCAACCTCCATATTTATACAAAACTAAAGCGGCTTGGCTTAAACTTACTTTCTAATATTAAGGGGTTTAATACATATTATACATATGCCTTGCGTCATTCTAAATAACTAATACAATATTCTTAACTATCTTATATCTAACAATACATTTTATATTTTACTTTAATATAGAATTTTCATTAATATCGGCCCTAATTCATTATTTACAGTTATATTCAGGTACTTGTTTAGTTTTGTATAAATACGGGGGTTCGCGCAGTGCTGGATTAGGTAACCCTGAGGATGGCGACTTTGTCGTTGAAACGTGTTTGATTAAGTAAACGTAATTTTTGTGAGATCTTGTGTTCGAGTTTTAGACTAACCAAATGTAAAGTTAATAAAAAAGGGTTATTTTTTCATTCTAGGAATTTTTAATTTTGTAAAATTAAAAACTCGTCTCGTACTACAAGAGATAAAATAACGCGGATATTAAACAACGTTTTATGATAAAGGTGACTTATAAAACACAGCACTATTTCTACTGACTCGTGGACATATAGGCTACACGACAGCTGTTTTGAATTCATAATATTAATCATCAGGTGTTGTTCATGGAAATATTATCACTCTACTGAGGTGGTTAAATGTTTAAAAAAATAATAAAACATGAGAATTGACACACAAAACAGTAAGTTTTTTTATTTTTATTTATTTATTTTATTTTCATTACTGTTGAGACCGATGGTTCTTGGTGGAATTCCACGTTTAAAGATAAAAACACATTTTTTAAAATTTTGTAATATCCACTTTTAATTAGTCTAGCCGACCAATGGTTTCGCCTGCTAAGGCATTGACGAGGCTGTATTACAGACTAAAAAAAAAAAAAAAAATGTGTTTTATTATCTTTAATACAGTAAGTATACATTCAAACAATAAAACTTTGTGAATTGTGCACATGTCCCATAGCATGCGATAATTTGAGGCTTCGATATAATATGTCGAACAGTTGTAATTCCCTCTTCGAGTATTCGAAGGCTATAGGAAACTATTTATGTTCTTTTATTTTTTATAAGGGAATGCTGATGTGTGATTGCACAAACATCAATATAAATTTCCTTCTTGTCATGCCATCGTTAACAGAGTTTTCGTCCATGATTTGCAGAGAAAACTAGAGCTTAGACATGGAAGGATTGTGATTTGGTGAAGTCAAAACTCAGAGCAGTTTGAACAATGAGTAAATAAGCAAACTATTTCGGTATATCAATGTAATAAGGGAAATATTAACTAATTCTGCGTTTTAGTTTTTCCCACATATAGGTCGAGAGAAAGTAAAAAAATCCTTTTTTTATTCTAAACTTTCTCTTGAACATAATTTACTATGAGATGTAATATTTATCCGTACTTCCTTATTCATTAACTAAGCCAGCTTGGTAACAGATTTAATCACTGGATGTTATAAGTACCGTCAGAAATACACGAGTTTTTGGTCGGGACAAAACATATTTGCAAAACCTTATATTAAGTTATAAATTGTAACCTAAGAAAGTTATTAATTAAAATAAAAAATTGTTGTTATTGAAACAATTTTGATGAAACTCCCAATGATTTCAGTCCTTTTCAGACAGAGCGTATTTTCTAGAGAAATTTAGAGATTTCTGTAAATAAACTGTAAAATTCCATTGACTATTTCTAATCATTAACCAACTTTCGTTAGATAAATACATCTCACTTTTGGCCTTTTTATCTTACATCGGGCCAAACAAGATCCAAGTCCAACAGGCTCGTAATGGTGATCCTACAATCTCTACCGGCCTACATTTACGCTTTAAAAAAAGTATTTTGAAGATAGCATACAAGGATAACGAACAAGCCCTTATATAATAATAAACTATTTAAACAGAAAAAATTATTATAACGATAAACTAAAAACTTTTTGAGGTTATTTAGCATTGTTTTAGTCAATATCTATTTACTGAAGCCCTTTCGATATCATCAACAAACTTCAATATGATGTTTTATGTATGTAAACATAATACCTCTGATTTTGTATCCTCCCAAAAATGGAAGAGTTAGTTCGATAGTAAAATTTTTGAACTGTTTAAAAACACTTTATTAGTTTTAGTAAAATTTTCACAACAGTTATAAGTTTAAGTAACAATATGGATTTGTAGATTTGAATGCTTTTTTAGTACAAAATGATAAATTTAATTTTTATATTGAACTACAATTTTTAAATACAAAAATTTAAAATCATGAGTTATATAAGTGTATAATTGTAATATGTAAGAGTTTAAATATATAATATGTAAGGCTTTTAAAGAAACCTCAAGAAAACCCCCAATTTGAACACGATTGTTTAGAGATTTGGCAAAAAGATACATTTTTTCTTACATGCAACAATTTTAGCAAGTCCAAGGTAATTTAAGCAATCGAAACAAGCAGCTATCTAACAACAATGAGAGAAAAGACAATTTGAAAAAGTCGTTTACTTCAAACACCTTTGAGTTACTTGTGATTTGTTTTGGATGTTGGAATTTATAATCACTAAATGTCAAATTTTAACTGGATTTGAAAAGTTTGTATCTATAAAAATAGTAGTTTTTTAGTTTTACAAAAGGCATACACAAAGCCTGGTATTTCGAGCCATCGTTCAATTTTATAATTTCCTTCATATTAAGACAACATTTGTTGTCTAACTATATTTGGTGAGAAACATTGAAATCACTACCGTGAGTAGACTGCATATAATTTCGAATCTGTAGGGATTCTTTCCAGATGACGTCAGGGCTCTCGTCTATTTAGTGCTATAGAATTCCACGCGTACTTGTTCTCCCACAAAGCAGATTTTGTCGCCATATTTTCCCTTAAGACCAAATATGCGCCAACTTAACAAAATTTAACTTTAAGCTACGTCTTAAAAATTAATAAAATCATCTATTTAAAACACTAAAATGATTCCAAATGAAAGAAAACACAAAATTTTACAAAAAACATTGTGCCACTCATGTAATAAATAGTCTAAACTTTGAACACATTTAATTGTTGAGGATGACATGTTGAAACGTTGAGGTTGTTTCAAATAAAAGGTTTGTTGACATTTGTTCTTTCATTTGGGATTGCGGTTTGCGTAGGTGTTGCTCTTTTCAAGTGAGCTAAAAAGATTACTTCGTTTGGAATTTTAATGAACATTAAAAAAAAATTGATTTATAGTAACACCGAATTACATGTTATTAAATGAAAAGTGAAGAGAGTTCATGTGCACTGAAATATTCCTCTGGGAAATTCACGCTAAGATATTTTATTTGTAAAATATACAATATATTATGTGCATCTGTGTCTTAACATAAAATTTATATCTAAAGAAGAAATATCATAGTTTACTATAATGTGAGGCTTCATTATGTAGATCGAACACTTGTAGTTTTGTGGGTTCACTTTAGAATGAGCTAGTACTGGAGTTGTAGCATGCAATAAGGTGAATAAGGGATGCTTTTTCTTAAAGTTATCAAAAATGGTCCGTTCTAGAGGCTTTAATTTCCGAGCTTCAAACCATACACTTGAGATGGCTTTATATTTTTTATGTAAAATCAATGTTACTTAGTTTTTGTTGTATTTTTGCAATTCATTAAGTTATAAATAGAAAACATTTTGATATATAGACCTAAGACGTCTGTCACTTTGAAATAGTTGTCATATTGTTTTACTTTCCAATTATGTATTAAGTATTGTGATGATGCAAAGATTTCGGTTTCATAATTTAGATAGTTCTCGATGTTGTCAGTACTGTGGTGAGATGACTTATATGTTAGCGTGGAGTACAGTAGCCTCAGACTAGGAGTGTGTCTGGTGTAAGGGGCGTGTCCTCCCTTCTACTTACTTCCCTAGTCTTACTTGACGGTACAACCAATTCCAAGAAAACTAGGTACACAAATTACTTCTTAGCTGCATTTAATTCTTAAAGTTTAAGTACAAGGCAATTCTTAAAAGTTTAATTTTGTAAACGTTTTATTCTTATTTACACCTATAAAAGAAACGAAAGTAGGGTGGGCGTTTACACAGAAGCATTTGATGTATATATTTTTTATTGGGGGTAGTATCACTGAAAGCAAACGCTACAAACGAAGTGTGGGGGCCCCTCTTTTCCTTTACACCCCAGACACTTTCCTACCATGTGGATACTGTAAATTGGTGTGTGGGGTAGACTTACTACGCCTCCATTTCCATTGTAATACTTTTACTGCCCGCTCTTCCAGCATTTTCTCTTCACTTATCTCAATTAAGGCAGTGGGTGTGTGTTGCATACTACACAAACCAATCCATTTAGTTCACCAAATAGTGATCTGATGGGAGGGGAGGAATTGAAGTACGGCCAGTAGATTATGCATTCTTTGAACTAAGTGAGAATGGATTATAGGTCTATATATATTACCTAGTAAAAGGGTACATTGAACTCTATAGCTAGACTATCCGGTAGGGTACACAATATACACAAACTAACAGTTATCTTTGACTGGGACTTATTTTGATAAAAAATAAACTAATAGAAATTAATCTAAAATGTAAGGATAGTAGTTGAACGAGTGAAACATTCCCCTCGGAGTGTACATAGGAGTCAAGAATAGTCACCTCATCCAAGTAATTTCATTGATCTTTTTTCTTTTTCTTTCTTTTTTTTTTTAAATCTATTTCATAATAGAATAAACGAAATTCTCTGTTATTCTGTGTATTCACAGAATTATCAACAAATAATTCTAAAGTCTTATATAGTATAAAAAAACTCTGTAGCTTTTAGCAATGGTCTTATGATTTTATAAAAGGTAGATTTTTGCTAGTATTCCCCTCAAATAAAAATGGGAAGATAAGTTTAACACCCAAGATCGTAAGTAAAAGTGAGTGTTGCAATTGGTAGCGAATCCTGGTCACGAAAGTTAGAGTTACGGAAAGACAATGTGCTGTTTCCACATCAGCTGATGTAAAGCCGTTTTAACAGGCCTTGGACGCCATCGTAATGTTGCGCCAACGATTTATTTCATCGAATGTTTTTAGTTTATTGTATATTAAAACCTTTGCCAAGTCCCCTTTGAAGAGCAGATAATGGACTAGTGACACCTAGACAACTCAGAGTGGAGTAGTGATACGTCTCCGCCAGTATACAATAATTGAAACCAACAATCACATATATTTTGAGAAATTAGTAAATTAGGTAAATCTGGGAAATATATCTTTGTGATTAGACAAATCTTTGTAGTACAGCTTTATTTAGAACAATGACCTAGTCATAATGAATTGCAGAGGGGGGGGGGGACACTTCAGGTCCGGTATAGAATTAGTTATAGCCTAAAATCGAAAAGAAAAAAACTCCCTGTTTAAAAATGATGTTCTTATGATCACCAGGACCGTATCGGATCGTCTGAAACCACAAAAAATAAAAGAGCACAACTTTTATCAACACTAGTTTGATTATTTAAGCCTGTTTTTTTTCAGGAAGTTGTAAACAGATCAAGTTTTTTTAAGCATTTTGCTCAAAATGCATGCGAGATGTTGATAGTCCATTCGTCTGTTGCTCAGGTCTTTATAGATCGATTGTCATGGAATTTAGTAAACCTATCAAATCATTTGATCAACTTCTTTTCATTTTCAATTGAAATTAAATTACGGTAATCGGATAAAATATTACTTAAACAACTTAGCCTTTAACGAGTTAGTATAAATTTTATGTAAGGTCTCAAACAATATCTACTGGTCGTTCAAATAGTATCGGTCAGATATAATGGAAAACCACAATTAACGAACTTACGATACTATCATTATAGGTGGAATTTAAAAATTGGATCTACCCATTCTATCAAATTTTGGTGAAAATTATTAACCAAAAACCAATCTGTAAAAAAATTACAGTTCGTGAGAAATTTGGAAAAGAAACTGATACTTAATGTGTTCTGCTATATTATAGTTTACATAATATACGTGGACATATTATACGTGTACTCCATTCCAATTCTGATCTGTGAAATTTTATTTCATACTTGCCTCAAAATTGTGTATCACCTTTTCCTCTAAACAGTTTGTGGTGATACGGTACCGGAAAATTATTTATATTGGCATAAGCTATGTAGTAGGCTACTACGTTTTAAGTTTTATAATAACAAAGCTTTCTAATTAATTTACAAGTTGTTTTTTATATTATGTGGCTAATTTCATTGGAAATATAACAATAACAGCTGTTCTGAATGGCGACACCTATATCTGAGTGTGTGTGTGTGTGTGTGTGTGTGTGTGTGTGTGTGTGTGTACAGTAGAGCATACCATATGAATGGGTAAATTGAGTGAATATCTCAAAAACGACAAGCTTTGAAGAAAAATGTTTTATAGAAAAGTGATCTGCTGTGGGGGGGGATGTAAAATGTCATCATTAATTCTTTGTTTGGTCTATGTTTTTACGGTCAATTAAAAGTTTTTTTTGTATATTCTTATATAACGCTAAAAACCAGATACTTTTATCTGAAACATTTTTCATCCAGACTTTAATTTTTAAATATATTTGATCAAATATTTGGAAGTTCAAAAAATCCCTTGACTTGCAAGAATTTGTTTCTCGAAATACATCACAGTTTTCGAGACAAATTTCAGGACAAAAATCGTTTATTAAACCCAGTTATGCGAAGAATTATTTTCCAACATTTCGTATAAATTATTTCAATTAACAAAATGATAAAAAACAGACTTCTTACAATAAGCCCACATGGATTTAGGTTTAAGAAAGTATACATTTGTTTTCTCAATCAGCTTAGTCTTATTCAGACTTATTGTACTGAAATATCTCTGCTATAGGCTTATCGAAAATATAATGAGACTGGGTGAGCCAAAAGACTAGCAACATATAAAGATAAATTCTTCGTATAACAAATAATGTTTATGAAATTACTAAAAAATCAGCATTATTGAGATAGATGCTATATAATAATTATTATTATTGATTTGATTATTGACACAATTGATGCAACTTCCATATCTCTGCACAAATCCTTGAAGACTTCGCAGAAAAGAAAAAAATCTTCGTTAAGTTATGAATATTGAGTCAAAGTTTGAGGGCAGGTGTACAGTAATTGTATATTTTTCGTGTTAAAAAAAACAGTCTATTGAAAACATGTGCATATAAAGAGGTAAATCTCGTGCACATCAAAATGAAATAATAAAACATTAAAATGGCCATGAAAATAAAAATAAAAATTTTTTTTAAGTGTGACCTGGCTTTAGTAAATTTTACAATATTATTATTTCGTCATTTCTTAAATAATTACAATTTAAACATAAAAGTGTGCTATGTAATTTTATATTTGCATCTTTCATGTGTAATTTAATAATGTAATTTGTTTTTTAGTAGTTTTTTAAATTTTAAAATTTCCTTAAAAAAGTTCATTAAGTACGTGTCAAAGACAAATCTTTTATGATGTGTATATTCCTTATCCAATATACAAAGTTGGTAATAGCAAATAATTAAACAAATCGATATACAGCATTGTAACATTTTATGTTGTTGTTAACAAGTTTTAATGTTGTTGTTTAAATTTTAAGTTATTGTTTTTAGTTTTAATTGTAGATTTATAATTTGGAACGTCTTATGCTCAAGTTTACGATGACCGCAATAATTTTTAGCATTGCAAAAATAGCAAGAACTAAATATGCTAAACATGTGGATTGTATAATCAGAATTGGAGGTAGATAGCACATATTTTTGTGAGTAATCTTATCAATAAATTTCGTGAAAGACAAGCAGATCTTTTGAAAGTTATTCAAAATTCGAAGACAAATAAAACGGATTCACGATTTTTGTGCTATCATTATTTTTAATTGTTTTATAAACTGGGTGGTCAACTGTAGTACGTTTTTCATTTCTGATATTATTTTCGGAAGAAAGTGAAGTGGATTGTAAGTCAGTTTCAGTAATCATTTGATATACATATGCTCGGTTTATTCTTTCAGCTAAAATTTAACACAACTAAAGTAAAAATATAGTAACTAAACAAGTGATAGACACTGTACATTTTATACAATGTTATACTGTATATAATTATACAGAGTGTCTAGAATAATTGGGCCCAAATTTCACCAGGTTATTCTATAGGTGAAAATAAGAAAAAGAAGTTCCAATAAACATGTCCAGAAATGCTTAATTTTAGAATTGTCAGCTTTTTTTGTTTTACTAAACACTTAATATCTTTGAGAATAGAAAAGATATTGAGCTCAAATTTTGTGTACATATTTGTTACGGTAACCTTTTACCCCTGTACAAAAAACCAGAACGTTCTTTTTTATATTTTCAAAATGGCGACCATTTAAAATTTTTAATGTTAAAGATATCTAAAACCTGTAACTTTCCATAAAAATTTCAGGTAACAAAAATGTTACTTTTTAATGACAAACGAAATGGTTTTTTTATTTTTTCCATAGCTCAAGATACGCGAGTTATTGGCCAGAAACTAAAACTATAATTTCTTGGTAGTTGTCTATATTACACAAATTTACTGTAGAACCAATATTAAAAAAAAAAAAAAAAATTAAACTGCTCAAAAACGTTTCATTTTACAAAAAAAAAATGGAAGACACAAATTTTGTAGAATGTAATAATAACTCTAACTAGGCTACCCCTTGGTTTTAAAATCCGTCCATAAATGATGGAGAAACAACTATTTCACCAATATTAGACATGCCCTGTTAATAATTAAACTTAATCAGCGCCTATTCAAGTTGAGAGCTAAGCACCATTGTTGAGTTGTTCGATATCAGCTGATGAAGTAAGGACTAAACAGCTGATTTTTGTCTATTATTATATTATTATTGGAGGAGAATGTTCTTAATGAGATATCAAATCATCCAGAAAAAACACTAGGGAATTAGGTTTACAATTTGAGACTTCAAAAGACACTGTATGAAATATTCTGAAGGAACAACAGCTTCATCCATATAATGTCCAAAAAGTTCAATCCTTTTTGCCAGAAAATCATCCTCGTTGGGTAAGGTTTGGTCAGTGGATTATTCGGAAATGTGTGAACAGAAACGTTTTAAGACGAGGCGAAGTTCGCGAGAAGGTATTGTAAACTTACACAAAACGCAAATTTGGGAGGATGAGAACCCACACACCATAGTACAATGCTGCCATCAACAACAATTTTCATTAAATGTTTGTGCCGGTATTCTTGGAGACCACTTGTTATTCGGTTTTCTGCCTCAGACTCTTTATGGTGAGCGTTACTTGCACTCCTTGACAACTGATCTTCCAGCCTTATTCGAGAATGAGCGTTTGGAGTCATGGTTCATGATGGATGGGGCACCAGCCCATTTTAGTGTGGATGTTAGAACCTATGTTGGTAATATCTACCAAGAAAAATGGAAAAGCGGAGGAGGCCCAGTACCGTGGCCTGGAAGGTCATCTGACCTTAATCCGCTTTATTTATTTCTGTGGGGACACCTCAAGAGCATAGTGTATTCATCTCCAGTAGAATGGAGAATGATGTTGAGAATATTCGGCAAATGCCTCGAGTTTTCCAAACAGTACGGAAATCTATGAGGACCAAGTTTAGATGCTTGTGTGTTAAACAGGGAGCCATGATTTTGAACAATTCCTTTAGTTTGTTTATATTTTGTTCTGCTATAATTCCTGCACTGGTATAATTTGCCTATAATTTGTGTATTATAAACAACTACCAAGAAAATTATGTTTTTAGTTTTTAGCCAATAATTCGGTTCTTTTAAGCTAAAGAAAACAAAAATACAAAACCTAAAGTTTCTAAGTAAAGGTAGCGGTTTTATAGATATATTATGACATTAACAATTTTAAAGGGTCGCCGTTTTGAAAATATATAAAAGATCGTTTTGTTTTTTGTACAGGGGTACAAAAACAAATATGTACACCAAATTTGAGCTCAATATCTTTTCTATTCCCAAAGATATAAGTGTTTAGAAAAAAAAAGACTTACGTTATTGGAACTTTTTTCTTCTTATTTTCACTTATAGAATAACCTGGTGGTGAAATTTGGATAATATTTTCTAGACACTCCGTATAGCACCCATTCAACCTACAGAGATGATTTGCAAAAAAAAAAAAAATAGATATGTTAATTGTATTTTGTTTTTATGTATAAAACTTTTTTTTTTTCCTTTTTTCTTTTTCTTTTTTTTCTTTTCTTTTTTTTTTTAACACACTACATTCTGCCATCAGCCACATATGGACCTAATCAGCTGTTTTATGTATGCATGGTATATTAGTTTTATGTATATGGGTTGCTATGGTAACTTAATTTGTATGTCAAATCACAAAATCAAGTTAAAAATACTTTCCAAAATGTTTCACATTAGTCTATGCTAGGTCTAACCTATCTTTGTGCACTAAAGAATTCTTCTACGCCCACTCAACATAATGGTCTCATTGCAGAGCTTTAGGTATGAGGATCAAGAGTATATAATAAATATTATAACGTTAACGTGTGACCTAATCCACGGTCACAAAGGCACTTTTGCGTGGGATTGGAAAATTTTTTTTTACAACTTTTTTAATATTTATTTCTAGTGTTCTACCGAAATAGCCGAACTCGGGACGCTTTTTACCTAAAATAGTAATAATGCAAGAAGTTTTGTTTTCAATAGAGTGTATGGAGAATAGTATCTTAATGAACATTGTTTTATAATACTGAATGAATAACAACACTCCTAATTTCCTTGAAATACAATAATTAAAATTATATACAATTTCGTATATATTATAAAATTATACTGCAACTCTTTACTGGATGCAACAAAAAGATGTATGTATTTGAATTTACTACGACGCAATAAACTGCTTTGGATCTAGCGGTTGTATGACGTAACAGTCAGTACCAAAATGGCCGCGCTTTCCAGTGATAGTTTGTTATCGCGTTTACCAATAATAGTGATTTTAGGCGCTACCGGTACGGGAAAATCTAAATTGGGATTACAAATTGCAAAAAAATTCAATGGAGAAATTATTAGTGCAGATTCTATGCAGGTGAGTTTTATAAACACATATATACTAGGGTTATTGAGATGCGGTTAAAAGCACATGTGCAAGATAACCTAAAAATCAGGGTAAGGTCATTTTTGTATTTTGCTTTAAACCTTATCACATATGTTACAATAGTTTTTGTATTAATTATTATATTGAGACATAATTGTAAGAAAAATATATATATTTTTTATATCTTTGATATTTAGGAGCTTTATTTTGTTTTGCCACACCTACAGTCATTATTTTTGATCACAACATCCTAGGTTGTTTTAATAAATATTTTTTTGTTTTTAAATACCCTACAAATTTTACGACTTTTGCTTGTTTTCCTATACTAGTTGTACTTATTTTTTTTTTCTGTTTTGTATAGACTAGGCTATCTCAAAACAGAGTCCACACCATAATTTATGAATTGATAATTAATTATAATTAACAGTTTTGGACTATATTTTGTGTATTATAAGTTTTCATTTGCTATTTTAAACATTCTTCATCACAATTTAAAATCTTGATGCTGAGATTTGTGGTGGTATTTTTTTGATATCCTATTTCAGTGATAACCTATATTCATTTTAAAATTAGGACATAATTTTGTCCTTACAGTAATGTATGTTAATGAGAAGAAGTTTTGACTGTAATTGGTACATTAAATAAGTTTAACTACAGACTTTTTGTTACCACTAGAGTATAGTACTGTAATTTAAATAGCCTAAAGTAAATATTCATCCTTACACAACATTTTTACCATTGTTGTGATTGCTTATAACACAGGTAATGTATTACAATTCATTTATATGGAGGTAAACTACATGTTATGCATGCTCTATTCATAGGCCTACCATATAAATTTCACTACATTGGTTTGATGCAAAAGGTGTGCATGCATTTGGAAACCTAAGATGTATTTATAACCTGCACTACTCAGTAGATTAAATATGATTTTAATTCGAATCAGATACTCATCAGACTATTTAAGATTTGCCAATAAAGAGTCAATCTAAATGTATTGACTATCCTGCGATATATTTATAAAAAGACATATGGTTAACTGATATTTAGATAGCCAACCATAATGTACTGCCAACAAAAAGTAAGGTTAGGTTCCTCTACAGGTTATCATTGGTCACAGGTATTTTGATTTTTGTAGTGTTTTTTCTTCATTACATTATATAGGCTAGGCATTGTTCTTTGAAATTGAGATAAATTTAGGATATTTTCCTTTTAAGTCTAGATGGTTGGAACAAACTCATATTTTGAAAGAAGAATGTAATTTTGAGGATTTGAAACTAATCTAACTTAGCCTTAGATCTAGGTTATTGTAGCCTATAGCCTAATATTTGTGAAAATGGTCAAACAACAAATTTTTAGCCTAGGCCTATTGTGTACTGATATTTCTTTGTTTATTGTTTCATTGATTAAACACTGTTGAAAATCTCTGTACTAGTTTAGACCTATACCACTAATATCATATAAATATGAAGGGTGAAAGTGGAACAATGTTAGACCAAACTGCTATATAAATTAGTCTAATCTACCTTATACTGGTAGGTACTAGATCAAAACCAGTACCTATTGATAGAAAAATTAGCCTATGTGAATAAATTTAACCCATTGTTATAAATATTGTAGTATAATTGGTGTAAATTAATTCCTGTAATGAAGTCAAATATAGTGGGTAGCCTATAGTTTTAATTATAAGATATTGTCATCGGTTATTTAAATTATTAAATTATGGTACGTTCATCTAGTTTGTGCTAAATTAGGAGTGCATAAATTATAATTTTCGTACATCTGAACAATAATTTAATATTTTATGATCATTTTAGTAGTTCTTACTTTATCGGGGCTAATATTTTTAAAGTAAAAGTTACCCATACTAATGGATTAAACTTAGGCTATAATCAGATTTACTTATGGTCGACTTCTGGGATAAGTATTAACTTATATTATATTTATTTCTTTAAAATTATTACCATCTACGTTTCTTTTTAAACTGTGAAAATTTGGTAATTGTATGTATACCGTAGTTCTTAAGAATTCATTATACCTTATGGGTAGGTCATTATTACCTAGGTCATTTACAATTTTACTCGACAAAATATTGTGTATCATAATGAATCATGTTTTTTACAAAACACCTCCCCCACCCCATTACAGCCCATTTATTGTAATAATTTTATATGATCTGAACACAGTAATGAAAACCAAAGATATTTTGTAGGCATTGGAATTTAAAAGAAATTCAGTTTTTTACTAGACAATAATAATTTAGCTGTGAGATTAGTTGAATTCTTATAGGAATTTTATTTATATTCTAAACGTCTTTATTTTGTGCCTGTTAGACTAATGAAGATAGGAGTGTATCTTAACCCACGAAAAAACCAAACGTGAGCTTCCCAGCTAGAACCTGTTCAACATTAGATGGTTTACAAGTAAGAACTACAGGGTGGTGATTTGAGCCTTAACCAATTGATCCATGCCGAATCCTTGACAGGAACAGTTACAGTTTACACCAAGCATGGGTATTATTAGTTTTTCTATTGAAAATGTGTTTGAATGCTGTGGAGTAACGTATTTGGAAACTTACTGTGAATGTGTAGCTATAGTCCAAAACAAACTAAATACAATATAAATAAATACCACGTAAATAGAAAGGCAAATAAATTTCACATTTGTAGTAAGTTCTATGCTCTTTTGGCGTATTTACAAAGTAAGAAGCCTGAATGTTACGTAATTTTTTGAGGTGATTTTAAGATGATATATTTTACGAAAAGTACAATTGAGATTAAAAGGGACTTGTGTCGACCCACTCCAAACCTAGAATATCTCAATAGGCTACCAAATTTGTTCAAACTCAGTCAAAAGTTCGGGTCAACAGAAGAGTTTGCAAAAACAATTCTTAGGTTATGTTCATAAATTCTCAGATATTGTTTGAATTCTCATCTCTTTTCAATTAGTAATGTTCCCAATTATTTCTAAAGCTGAATAAGTCATTTAAATTTAGTATTTTTTGTATTCTGTTGGTAGAGTAATCTAGTCTCAATATATAAGGTATTACATCTTGCACATTACTTTTTTTTTTTAACATGTAAGATAGTTGTTAGTATTTTGAAACCAATAAGTTATTAAATTCAAACTAATTTGGATTTGAAAAGGGTGCACTTCACATGTCTTGAATGAATTTTTAAGGTAGAACCGTTTATGAATTGAGTTTTATTTTAGGTGCAAGCTTTGATATATTTAAAACATTTGATTATGGTTTTGCTATTTAAGAAGGTATCTTATTGTTTTATGAAGGGTAAAAGTATACAAATGGTTTGCCTGCTATTCGATAGACATTTATCAGAAATAACATCTTCATCTTCATGGTGCGTGCATCCAGCCTCAGGTAATGCCGACCGCACGGTGTCTCTCATACACATAGCTAGCCAGTCTCCAGTAGGTGGGATCAGTCAGAATTCGTCCAAGAGTGCAATTGGGTTGGAGTCTTCTCTTCAGCTCATCTCTGACATCCGATCTGACATACAAGACACAGGGGCGACTCAGCAAGTTGGAAACGAAAAAGATAGGACTGTGTTACAATATGTCATGTTCTAGCTCTTGAGGCAAATGTTGACACGGACCTTCTTGTAGATGACAGTGTTGTTTGGTTCTTTGAGGAGTCCGTAAAGATGGCGACCCGTCAGTTCATCCCTCCACTGCTCTACCCACCTGTGTCTCAGGATTCTGTGAGATGCAGCCATGCAGCCTGCAAGAGGTAGTTCTTTAGATGGTATAGGATGCATATTGGTGGCTGCCTTCGCTTTTATCAGAAATAAAATAAATAGGAAATAAAATCTGTAATGTTTTCCAAAAGTTTTCAGTTTTGTAGCTTTCTACACTTTCATTTATGTCACTTAGACTTAGTGTAGAGCAGTAAACATTCTTTTTTCTCACGGAAATCTAATATTCCAAACATTTACAGTTGAAATTAGATTGAAATATATGGTAATATCTTTGTGACGAATGGTTTAAAGCAATCAGTCTGATTTTAAACATTCAGTAGGCCTGAATATATTTTATAATTTTTAATGTAATTAGAAAAACTATCATCATGCAATTTATTAATGGAGTATTCCACCTTTAACATGCTTAACAATTTTGGGCATGAAAGATTTGGAGAACAAGTCTGCTCTCATGGAGACATGTTCCAGGATTGATTGCTAAATTAAATAAAAGTTTCTTATGGTACTGACTATTAACAGAGTTGATGACATAAATACTTTTATGATGTGGTATAATACCTAGTGTATACAACTTTCCTACTTTAACTTTTAGTTTACAACTTTCCTATGGAGTTATACAGGTTTGGAAGAATATTTTCATGAAAAATTATGAATCATGTACAGTAATCTAAGTCTTCAAGATGTTAGACATTTTACTGATTCTTTGTATATATTTGCTAAGCACACTATGTTTAGTGAAATCATATTTTTCAAAGTTTATTCATGATTATAGGTATTTGACAGGTAACGATCAAAAATGTATTTGTCTATCCTATTAGTGGATCAGGTTGGCTTAAATACCACCATATTATCATTGTACTTCTATTGCCTATATAATAAACTATGCTACACATAAGTTTTTTATAAATAACTATATTAAGGCAAAAACCTCGGTCATCCATCACCTCATAAAAACAAAGAAGAAAAGAGTGCAAAATAAAGACCTCATGTCCTCGAATAGTCTAATAGCATTAGGGTTGGAAGAGAACAAGAGTTGGTCAAGAGAGACCTGATAAGAAAGTTGAAGGAGAGAGATTTAACCCAAGACAATAGGTGTAAATCTAGATAGCATTCCTTGCGACTGCCACATTGGTACTCAGTATCAGTGAACCCTTGAGGAGAGCTATATTAAGTAACTAGACTCTCGAAAGAAATTAAAAAAGTCTTCTTCTATTTCATTTAGACTAAATTTATATTCACTAGATGAATTTTTTGCGAAAAACCTTGAAGTTCTGCAGACACAATCACCAACTTGGGTTCAATGTTCAGAAGAATAATGTTATACTTGTAAAAAGGTTAAGCAAATAATAATGATCGGAAATTATGTGTGACACATCCTTTTAAAACAACACAAATGTGGTATATTCTAAAAGTGAAAATTTAGGAAATTTAGCATATTTTAAATATTGAAGATATTAAAAATGTCACCACACTTTGAATTTAACTACTTCTAAATTGTATAAGATCCAATATGGTAAAAAAAATCTCTTTATAGTGGAAACCTGTTCAAATGGAATGACAGTTTATGCCTGAAGAAATTTCTGTTCATGCCAAACTTTAATATCCAATTTCTCTTTATGCGATACCCTGTCTTTGTGAACTTTGTTAAAACTATAACTTAAATATTATTTAATTTTATATAGTTAAAACAGTTTAATTTGAATATAAGACTAGATACATGGTGTTTAATTTATGTTAATAGAGTAACGAAAAATTACTTTGTACTTTGATCTTATTGGACTGTGTGAACTAATCATGCAAATAGTAATTTTGTGAGTAGAGTCAACTGTCATAAATCCCAATCTTAACTTGTAGGTACAGGTTTTACAATGCGAATTATTTTAAATTGTGTTAGTACTGCAGTTATGAGAACATATTACATAATGTACTACTAATACAAATAAGTGACAAATATATTTTGTTGTCTTCTGTCTAAATTTTTTTATAAAGTACAGTAATAGGAAAAATATTGCGTAAATTTTCTCTCCCAAAACCAAAATCTAAATAAATAATACTACCCTCCGAAAGTTTGAATTTTCATCAATTTGAAAAATGTTCAACAAATTTTTCAAATAGTATTCTATAACAAATTTAATCAGAATCTGTTTATAAATAACTTAGAGATGGGGCGGACAGCTAGGCAGATTTACCCATTTAGCATGATATCTGTTTTACTATCCTCTGGGACTTATTTTAGTGAGTATGGGCTTAGAAATCCCGAAGTAACCTAGTTGTTTTTACACCTTTTGTCACGTAATCTTGGGTTAGATCCTTCTCTTTCATCTTTCCTATCTAGTCTTGTCTTCACCAACTCTTGTTCTTTTCTGACTCTGATGTTCTAGCCAAGAGTTTTGATGGCTAGAGGTCTTTATTTTATGTTCTTTTCTAAAGGTTTTTGCCTTTAAATGACAATGGTAAAAAAGAGGAAAACAATTTTATATTTGTAAATATGGATTTAAAATAATAACAAGAAAATAATCCAAAAGAAGCTCCTGTAATATAATCAGGTATTGAATATGGAATATTTAATAAAGATGAAATTGCTCCATTTTTACCAATCTAATTTAAGTAGTTCTTCTGATCTGGTTTTGGTTCATTTTATTTTTCAGTAAACTTTTCTTTTTTTTTTCACTTTCAGTTTTTACTGGACAATTTAAGAAATATTCTACTAATGATTATCATAGATATTTCATTTTATATTAATTAACAGACAAAACTAGCTTTCCAATACCTTAAGTGGTAGTTTTTAATTATTTGATTAATTTTTTAAGGTATCACTGGGCATTTTTCATCAAGTAATGTGCGTTATTATAACATTGGTTCCATGTTATTTATTTGGTGTAACCAACATTAAATATCAGTTATTGAAACATGTTCATAACAGTCACTTATATTTCCAGTTTTTGACTAAAGAGTAGATGATGCGTATTGGAAACCAAACTATCTTACCAAAACTGTAGCCACTTAGTTGTAGTTGAAGATGTATTGCGTAAACAATGAATACCAAACTGTTATAACAATAAAGCTGTAGTTGATCAAAGAGTCATTACTGGCACCTGTGTAAGTTTTCTGGACAAATTGAAGTAACCTTACCACTATCTTAAAAAACAAAATTTGTCCAAAAAGCTTTAGGTTTTTATTTTTCCTGTTTTTTTATTTTTTATTTCCATAGATCTGTTTAACTTTTTCCAGCCTACCTGTTGTTTCTGTTTTCTTGAATACAAAAACATTTAATTCATCTTCGAATTTTGAGTTTTAAATTGTCAGTCTGCCTGTCTTGCAAAATTTGTAAATATAACTGCACAAATAGATTTCCAATTTATCTAAACTTTGAGTTGTTATTGATTACTCATGGGTTTTTGATTCCTGTATCAACTCAACACAATTATAATACACTTTTCACCTCGCCGTCTTTGATTTCAATAAAATTTGCAGTTCACATGGAAAGCTATATTCATAATCCACTTTATGTGTAGTTTTGCTAGTAAAACCTGTTCATAGAAACAACTTAACTATAGCTTAATTTATTGCTTTTAATTGCATAGATTTAATTAATATTGTAAATATTATGTAACCTAATATTTTGTAAGTTACAAAATGTTTTTAGAAAGTCAATACAACTGCAGATCCTTGGAAAAAAATAATTTGATTTATTTCTTTTTTGGAGAAATTGTAGACTCCTCCTGTGGAGAGACACTGGATTAACTTTACACAAGACATAAGTTACAGGAAACCATAGTATATCTTGTCTTTTGGGGGTAGGAAAAGGATGTTGATAGACAGCTGGCTAAAAAAAAAACCTTATCTTAATCCTTGCTTTCTTCTTTTGCCAGAACATACACTAGCCACCAATTGTTTTCATAGATTATCGATTCATCTTGTATTCACAGTAGGCTATCAATGTTATAGTCATTTTTATGTAAACACAAGTTGTATAATTTTTCTGTTTTGTATTGGGCTGTCGACCCATCAGAGAAGTAGTAAATCTTTTTCATACTGTCGCCAAACTTACTTTTCAATAAGTCAATGTATTTTGGAACTAGTACAGTGCAATTGTATTGTGCTATAAACAATCAGAAGTTTCAACAAAACTTACTTGTTCAGTCTTTTCTCTTTTGTAGTAGACAAATGGGTGGACAGTGGTTTGCCCACTGTTTCAATGATAGCTATGGCTTCAATTTGAAGAAGAAAACTGTAATTTATGGCAAAATCATAAATGATGATACCTCCTGAGTCTTTGAGGTTTTCTTTAGTAGAATTCATAAAGTCTTTGCTGCTTGGCGATGAAGTCATCTTTGACCAAAGTAGGAAAATTTTTCCCAAAACTCTGATGATAAAATTTGTAGTTGATTTCCAGCAACTGATATCCACTTGCGAATAGTTAGACTACTTTTTCAACAAAGTTCTTCTAAAAACCATTTCCTAATATAATTTATACTCCCTTATTTTATTACCAGAACAGGTTGGTCACTTCCTCAAATGGCAATATATGGAGCAGGATTGCACAGTAAAAAAACATTCAATAAAACTTTTAAGATTTAGCCTAATTTTTTTTCAAGTTCAAACACATTTAGTCATAAAAAAAATGGTCTAAGGTTGATTAAAAATATTGCTTCCTATGTGAAACCCATTATGATCCCATTTTAAAAATTACACTATCAGTTTAAAAACATAAAAGCAGGGTTTTAAAATTTTTCAAGAATCCAAAATCAAAATTTTAATTACATTAAAAAAAATTGTATCTTAATCCCTGTTGTGTTGTAAAATAAAAATGCTGCAAAATGATACCTCTCCCATCTCTCTATCTTAATTATAGGAGAGCTGCAATAGCAATTTAAAAAATATATTGATCATGTGATTTTGGGCAATTTTTGGACCTTTAAGTAGTCATATTTTGTAAACCGGTTGACATATTAAGATGAAATTTTGTATTCTCCCTAGTCTAAAATATGTTACAAATTGCATTACAATCTAGGTCAGGAAAAACACTGTGTTGACTCTCATACTTTGAGTTATGCAGTTACAAAAAAGAAATTAAAAGTAATTTAAAAAAAATAGTGGCTAATAAGTGCCAGATTGAATGAAATTCACCAATAATTGAAAATTAAAACATTTAAAAATAAAAGTTCTGGGAGCTATGAAAGGAGTGGGGGTGCTAATGTAGCTTTAAATTGTAGGTAAAACTCATTAAAAAATCTATTCAAAACCATTTTGTCGACTTTATATTATATTTTAGAACTTAAAATATTTTCAAATTTTGTATATTTCGAATTTTACGATTATTTTTAACTTTAATCATAACTCATTTTTTTCAAAACAATGTTTTTTTAATTTTCATACTTTATTCAACATTTATGTAAAACTCATTTATGTATGCTCATTTTTAACTTCAACCCGTTCTCAAAAATGAAATTAGAAGGTTGTTGTGTGCTGAATGTATGTTATATAAAATAAAACTATTTATTATTATCAAATTGTACCGGGATTGGATTTTGTAAAATCTGTATAGTATTATTTTACGTATCTCAAAGTGCTAAATATTTGTCCCGGTACATAATGTTGAAAATATTTTAATAGGTGATGTTTTGTTGAGATTAAAACGTTCATGTTTCTAGTGTAAAGATTTGTTGTTGTTACTTAACAACGTACTGTATGGGCGAGATTAGAAAGTATCATAACTAGGGGAAAAGATACATGGTTAACTGGGACTACTAGGATCCTCATCGTAGCAACATCTTATAATTTGGAGAACGTAAAGTAAAGGAAATTAAAAACTGAAAAAGTTAACAGAAATAAGTATTTGTATTTACTCATGAACGAAGTTAATTTTTGTAAGTTGAAAGTTGTGTCAATGAGAAACACAATATAACTTCACAAAATTGTCAGGGGACGCTTAGTAGGGTAAGAGTTTATGACAGGACCTAAGAAGTGTTGACCCTATTTAAATATATTTGTAAATCTGTAACCTATTATTATTCAAGTTTATAATCGAGACAAGAGTCTGTGACGTCTGTTTTTCATGTTTGAGAGTTATCGAAAATTGAATTTATGTAACGACGAATTATGGAGATGAATTGTTTCTGGTGTGATGTATTGTGGGATTTTTGGTTATCTAGCATCTAGAGTAAGGGGTATGTTTTCAACCTACTATCTCTAGTATGAAGGTGTTTTATATTAGAACAATCTTTCTTGTATCAGACTTCGTAATTTTCAGAATATTTTACACTTTCTTGTATAAGTTTTCAGAATATAACGGGATGTAATATATACGCTCCAGAAATGTCGACTTTACATTATATTGCCAACAACCGAATGTCTGCAAAATGTGTCATAAGGAAGTACAAAAATAAAACGCTTTCTTTTATTTTTAACGGTCGATATATAGTGTTTACAAATTGTAGTCCAATTGGTAATTGGACTGTGGTTTTATTTATATGCAGTTTGGTACACTGCTTTGGTTTATAATTTTTTCCGTGAGATAGCGGCCAATACGTTTTGTTTGGGACCAAAGAAGGTACAGTACATGTAAAAAAAAAATGTAAAATTTACTTTAGAGTTTTAAAAATTTTGCTTCGAACTGTATCATTAAAAAAAAAATCGAGTGTGTACGATCTTTGGTTTATTTATACTAAGTATCGATTGTTTTTTATTCAAAAAATGATTTATTTAGGTTATGTCGAAATAAATTGACTCGAAATTTAGGATGATTAGTCTATTAATCTTCACAAGGAGCATTTTTTCGTAGTTTCATTAAAATCAATCTGTAATTTCTATACTAACAGCTAAGTATTTAAAATAGTTATGTGTACATTTTGAGGTTATGTAGCAATTCATCTAATAGACTTAATCAACTTCATTTCTTTGCAATTTAATAATGAAGACATTTTGTAAATAATTTTATGTATACAATAATAATTTGGTAGGGCTACAGAAACGTATATAAAAAACTAAAAAAAAGGTACCTTTTAATAACTTATATTGTTAAACCCAATTTACTCTCACATCCAAATAGGGACAATTTGTTACGTAATTTAAAATGTCCCTAAGTACACATTTAAGCAATAAAATTGCCCTTCTCTTTTCCAGATTAAAAATGTATCTTTTATATTATTTAATTAATAATGAGTTATGAAAAAATCCTATGTAACGATTATAATCCGTATGATTTACAACAAAATCGGTCAATCGGTTCTTGAGAAATCACTAAGGTTATGTACTTACGACAGAATATGGATAATATAAATTTTGTTTCTCGTGTATCTTAAGGATGAACATTAGACCATTAAGCGTCCTCTTAAAACTTCTTTTGTCGGTTTTGGAAGGAGAAAAGGGTTTTAAAATATCTGGCGTAGCGGTACACAGACTACAGAAGGATGAGTTTAGTGAAACATCCGATTTTGAGCTTGAGAATTACAGCCGTTTTGAAACGGTTCATTTATATATAGAGTTTAGATGAGCCTGCTTAATTGTTGCAGTTGACTAACTGCTCATCTTAATACAAAAACCATTAGAACCCAAAAGAAATTCATATACATTTTTGCCCTTAGTAAGTAAACATCTTATTTGTATTAAATATTTAGTACATTTTTCATCATCAGATCGGATTCTTCCAACAACCAATCTTCAGCTTTCGCTGTTCACCCATAGGTCATGTCCAAGAATTCCGTGTCCTCATCTCATTACTTCCTTTCCTCCAGCTCCTTCGTCGTCTTCTTCTTCTTCTTCTTCTTCTTCTTCATGGTTTGCTTTGGTAGACGATCTGTAAATTTAATACATGTTTATTGTTTTTAAAACATTGAATTTATTTGTTGGTAAGTAAATGACAAATAAACTTATAACACAATAATAGAAACCAATAGTCCTCTCATAACCGGCATTGCTACCACAAAAATTCACTCAACTCCCGCTACTGTACAAGTGTAATGCACTTCACTTTCTGCCTGCAGGCGTCCTACAACTCTTCAATTATATTATTATGTAATTAAAAACAGTTTTTTCCCCTTTCAGTAGAAAGAAAGTTAAGGACACGCAATATAAACATGTCTTGGTTATATAAAGCTGCAAAGTGTGTTGGGTTTGTTAAACAACAACAAAGTATCTAAGAAAGAACGAACGCAATAATAATAATTCTCAAAATATATAACGATATAAATTTAGATTGGTTATGGAATCATTTAAATCCATAGACAAATACCAATTAGGAGACTAACAAAGTTGGTTCATTTTCTCTTTATAACTCCCGAACTGGCATTTTGAGATGAAAACCAGTATGTTTTGTTTTGCCTTTACAGAACCAATAAATATTTTTGTGTTTGATCAAAAGTTATATATATAAAATTATCCCTCTTGTACATAAAAAAAAGAATGTTTAGGTGTATATTCATTTTAGTTCGTGTCATTCTCTGCGTTATTGATTTCTCTGTTGATTAAATTCGATCTGGATACTTCATAGAAATTATATTATTCAATACTTGCACAATGCTGTAGTGCATTAATGCATTGATTTCATATGGATTTTTCTGACAAATCTTGTATAACATTTCAATGGTGATATGCTTATAGGTGCCGAAATAGTAGTTCCAGAAAGACAATACAACATATAACCTTTTTTTTGAGAGTTTTATAATATTTAATATTTTATTTGACCTATTTTTGTTTTTACGACATAAATGGACAACTGATTTCTTACACTTTTGGTTGGACATAACTGACAGTTGTAGGTCTTTACAAGATGTACATTGGAAATACATAAGTCGACTGGTTATTTCCAACAGTCTGAGTTTCAGACATGACACGAAAGTTATGATTTTGCTGACACACTTTGTGTGTGACAGACGTTTGACTGCAACTGCAATCTTTCATCGCAAATGTCATTGTTTGAGCCAATACGTGTCTGGTATGCATTTTTAACCCCTTTTTTGTTAGCCCAAACAAAAATAAACGCTACACAGACTTTCTCACACACCATACAAAATGGCGAAGAGCCAATTTGGATTATATTTTGCTACAATCTAGTGTAAAAGGACTCCTCGTGGTTCGGATGTAACTGGTTAAAAAGTGGAATATACTCTCGTAAAAATTTGAACTATCATTTTCCATAAACTTTAGTTATTATAAGTTACCCTGGTACTCGGGTGTGCCAGATGTTATAATTTCAATAGGTCGAGTTTTTTGTAAAAGTTGTTTTACTGGACATTTTTGGTTAACAACATAATTGAATGTTAGACAATTAATATTTTATTTTTACCTCTCGGAGGACTTATTAGTAACAACTATTCCACGTTTATCAACCGTCGGATGGAATGGTCTCTCTGGAACCTAAGGGGTGTCTCCAACGAGGTAGTAGAGTATGGGCTCGGTAGCTAGACTTCTGGAAAGAGCATGTCAAGATATTGAAAATTGACCCCCCACACTTCTGAAAGGGAGTGTTGTTGATAGGAAAATGGTTATCCCTACTTTGATCCTGCTTTATTCTGGGATAAGACCACTCTTTCCTCATATTTTCTTCCTGTCTGTCTTGGAGGTTTGACTTCAAAAATCCCAGTGTTGGTGAGTTGTAATCAGGCAACTGGATCACGTCCCTCTTCTTACAAACAAATACATAATTGATTATAATTATCACTCTATAGCAACCAGATATGCTTATGTAAAAATGTGATCCCACTTACTGCAATCCTTTTAAGTTGTCTCAATCACTTATACACGACACGATTGTCCATCGTTGGGTGTTAAAACAGAACACAAAACATAATGTTACTAACGCTTAATAAACATTAAAAATGATTTGGTATCATGCTATTCACAATTTATTTCTGAATTGAGTCTACGTTAAAACTATACATTCATTTACCAGGTGGTGTGTCCTAACCTAACTCCCTAACCATTTACTGTGTTTCTCTTGATCTAGTAAGAGTCATTACCAAGAAAAGCAATACTAACTAAAATGTATTTACGTTTGGTGAAACTCGGCATTTTCATGATTATTCAGACCTAGAACAAAATTTGTTCCTAAGTCTCTCATTTTCAATTCTAATTTTAAATGTAGCTGTATTAGTATTATTGAATTGTTTTGTCTACGTGTTACCCTATCAGATTTATTAATCAACGCAAATATATTGTAAAATGAGTATGCCTATTACTATTTTAAATTGAAAACAAATCAGTAACCTTACTTTAATTCATGAAATCGTCTTGAAAAGGAGATCTCTAACTCTCTCGCTTTGAGATGTCAAGGGTCAGTGTGTTTGAATCAGGCTTAGTAAGAATGAAACAGCCGGACAGTAGGAAGCAGGATGTGTGAACTGGACACAACTGGTATGAAGCTAAGTGACAAATTCTTCTTCCTAGTTCTTCTCATTAGAGCTGTTGACCTCTGGGTTCATTGTCAGTTTATTAATTAGGCTAGTATGTACACATTGTTGTCTTAAAATAGACACTTTGCTAGTTTATTTTTAGTTACTTATTCATTACGACTGTGAAAGAAGAGACAATGAGACTTGGGCCTAAAAATAACAAAGAGTTCGTGTGAACGGGTATTGGATGTAATTTCAACTCCACTTTTTTTTAAATTGAATTCCTTTCATTTGTCGTAAAATTATGTTCTCAATCGAAAATTAGTCAAAGAAATGCGTTTTTAACCAAATAACCCAAATATAAATTAATATTGAGCTTGACTTGTGAGATAATATTAGATAGAATAAAACTCGAACACAAGATCTCACAAAAATTACGCTTCAACGACAAAGTCGCCATCCTCAGTGATACATGAGCTACAATAACTAAACTATAAGTTAAAACGTAAATTTTGTGAGATCTTGTGTTCGAGGTTTATTCTATCAAATAAACCAAAAACAAATTAATGTTCCATTATGTTTGGTAATAGCCCAACTGGATTGTTAATAATTAATTACTATTTAATTACCTTGTATTGAGGTGTTACCGTCGAACAAAACGAATTGACGATCGTGAGTCAACGAGAACGGTCACTGACAACACGCGTCATCCGTATATGTATGTTTTTAATCGTGTTTTTTAAACGTGAATTATTATGTGTCGTTAAGTGTTTATATGTGTTTTTTTATATTTGAAAATGACTGACAAATAGTCGAAACACGTCATATAAGATAGTGTAAACTACAAGTAAGGATTGTTCGACGGTAACACCTCAATACCAGGTAATTAAATAGTAAATAAGTTAATGTTGCCGATTCCATGGTTTATAAGACATTAGACGCTTGTAATGTGACATTTAGTAGGTATAGAATGGATATAGAATAAGGAAGTAATCAAAGAACAAAGCTGTTATGACATTGTTATGCACGTTATCTGCATATTGACTTTTGTTATTGCACTTTATCTGCATATTGACTTAACTTATCGCTTATCCGCATTTATATATACGGGGTGTACAAAAAAATCCTGTACAGGTTGTATATTTTTTGTTTAAATGACACTGGAAATCTGAAAACCTAAACCTACACTACGAATCTAAAGAACTAGTCTTACACACCATGAGTGACAGTGTAGAGCGAGGGACGGACGGACGTCCCATCAGGAGTACAAAGAAAATCTTAAATGAAAGCATAGACCGAGTAGTACATCATTTTAAAGGGCTTTACTGACAGAGTTTAATGCCGCAAACCAATAGATTGATCCATTACAAAATGGCAGATGTTTAAAGGTTTTACTAAATAAAAGAGAGATGTTTACATACCAAATTTTCAGAGTAAATGTTCTAATTGTTCTCCTTCGGTTATTTGACAGTTGGAAAGACGCACATAAAAACTATTTACAGAATTTTGCAGGGCAACTGGAGGAAGTATTTGACATTTTTGTAGTATGCTTTGTCTCAGTTCATATACATTATGGGGCTTTGTTTTGAAGACTTTGTCCTTAAGGTAACCCCGAGCAAAAACGTCTAATGGAGACAGATCTGATGAAAACGCTAAAGTTCCCCGCCTACAGATCCACCGTTGTGAAAAAAAACAGCGTTTAGATATTCTCTTACTTGTATGTCATTGTGTGGGAGCGCTCCGTCCTGTTGAAACCAGATACAGTAGTCTGAAGTAGGGCTATTGGCATAATATCATTTTAAAGCAAATTTTGGTAAGTCTTCTATAAAGAAATGACTTACCAACTGGGTACCTATCACACCAAGCCAGATATTTACCTTTTGTGGATGTTGCATGTGTGCCTCTAGCATCCAATGAGGATTACCGTTGCTCCAGTAACGACAATTGTGTCTGTTTACTATAAGATCTATTGTAACTGATACCGGGTTTTCCCTTTATTTAATAAATTAGGACCAAATTGTTAACTCATGTTGATAATGTACTTTTGTAATATGACAGGAATAATGCATTATTTATAGCAAAATTCTTGTTTTGATTTATTAGTACGCTATAATTGTGCCTGCGAATAAAATGTCTTTATACAACCAAGAAAAACTTTTGAGATCTGCCATTTTGTACTGGATCAACCTTTTTAAGTGCGGTTTGCGGCATAATACTCTGCCAGTAAAGCCCGTTAAAATGATGTACAACTCGACCTATGTTTTAAGATTTTCTTTTTACTCCTGATGAGACGCCCCCCCCCCTGGTCCTACACTGTCACTCTTGGTGTGTAAGAATAGTTCTTTAGGTTTATAGTATAAGTCAAGGTTTTCAGCTTTCCAGTGTCATCGAAACAACAAATATTAAACCGGTGCGGAACTTTTTGTATACCCTGTATATATATATATATATATATATATATAACCACATAACATAACGTATTTGTGAGGATTCTTGCGAAACCTAATATTAAGAGCATCATATTATGACAACAAAAGAAGGAAAATCGTGGGGTTGAAATTCCGATTTCAAGTCTCGAGTATTTTATGAAATGGGTGGAAGTCGGTCTTGCGAGTTATTTAAGTTTTTTCAAAAATCAAATAAAATGATTGATTCACGTTAGCCTACCATCGACGTCTACAATTACAAAGATTTACAACTTCTAGACAAGTATGATGAAATAAAAAGTGGGAGAAGGGAAGTTATATACAAATACAGGAGAGCAACAATAATGTCCATTTATTTTGTAAAATAATAGCCTAATTTAATATAACATATATGACGAATGTTTACGAATTTTATTGGTTGGTTTACTATGTGCCGAAAGCCACTTTCAGTTAGGTAATGCAATCTCCCGATTTTACCCACTGTAGTAATTTGGTTAAATTTCAAAATGACGGTTGATTTTAAATTTTTTCGGACCAACATTTTAATTTATATGTATAACGTCCCATAATTTTTAAAGGACATGGATATTATATCCATATTTGAAATCCACAACCAAACAATGTCCAAACGACGTCTCTGATGAGTTATACTTACAAAACAAAATCGTTAAAAACAGCCTTAAAATAAGACTGCTCTAGTTGCACAGTTGAATTTCAGTCGGATTTAGTATACAAGATATGTTTAAACTGACCTTTAAATCTGATGTTAAAAAATGCTCTGCAAATTCAAAATTCCTGCTTTTCTTACTAAGGTCCTATAGGATGAGTCTATAATAATTCATTTTGTGTATTTTTGAGACCATCACGTACTAAGATTAAGGTCTGAATTCGTCTTTCGTGGCAAATTATCATGTGAATTTATTTTGTTTCATAATATAGCAGTTGTAATAATACTTCACTTAGGAATGAGTTGTTAACCAAGGTGATACACAAGGTGTTAACAAGTTAAAATAAGAAGTTTTATGATAAAAGAAGATTTAAATTAACGATATTAGATTGTATGTAATTATTACCAAATCAACTTGATGGGATTTTCTCATTGGCAAAGTTCCTGTCTGTTGAGAACGGTCACGACTGCTGTATATACTGTATTGCTGTAACTATTAAATAAAATACAGTTGTTCCAATCACATCTAAACAACTTATACCACATTTCTTAAATATAAAATTACCAAAGTTTAAAATTGGTTACGGGATATTTCTGATTTCCTTTTTCAAGTGTAGTTACTATATCGATTACTGCAATAGTTAAATTTCTTCGTGGAAATTAATAAAAAATCTGAATGTTCTATAAAGGTTTAGTGGCGAACGTGATCAATGCAATCCTTCCACTTTGCAAAATTAATGGTAAACTGATGAACTAGATAGAACATCCAGATTATCATTTATTAAAGATACAAATTTTTATTTGTCAGTATTACCGAATGAGTAGGAGGGAAAACACTACTGAGTCGAAGAAGTTGAAAATCGGCGTAATCATTTTCTCTTTTATTCAAATTTGAGTTTTCTCCAAAATTTGCCGTTGCGTATATAAATCTAAATTGAAAATGATGTTTTGCCCTATTGGAAAAAAATAATCAAAATTTGTAATGACGACTGAGAGAATCCAAATTTTATATTACCTTTTTATGGTTAACATTTGTAAAGGAGTTTTAAAAGAGTAAACAAAACCTAAATTAAGCTTAGACAGTTGCATAATAACAAATTTGTTGAATTAAATCATGTTTCAAATCGTTGACATATAGAGAGGCATTTTGTAAATGTTTGATCTTTTTTCATAGCACTCCACATTTTAGTTTCCTCCTAGGAGTAGCAAGATGTATAGAAGAATATCACATTATGAAATAACGATAGATTGGGAAACTTAAAGTTAATTTGAAATCACATATTACTTGATATTTCGCATCCGTTGTGAGGTACAATCTTTGTAGTTGTCATGACATGCTAAGAGATTGTAGTTAATGTTTATGAATTAGGATAGGTTTCTACTACTTTCAACTTGCCTACTGGGTACACGTAGTGTTAAAGTAAAAGGTTGTTTCAATTAAAACTGAAGTTTTTTTATTAACAACAAAATACTAAAAAGAATAGATGTCTTAAGCAAACTCAGTGAAAATGGGCTAATTAAGAATACCCAGTACCAGGATGAAACTGATCTATGGTTCCGTTTGAAATTTTATTATTTTATTATCAAAATGTGAAGAGTAACTGATATACTTCAGAATTGTTTTCATTCAGATTAATTTTATATTGAGAGTATTGCCTAACGATTTATATATGACCAGGTGGAAAAACACTACTTTAAGCTGAAGAAACAGTGTCGGTGATGATACTTTGATTTATAAAAATTATACTTTAGTGTTTTCTTTAAAATTTGAGTTACATAAATTTGTTAATATTCAAAATTAATGATTCTAGAAGTAAGATTTGGAGTACTGTAAGTGATTGTAACTTGTGAATCATTGAAGATGGCGATTTTGTCGTTGAAACAAATTTGAATAGATAAACTTACTATTTGTGAAAAATTGTGTGCAAGTTTTATTCTATCAAGATCTTCTGTGTTGGACGTCATTTTGTAAGTATACTAATATGGAGCGCCAACACCCTAATTGTTATTCCTTTGAGTACAATATTTTAAAAATCGGTGTAGTTGCTGGCCTACGTTGATGATGTGACCTTGTCGCAAGACGTAAGATGGTCATAGGAAAATGTTTTTCAATGAGTGAAAAACAACTTCGCATAAACTAAGCAAAAGCTATGTGTTTAACATCAGGGGAACCACATAAACCAAATATTCCACCCACTATTCCTATCGGTAACTAAACTTCTTGGAAAGAGTATATCTACTTATCTGAGTTCTATAGTATACTGGGACAATCTTATATCAGAGGAAGGTAGAGCAAGGGCATACTAAGGCTGTTAATATAGTTTTAAAACAGATTGTATATAAGAAGCACCAATTTGGTCATCTCCTAGACCTTTGTAAGACGTTCACTTCAGTCACGGGCGATGTCACAAAAGGATCTGTTTAAAACATTCAAAAGACGAATTATAGGAGCTATGTGCGAGAAAGATCTATCGCGAAAACATTTCATCATGAGCTCAAGAAAACTGAGCATCGGAAATTGTGTAACGTCAGGACAAAAGGAGCCCAACACTCGCGCATGGTTGCAACCCCAAGGAGAGGGAGAGAGTAATATGGAGAGCCATATCATTCTGGTATTTGTATTCCTGTACTGTGAATCTTTAAGTTTGTCTTTTGGAGGTATTTTTCCAATATGATGGCTTGTTTAAAAATAACAATATTGTAATTGGGTGTATATCCTAAATTTGCTTAATATATCCCTTCATTCGCTCCTTTATTTCGTAGAAGAAAAAACTGTTGTGTCCAGGTTTGTAAGTTTTTCACTAAGGTAGAGAGTCTTTACCCACAAACGCCACTTTGCTCCTCCTGTTCACATAATCTGTCAGTTGGAGGACGAGGCACTGAAAATAGACAAGTTTATGCACAGATTGGCATTTTAAGAGTTACACAAACATGTTATTTTCCGCAACCGCACCTTTAATTGAAATTTAGGCACTAAATTGAACAACTCTCTCTATTTAATAAGTTTACATCAGGAAGACATTAGTCCTTTGATTCTTAAACTAAAGAACAATTAGATTTTATAACTTGGAAATATATTTATTCCACGACTGTTGCAGTGTTTCCCTATATAATTAAGTAACCTCAACAAAGGAAACGAGATCATTTTACGGCCTACCAGCGTAAAATCTTTAATGAGTAAACTTGTCTATCTAAAGTAAAAGAGTTTCTCAGAAATGTTAGTTCTAGAAAAGAATAATTATAACAAGTAGGCGTCCTGCAGTGCTAGCATACGTTAACTACTGTTTCTTGGAATGCGCGTGGATCTAATGAGCAACCATACCGTGTGATATAGGGCAAAGTTCAGAAAGGTAGGATTAGAGGTAGTCAGTATGATCAAGTGTATTGAGATAGTTGTGTTCAATAGTTCTATGTGGTTTAGTTGTAAATGAAAATTTTAGTTTTAGTTTTTTATCTAAGGAAAAACCTCGGTTGTATTCCTAATTTCTAAAATGTATTACAAATTTTGTCGAATTTAGAATTGTAGTTATTCGTCAGCACCCCAGGCCCTCCGATCTTAATGAATCTTATTGAAAATTGGAGTTATTTTAAGTAATTTTTTTTTAGCTCACCTAATATAAATTTTTACTAGTTTCTACGTTTAGACATTTTTTTGTGGATAAACGTAAAAAAAGTAGCAGCTAACTTATCCCAGTTACGAAGGAATATACTACGTGAATTTTATATTTATACATCCAGGAGCTGAAACTGGATTTTGATGAATAAAAGTAAGGACATTTACTTTTGGATATATAGATATAACAGACTTATGTGTTAATACGGGTTCTGTGTGTTGCAGTTTTGATAATATTGGTTGAAAACAAAATAAAATAGTTCGATATAATTATAATGGCGGCCAATTTTAAATGGTTTTGTGGGTATATTTTCACCCGACTCACAATAGCTTGTAGGTGTTAAAAAAATATAGTTATTATTCAAAACAAACTTCTTAAAAACGTCAAAATTATAAAAAAGTAGTAGTAGGAAATATTGCGTATACGTAAACTAGATTGAATATGGTAGACAAATTTACGGCTGTTTGAATTTCTTTTTTAGTAGTTATTCTTCCTTTATCCAGGGTCTACTTGAGCCTGTAATAGTTTGTTTTTTGCGATTTACATATTTCAATGGCAAGTATGTGCAAAACAAATTTATTGTTGTCATTCAGCTTACCAGAAAGTGGTGGTCTTAAGGAACGCGTTAAGAAGGTTCTAAGCAGCCAGATGTTCATGTTTTACAAGTCAAGGAAGAGGACGACAGTTTTTAGCATTAGGGTTATTATCAGGCCGAGCATTTATCACTCCATGCCGTGTATATTGGAATAACTTTCTCATACAAGATCTACAAAACCAAAAGTAATTATTGGGCCATTTCACCAAATATATCTACTTAAATGTGAGAAAGAAAAAAGAAAAATTATTTTACCACCGAGTTCCACCCCCTCCTCCGTATAATAGAATTATAGAATGACCCCCCCCCCCAACTTTTTCTGATATTTGTATAATATTCATTTATTTCGAAAGATATTTAAATAGAATCTAAGCTTGCTCTGCTTCTGCTATAGAAGTGTAAATGCATTTTATTCAATTTAAATGACAACGATCAAAGTTCATTTTCGATTTTTACCAATTATTTTTGTCAACCGTATTTTTTTCTTGTTTACTTACAATTTGTAATATTTAGTTTGGTTCTTTACACAAAGTTTGAATGAAATCGACAGTCGTTTAAAAAAAATTAGGTCTTTTATTTTGTTTTACCGAGAACTAGAATTTTTGTTTGTATGTGGGGGCTATATATATATATTTTGTTTGGCTATTTTTTAGGGTACATTTTAGTAATTTTTAAAATTTTATATTTGGGCTTACTTTTTGAATATTTGGAAAAACGAAAAAAAGCTCCAAGGTTCATATAGCTAAAAAGGCGATGAATAAGGTTTTTTGCTTTATAGTGTACGGTAGGTGTTTGTTTGTGAAATGTTTCGCACGATTTATTTTTTTTACAAACCACGCAGATAGCCTTGTGTGGTTTATATTTCTCTGTAAATGTAAGAAACACAATTAAAAATATAATTGTAATAACACACCAAATTTACAGTTAACGTGGTCGTGCTTTAATTCCATTCATTCACACCACAATTAAACACGCCTCTTCTTCAGACATCAAGTGACAATCATTAAAATGCTTTTTTTACTGACTAATACGCATCAAGTTTTTATTTCCATCGAGTGCCGCCATGTGTTGTACACTCGCCGAGTGTTAGGCCCAGGTTCTAACAAGTCGAAGCCAAACGGCGACACCGTCTCTTTCCATTTGTTTGTTTGTTTTTTATTCTTGGTTATGTTTTTTTTTTTTGGGTCGGGGAGGTTTTCTAGTGTAAACTAATATCTATAAACGTTGAAATTATAAAATTGAGATAAAGGTTAATAGGAAGACGCACAGACCCCCTACTTACCTAGTATTTATATAAACCTACATGGTACGGGTCAGAGCCGAGGTTGTGGCTTTGATAGTACGATATCCATCTATTTGTCATGAAAGGTGACACAGTTAACGATGAAATCAAAGCGTGGTTTCTTTCCAACAGCAAAGTAGGTCATAAAAAAAAAACCTGATGTACAGTAGCCTCAGACTACGATTGTGTCTGGTGTAAGGGGCGTGTCCTCCCTTCTACTTGCTTCCCTAGCCTGACTTGACGGTACAACCCATTTCAAGAAAACTAGGTACACAAATTACTGCCTAGCTACATTTAATTCCTAAAGTTACAACTTCGTGACAGACTTATGTAAACGTTTTATTCTTATTTACACCAATAAAAGAAAACGAAAGTAGGGTACGCGTTACACAGAAGCATTTGAGGTATATATTTTTTTTAATTGGGATTGTACCGCTGAAAGTAAACGCAACAAAGTGTGGGGGCCCCTCTTTTCCTCTCACAGACACATTCCTACCTTGAGGATACTGTATTTGTACTTTGATTTTCTTTCACGTAAGACAGGTGACATTATCTGGAGTGTCTCCTTCGTTCAACGAAATTTGTGACATTATTAATTTAGAGTTCTGAAGCTCTTGGTATTATTGGTTTATTGTAGTAATATTTAATTTAAAATGCTTTCTTTTTGTCTTATCAGTTGTTTCATCTTGGGAAGGCGATGTTTAAGTCAACAATATGTTCTTATAAAAATAACTATTAATTCTGTAAAAATAAAAGTAGATTTACCAAGAAGTAACAGTTAATAATGCCAGTTACTGTACACTTGAACAAAACACCGCACAGGGAGAAACAATGAAAGTTAAATACTTTATAGATTTACCAGTCATTGGAATCTCAGTGGTAGTAAACATTGTGCTGTATCCATCGATATATAAAACCTTGCTTTAACTGAAAAATTATCCTTTACTCTTTTAACTCGAACTATTGGTAAACCTGAATGTCTGGTGGCCTAATATATCTGACTATTGTTTATATTTTAATTCACTTTGATGCATAAATTCAAGTTACATGAAAGTTATATCAACTTTTAAAAGAACTCTCAATGTAACTGTTATGTAACCTTGTGAATTTTGAAAAGGTTTTAATTCATATAAATGAAAACATCAAAAAAGTTCGATTGCGTAGCGTTTTTTCGTCAAACGGGCAAAACCACGTTGTGTTCCTAGTCAGTCCTTGGAATCCTGCACTATTGCGTAACAAAAATCGATTTATTGTTTTCTATAAATATATCCGCTTAGCTCTGACCTTACAAAAATGTTTTTTGGGATAATTTTTGTCTGTCCTCTATACAGTTATCTACAGCCCAAATGAGTGGCCCGATTTTGATTAAATTTGCTTATATTAAGACTTTTACTTTCCCTTTTTTATCGATAACTTAAAATTTAGGGGTAGCTGTCATAACCAAACAACGAAACAAGTTACGATTTTATCAAAATCGGCTCTACCGAAATGTGAATATTTATGTTCACACCAGTGAGCCAACTCTCAGGTAAAAATAATTATGGTTCAGGTTATAAAGACTAACAACAAATGTTTTAAAATATAAAAAAGATAAAGTTCACCAAAAGTTAATTAGTATCCTTTTAAATCCTCCTTAAATCCTCCTTCTTTTCCCTCTCGATAACACGAAATTTAGGATAGATGCCAAGATCAAAACACAAGATTTGTCTCAAAATCACTTCTAACGATTTTGATTAAATTTTACTTTTAATGACTAACTATTACTGTATTATTGGTATCATTGGACAAACAGAATCAGTAATGTTAATAACGCCATAAAAGTTCAAATACGCGAAAAACAGTGGACGTTTAGGCAAAAATTTAAATTTCAAGATTTATAGCCCAGACCAATGTGCTTAATCTCAAGTAAAAAGGTATTATTGTTTTGGAGGGTTGTTACCAAGTCGTTGATATCAATAAAAGGGATATTTAACAAAATTTCTGAGAACTACCTTCTCCCCTTTACTGCACAATGTTAATGCATTTTCCCCAATAAATTTTTCTTTATATGCTTTGAAAATTATATTTTAAAAACAAATTTTGACCTCAATATATTAATCTGCATAGTTTGTTATATTTAAAATCAGTTTCATTAATCTTAGTAGACCTTGGCATACTATGTTGGGTACTAAAATTATATGAGAACATTTTCTGACTATTTTTTTGTTTTAATGGAACGATAAATAACACAATAAATAACTTGCTCACATTATATTATTATTATATGTATTGTAGAAGTCTTTTGATTTACCAAACTTAACTTTGATAACCTTTGAGGGAGGGAGGGAGGAGAGAGAGAGAGAGAGAGAGAGAGAGAGAGAGAGAGAGAGAGAGAGAGAGAGAGAGAGAGAGAGAGAGATTATGTTTCCCGGGATAAGAGACCTTAAAATTCATAAATTCTAGCAACCTTGTTTTTTTTAAGTAATTTAGTAAATAAAGAAATGAATTTTGGTTTTATAAAAATGATTACAGTTAATTAAAAAAAAACTGAATTTTTTAGTGTTGAATCTTATAGCAATTTCCCCCCCCCTCTAACTGGATTAAATTAAATTTTTTAAAAATTGTACGTGATTGTGAGAAAGGTGAACAATATTTGTGTGATGTTTTATTGTATTTTGTACAAAATTCGTAGGTTTGGCTGTGAATTAAAATGAATAATACACAAGAAATAATAGCTAACAGCCATAAATTAATTCAATGTATGACGATAGCTAATGAAATATTCAAGAAAAAGGTCAGGGAATTTCATAGGAGAACCTGCAACGTCAGGGAATTTTCTATTGCAAAAGTTGTAGCCACTGTGTAATTGTTCCGAGTAGTTAAGAATCACCTACCTACAAATCGCATATTTAGTACGCGAAACCTTATGAATGATGTCTGTGGTTATATAACGTGTGTGCATCGGAGCATAGCGAATGACGGTGTATTTTTAGAACTGCACTGTGGAACAATTAAATGAGGAAGGCGCCTGTGACCACATCATCGTCTGGGGAGAAATTATACAGTCCAGTTCTAAGAAACAGTCCCCCCTACCTTGAGGCACACCGCACGTTTAGACAGGTGATTAATTTCATCTGTATCAGCATATTACGGGAATTGTAGTAGATTATATAATAATTTTTGTATTAGCCATTTATGGTGAATTTGGAGTCGAGGGTATGAATGAGCATGATATCGTTTTCTATACACTGTAATTTTAATAAAATTTAATGAGCAATTTCCACCAAAATTGATATAATTTTTTTTTTGATCAGTGACAAGGACTAATTCCAAAATAACTAGGCTTAAATTTCCACAATAACATTCTACTTCTCATAATAATTTAGCAACAAGATTTATAATTCAAATTTCGATTATTATATATTTTAGTCAATCTTATTCTATTATTAGTAAACAAACTGTATTAAAAAATATTAGCGCAACAGCCTACTAGACGGATTTCCATCGGACGATGTATGGTCAGCATATCGAGTTCCTGTCATAGCCATTCTAGCTTTCTTGGCCAGGATTCGCTACTTAAAGCTCCCCACTTTTCTCAAGATTCTGGTTCAACACCGGAGCTGATAGAGAGATTAATTTCGAAATGTAAATTAGGCGAGAGTTCTAGCGACTATCTAACCTAGGGTTCACTACGTGAAAATGTATGGCTTTGCTACTAAAATAATTCATTAATATTGTCCACCGGCGCACTTGCTACTCTACACTGTATTGAGGTTGAAACAAAAACCAAAAAGTTCATCCTCAATATCATGTGTATTATCACTATATAATCAATCGCTGCAAGCTCAACTATGCATTCACTGAGGACGTCTTTCGGTGTCCTACATAACAAGAGTGCGATCTTACTAAACAATAACATTGATGATTAGAGGAGAACTATTTCAACGGTTACATTGTTTTTCAATTTATTAATTTTTTTTTTTGAAAAAAATAATGTATTTTTGAAAATGAGCTCACATCTTAGAAGAATATCACTGACTTACCATAAGACCAAAACGTAAATTTACGACCAAACGATATATTTTGCTAAAATATAGCCTTATAGGACCCAAAGATAGTAGGAGGTATATCTCCACAAATGTTCGGTAGTTATATGTTATGAGAATGAATATCAACCATCGATGATGCTATATTTAACGTTATTTCAACAATATCGATAATATTCGTGTGAAATGTGTAAAGATTTAATATTCAAACAAATGTGGCAATCCGCGCGTAATCAAAATCTTCCCACAACTTTCACAAAAATCACAAAATGAAACTTTTTTTTTTTCCGCAATGTATTATGTACCAATGTTTGGATTATAAAATTTCACATTCCCCAAAATATGATCTCTATCAATGTAGCAGGTTTTTAGATATTGTATTTTTTCAGACTGCGTCTAAAGACTACGTTATTTTCAGTTTTTTAACCGATAACTCTGAACCGAGATTTTTAGGGAAGGAATACTTTTGTCTGTTAAGGTCTTTCTTTTATATACGGGTGTGTGAGAAACTTAGTCAAAAGTTTTTACACATTTTATTTATTGATTGTCTTGTACAAAGCATTTTGTTTTAAACGTTATCAATACGATATAACTATAAGGAAATAATTATACATCGATAAGGAAAAAACCTTGAATATTTGCATTGTAAGCCGATGGCTGCATGTTTAGAATTTTATTATTATGTTCCAATCGTTGTGTATCATAATAATGTTAATTAAGTAGGTTATTTTGTGAAGAATTTACGATAAAATTGTTATGGAAAAGTCTAGATGAGCAGAAAAACAATCAATATGATGTCTTTAAATCATTTACAAGTTACGAGTACATATTTCTATAATTTAACTGATCTAATCATAAATATTGAATGTTTAAAACAATTTTGATATGTATTACTGTAGTTACTAGTATTTTATAGAAAACAGCTGATTAATTATAAAATATGATTGAGGTTATGTTAACTCTTGTAATACTGTACATTATTTCTGTTGCATCACATAAAATGCCTTTTTTTTGTACTATAAACTCGTCCGTATGTGTAAATTGTATTTTACCACTTTTAACCATTTCTGTAATAAGTTTGTCTGTTTTAGTGTATTAACTAATTAACAGTATGTACTTACTTTCACATATACGTAGTATAGAGAAATGCGATGGGTTAAAAAAATTGATATGAAGTTTTTTAGCAGATATATCCGACTTGTGGCCCCGAAATCCAAAAAGTGGCTTTTGGAATGTGCGCTTGTTGTCTGTCTGGAGGTTGTCGTATATGAAAATACTCTCAGTCTAAATAGGGGGCATATTTTAGCCATTTCTCAGAGGTTTATTTATTTGTTTGATAATTCAAAATTTGCGAGTATCTGACATAAAAGAAAAAACACAAAATTACGTTTTTCTCAAAATCGGTTCTAACGTCAATTTAGGTTGAATAAACAAAATCGTTTATTGGACTGTTATGAAATACGTAAATTCTCAAAATGGAAACTATTTTTAGTAAAAAGTGAAGAATGACCCAAATCCATATGGTAATTTGGAAGTAAAAAAAATCGCGGTTCCGGAAAAACTAACAAAATTTTATCAAGGAAAATGTATTATGATAGTGATAGATTGTAGTTTTTTTTTACTTCTTTCCTAAGTAATATTCGAAATAAAAATTAAAACAGTTTTAAGTTGCACTTCCTCATTTATTACTGATAAGAAAGTTCACAATTGCTTCCTTATCTTTATGCTGACAGCATGTGTATTCATACTGCCTGTATGCATAGGCTATAAATGTCCCTCATCTTCCTCTGGAACTATACCCACATTCCTTAAGCCCGGAGAAATTTAATAACTAAAGAAATTTATAATGTGTAAGAGATCAGAAGGAAATATTTCTTTGCTAATACTGTAGTTACATTGTGTATTTAATAATAAAAAAATCTTGTGCAATAGTCCGTAAAGAGTACACCTAATAGACGGTTTTTGTTAGTAATATGGTGGGGTGTTCCCGTCATCGTAATTATAAAAGTAATCGTAGTTCCCTCCTTTCCCAAAATGTAACCTCTCACCATACCTAACAAGAGCATTAACCACTAGACCAATCCGAAGTGGACACTACAACTTGGCTATTTATACATTAGTAGGATAATGCCATCCCAAACTAACCATACTCTAATTTAAGAATTGTAACCCTCAGGGGATCACTTTAGTAAGTAGGGGCTTAGCAATCCCGAGGGAATCTTAGTCTTGGGTTAGATTTGTCCCTTTATCTTTCCTATCAAGTATCTACGTTAATCGAATTACCTTTACAGATTGTCTTAAAATTCCATTTAAGCCCTCTTTTTCGATGTTTATATCACTGAGCTCCGCGTTCCGCCTGCCTAAGATTATATGGTTAATGATTGTTTTCCAATTTTATATGATGTCATTTTAATCAAAGTTCTTTATACTCGTGTAAAAAAAAGAATTGGAACATTTGCACGTAGTAACATTTGCCCGAAGCCTGTCTTTTTATCTGTTAATTCAAGAGAGTTAACGATCGGGTAAACACTTGCCTGGAATATCCATAAGAAAGGTACTTCCACCACCTCTTAACGCAGTTTTGTTTTCTAATTTTTCATTTAAATTATTAATAAGGTTGAAGATTATAAGGAAAGGGTCAGATTAGATTCTGCTATCACTTTCTAAACTACTCAAGACTTAATAATTTGCTGGAGGAGTCCCATATACGAGCAAGTGTCACGAATTCGTAAAAATTAGTTGTACATAGCCTTATTTAATTTTTTTATTGGCAGTCATTTTTTGGTTTAAGTATTTATTCTCTACTCATATCCCTTTCAAATTAACTCGATAAGGGTTAAGTTTTAAATATTTGTATTACTCCCAAAAGCCGAATATTATTATTTACTTATTCAAAATTTAGATGAGGGGGACCTTCGGTGATTACCTGGTGGATATATTTTTGTACAGAAAATTTTAATTTCGAATAGTTAATAATTTTTGTGTTCTCTGACCTTAAAACTCATCTTATATACTCTTTAAAACTGTCGGATGTAGACCATTTCGATGATAACATGATAATCCGATTCAAGGGTTTCTAGGACTATAAATTAGATTTTCATTTTTCACGTACCACAATAAATAAATATAACACCAAATTTCAAGTTAACAAATAAAATAAGCCTACTCGTAATTTAAACATCAAATTGCAATGTGTCTGAATTACTATTTATTATGAGTGTGACACTTGGTTCCTTAATAATGAGTATGTTATCGTAGAACGCTATAGACATTAGCTTTGCAAATGATTTCTGAGCCAGTTCGTGGTGGTGTGAATAAGGTGAAGGTTAGGTGTGTTAAATAAAGGACGGATATTGACGAAGTCTGCACGTGGCTGGAAACGTTTTGGTCCTTATATTTCGTCATATTATTTGTTTTTATTTTATGCTATAAGTTGTATAGAAGGTTTATGTGAAGAGGTAAACAATCCGTTTTGATGTATTCTGACCCCCCCCCCCCCAACAGATGTTTGTCCCTCATCATTTGTACAGAATTTATAACCTAATCGAGTGGTCAGGTTTGTATGTGGGAATATTTTCCCAGATCTTGAAGAGTTGTTTCATTCTTTTTATAACTAAAAAAAATTGGGAATTGCTGGATCAAGACGAAAGATAGTTACGATTTTTTTCAAAATTGACACTAAATTATTTGATTAAATTATGCTAAAATGTAACTTTTAAGGTCCCAAACATACAAACATACCATTTCTGGAGTTATGAGGAAGAAAAAGTAAAAAAAAAAATCTTCCGTAAAACGGTTTTATATTTTTAAATCAGATCTACAGGTTTCATTTAAATTTTCGATAAATGATTCAGACCTGTGTACCTACAAAGAAATTTACTGTTCTGAAATTATTGGCAACACGAAACTGAAGATTGATATTCATATTTAGAAGACTGTTTTAATACTATTTACGATGAAACAAGCTAAGCAAATACATAAACATCTTTGAAGGGGCTCTTCTATACCAACTTATTTCACAAAAGAAAATTGAGTATTGACGAAAAATGACATATTTTTTTCTCACAGTATTCGTAGATTGTGTACGTTGTTTTATCAATGAGATGTGTGTTGAAGAAAGTTAGTGCAATGTTTGACAATATTTGGTGTTTTGGGTAATTGATAAGATTACAGTTCGTGAGTAAATCGGGTAAAACCAAAATGAGCTCGGGTTATTTTATTTTTTATTATTTTGTGTGTGTTTCAGTTTACTGGGAGCTGTAATTTTATTTTACATGCTTTTTCATTTGGGATATAAATCCAACGAAAATTTCTTACACGAAAATTTAATCGAAATAGATTTAAATATAATTATATTATTTGCGAGTAAAACTCTATTTAGATTTAAGATATTTTATATCTTTAAAATATCAAAAGTATATGAGGTAATAATTTAAAATGTTCAGATTTTTTACGGTCCGTTTGGTTTAGTCGTATGTAGTCGAAACAGTTTAAACGGATGAACAGATTTTGTTCAAATTTCGTATCGTTACATATTTTGGTTAGATCTCTGTGTTTAATTTTATGTATATGTATTTGGGTATACTAGCCGTAATACCAAAAGAAAAAATTTTGATTTTCTCAAAATAGGCATAAACAATATTTGGTCAAATAAGGACTCGAAAAAGAAACGATATCTTCATAGAACTGCCAGTTCGTGTATTATTTGTAATAAAGTAAAAATAAATATAGACGTTGTGTTTCAAGATATAATATCTCATAACTGACTAAAGCAATTATAATCAAGTTTCGGTGAAATGTGAAAGTGTACGACTCAACCATTGTACCAAGCAAGCATGTGAACGGTTCGCGGGAAATTCAATAAAAAAAACAGAAATCATGTTAGCGTAGTCAAACATATCTCGGTTATCCTTTGACCTGAGATAACAACAGTATGTTTTTATCGTTAAAAACGTAAAACAATATATGTTTTATTTAATTTAGTTTCTCATATACGTCATGATCAAAATATCAATGTCGAAGTTTTCCCGGAATGTGGATTGAAGTTCAATGAGCTCAAAAAATATTTATATCTATATGTTGTCTGTGCAGTGCAATATAGCCCAAAGTAAGGAAATTAAGTATGTACACTTATTTTGGGCTTATATTAAACATTTGTTTATAAAATTAAATTTTCGGATTAAAAATTGATTTTTTTTTGTCTAAATCGGCTATTAACAAATAATTTTGCTAAAATGTATTCTTTAAAAATCCGGTCTAAACGAGTTGTTCGCCATATCAATTGAAAAACAATATTTCGTCTATGCGTCTTTAAGAAAGATAATCAGTAAAAAAAATAAATAAAAACAAACAAATAAAGACTAATACTAGGCACATTATATAAAATAAAATTTTTGACTGCATAATGTGATTTACTATAGTGCTATTTCACTATATTCCATTTTTATATGTATTTATACAGGGTGATTGATAATAAGTGTATCAACAGTTTTTCTTGGAAATTATTTGATTTATTAAAAAAATTCTAATAAAAACTCCCCAGAACGTTTTATATTGTCTTATTTGGGATTTCTACAATTTTGATACGATCAGCTATTTTTCCAATATGGGGACCTACTTTAAAATTACTTATAGGAATACCTATTTTACCACGTTTTTATTAGTTCGGTTCCGTCATATCTGTCTGTCAGTCTGTCCGGGTGGAATTTTGCAATCGAGTTTAAACTAACTTCCCCATAAACTAGACACCTGAAATTTTGAACATAGGTCAGAATTGGATGACAATACAATATTCAGTTGGTTTCTTGTCTTTACATTTGTTTATACAATAGTTGTTTAAACAAATAAAAATTGGCCAATGAGATGTTTTTCGTATATTGAGTTTCATCAATATATACAAAACCGATTGAAATCTTTCACCCGGACATAAGACTAAAAAACAGAAAATAATAAATCAAATATTTTTTTTTAACATACCACGTTTTTAAAACTGACTAAAAAGTATAAAATAATTTTGCATGACCCTTCTACAATATTGAAGGAGGATTCTTAGTGGCTATGGATATATTTGGAATACTTGGAGAGAAAAACGTGGAGCGCAGGCAATCTATGATAGTTAAGGAGGAGTAAATAAATTAAATTACAGTGAATCTCATTTCCGATTCTCTGAAATTAGCTGTGAATTCATCCGGATTGCCTACTTGTATTATTTAGTGGCTGCGCCCGTCGTTTTTCTCTCCAAGTATTCCAAATATATCCATAGCCACTAACAATCCTCCCTCAAAATTGTAGATGGGTCATGAAAAATTATTTTATACTTTTTAGTCCGTTTTAAAAACGTGGTATGTTAAAAAAAGTTTTATTTGATTTATTATTTAATAATATGTTTTAGATTCTAGATATAATTTTAAGATTTTTTAATTCTTGTGTAATTTTTTATACATCAAACATTATAGCCTTTTTTAGAGATCCATTTTTACAGTTGAGCAGAGATTAAAATTGGAACGTTCTTAGACTATAATGTAATAAAATCTTGTAACAATTTGAAAATCAACAAAATAAATTTTGTTACTCACCTGGGAGGTCTAATAAGTGGCGATATTTAGTGAAGATTAATTAATTTTCCTGATTTACGTTTTATACTAGTAATTTGCATATAAAAAAAAATCTTATATTTTACTAACAGTTTCAAAATGGTGGATTTACAAAAAAATGTGTTTGTTTTACTACCTTTAATGCTAAGTAAGATATTATATTTACTTTTGTAGTACGTCATAAGTTAGCAGAGATATTGGTAAAAAACTTGAAAAAACTCTTGGTTAGAGTTAAAAAGAGCCAATTAATTAGAACATGTTATTTTAAGAATTTTTGTTCTTGTTATTTTTTTTTCGTAAACCTAAAGGAGTAAGACGAGACATTTTTTATAAAAATTTATAATAAATTATAGAACAATGCAATGATCAAGTAGGCTTGTGAAACGTGCAAACTATGAATGTTGCAAGGAGGACAGGTCTTTGCAACAAAACTGGTTTCATTTTGAACACATAAAAAAAGTTATTTCATGACTATTGTAAAAGAATTCTTAGTGTGATTTTCACATTTGTAGTAGTTTTTATTACTTTAAACATTATTTACATTCCAATTTTAATTTCGGTTCAACTGATTTAAATACAGAAAATGTACCTCTGAAAACGCCTAAAATCTTGATTTTTTAATAATTTGAGCCTTTGTAGCTCCTAAAGAGTTTGATGTATCAAAAAATATACAAGAATAAAAATGTCTTAAAAATATGTATAATACCTGAAACCATTATTAAAAAATTAGATACTTTAGGTATATTTTATAAGAAAATTTTAAGTTGAAAAAATGGTTAAAAATTTTAAAACCCACAAATATGACAACAACAAAAGTTTAGGGTAGTTACTATTTGACTTTTTTTTAAAAAAATACTTTCCGAGTAAAACAGTAAATCAATCACCCTATATACATTAGAATTTATATACATTATTTATATACGAAATAAATTTATAAAGAAAACCGTAATCCTATTATACCAACAAGGTATATTGTTTTGGGGTTACCATCATAAAACAATGACCGCTAGAAAGGCAGCGGGCGAAATATATTTCCAACATGAAAACAAAAAGAATCAAACCGGTTATAAAAGAAGAGATTTCTAAAAATTGAATTTACTGAGTCCATTCAAAATATAGTGAAATGGAAAGATTAATGACCCAGACTAATGTCCTTCCAAGTAAACGAAAATTAGCGTGAAGAAATAAATAACCTTAACAAGAGTTATTAAATACACGATATCAGTCAGATAGGATTTTATCTATTATGAGAGACATTTTGGGGGAGATGGGGAGGAGAATTTTATTTTCCTTTGTATTTGTGAACTGTGTGTTTGTAAAATTTGTTTCAATGAGGGATGATTGATATTAGTGTGGCAGATGTTTTACTTGGTAAGTATTAATTTGATATAAATATTAAAAACAGTCAATTGGCAACTCCTCTCAACTTTTTATGTTTTCATATTTGGGGGTTTTAACATTTTAATATCAACTTTGAAATTCTTTTTAGAAATACCTGTTTTGTACGATGGTTTTAGATTCTACGCATTATGTTTGACTTTTTATTCTTGTAGGTATATTTTTTTGTTTAGGAGCTATAGAGGTTCAAAGTAGTCAAAACAAGATTTTAGGCGTTTTTAGAGGTCCATTTTTGTTCTTTACACAGTTGAACAGAAATTAAAATTGGAATGTAGATAGAGTATAATGTAATAAAAACTTCTAGAAATTTTGTCTTACGTGAACAAGTCTAATAAGTGGCGCTTATTTAGTGAACAATAAATTAAGAGGATCACTAACTTTCCTGAATAACGTTTTATGTTAATAATTTGCAGTTTTACACAAAACATACTAGTTTTAGTTGCTTTACGATATCGGTAAAAATTCTCGGCAAGTTATTAGAATACAAAAGAGTCCATTTTTTTAACATGGTATTTAAATATTCAATGTTGAGCTTGACTTATGAGAAAAACTATACAGTATAGTGTACAAACACACAGAACACAATAGTTGTGGTTTGGTTGGACAACCTTGTCGTTGAAATGCGTCTGATACTTAGGCGTATTTTTTATGAGAATTGTGTTCTGTGTGTTTGTTATACTGTATGGTATTTAAATTTAATTAATTAAAACATGCTAATTGTTGATTTACAAATTTCCAGTAGGTTTTATTACATTGTAATCTATCTACGTAGTAATTTTAATCTCGGTTCAACTGTTTTAAGTACAGAAAATGGACCTTTGAAAACGATTAAAATCTTGTTGTGTCTCTCTAACTCATAAACTGACAACAAGAAAAAAATAAACAAGATTAAAAAAATCTTATAAGATGTGTAGAATTTAAAACCATCATAAAAAATAGGTTGAAGATATTTTAAAATTGACCGCCATATTGAAAAATGCATAATGGTATCAAAATTTTAAATCCACAATAAGAAAAGAAAACGTTCAGGGGAGTTGCCATTTGACTTTTTTAAATATATCAAATACTCTCCAAGTAAAATAGCTGGCACAGTGTAAAATGATTGAAGAGACTAATTAATTAAGAATCAACATCTAATCAAAGATTTATTGTTTAGTTTTGTTTTGTATTACACTCGTAGTACGAATTTTTTCAATAATTTTTCTTTCGAATATAAACAAAAAACATAATAATGATAAGTTAGGCATACAATGTTGCCCTAATTTATTTGTATTATGAAGGAAAGCTTTAAATAACTCTTTATTCCATTACACGTAAAAACGTATGGAATAAGAATAAAATATGATAACTTCTCTATCGCTAAAACAACCATATGGAATTCGGCGAATCATAGCTCCGATATTTTATTTTTGGAAATATTATGTATGGGGGTATCAAGAAGTTATTCCGATTACGAATACTTGGGTTTATTTGACGAAGAAATTAATATGTTGGCGCTAGGCTATCTTCGACTTTTTAAAAATAACTGTTCCTTATGTCTCCCCAGTCGTAAACCCTTAAAGTCGTATGATTTTTAGCACGTGCTTTACCCTTTTATTTAACTTCTTTTTTTTACTACTCAATGTAAATGGACTTTTTACTTACTTACTTCTACATAGCAGAGAAAATTATGTAATAGGGTAAAAAAATGGATCTTGAGTTTTCGCGAATATATTTATTTTGAAACTCAATGAGCTCATCAAAACTTTTTTTCTTTTTCAAATGGTGTCTGGTGTGTCATCTGTGAAGTAGTGTACAACCCAAATAAGTGGATCAAGTTGTTTAAATTTGTGGGTTCGTTTTTACTTTGCGTCAATACTTTTTCTTTCATTTTTTGGATCAATATTTTACGGGGGAGCTGATATAAGAAACAAAATTACGACTTTCTAAAAATCAAAGATTTATATCAAATTTTACATGTAGCTTTGAAGAACCCAATCACCATTTTATAACGTATAGTCGCCATTTTATAAAAAATGTTGGTTTCCGACTTAAGGGAAAAGTTGACCAAAGTTTTTTTTTTCAACCAGGTATCTACCGTGTTCTTATAAATATTGTGAAATGCGAAAATTAATATCCCAAATCTGTGTGGAAAATTACAAATAATTTCCATAAACTAATACGAACTTTGACGGGATTCTATCAAATACGTTTACAGTTATGACTTTAGGCCTTATTTTCAAAATATAAATATAGTTTACATCCAAGACTGTGTCCTTGATCAATATTTTGGCGAAACTGATCATTTGTCATTTGTGTGAGACAGTTTGTGCAATGTTTGTGCACAGTTTTAAAATTCATGTAAACAATGATCTGCGAGTAGTGATGCGTAAAAACAGTTCTCAAAGATGCGTGGGCAATGTTATTTCATACTTGAGTGCGCTGCCTTTAAAACTCATTCTCTCATTTGTCTTGTTTACCTTCCTTATTTGTTCACTTCGCTCGTAAACTCTGTAAGGCAAGTAATAAAGTTACTTTCTCACAACATGTTGTGTTGTGGGTCCAAAAATATTATTTTTGTTTGTTTTATAATATTTTATGCCAACTTAAGTAGCAAACATTATGGAGTTGAAATAGTTATTTTTGGAAATATTTTATTTGGGGAAAAAATATTCTGATTACGAATATGTTGACGAAAACATTAATACGTTGCTGTTAGCACAAATTTAAAGGAATTTGCGGATGGCATTGCGGATCGTAGTACGGAAGGCATTTCGGAATTACAGGAAATACAAAGGAAACTACGAGTCATGTGTCGTAACACAGCGTGTCATGGCATATTACTTTGTATCCACTGTTAAATCCATTTTGCGTAGACATTGAGAGGAATAATTGATAAATACAGTTAAATACAGTTAATTGTTTAATTATTGGACAGTCTAATAAACCGAGGGAAGTAAAAGTTACTGTGGGTCTGTGAAATACATATATACGTGGCAGTCGTCGAGAGGAAGTGATGATTGCCTGTGTTCGTATCTGTCATTCCATGAGTACTCGTGGCTTTTTGATGGAACACGGGAATCCACCATAATGCCCATTTTGTCAATATAGCACATTCTTATTGACTGTGTTCTTCAAAGAGGTGTACGAAGGATATTCGCTCTACTCAATTCCATTCAGGCTATGTTGAGGGATAATGTTGAGATCCTTGATCGAGTATCCTTTTACGTCCTCTGAAAATTTTTCAATAATTTTTTTTTTAAACTTCGATTTTATTATTGCAGAGCCCCTCTACATCTCTGTATTATTATGTTTAATGCCGGCTGTTTAACAATTTTAGTCTTTTTATCTCGCTGCAGGGCCCTTTTACAGCCCTGTAATATTTGTTGTTAATTGTATTTATCAGAGCTTATCATTCTTAACTTCTTACTGGGCCTATTTACAGCCTTGTAGCATGTTATTGTTTATTTACAATAATTGTTAATTACTTTTACTATTGGTAAATTTGTTTAAATCTTATGCTTTTTTTCTTTTGTTATTTCGATTTACTAGTTTTTTTACTATGGAGTATTTTATGCTCGTTTAATATAGACGATAATGACCGATTATCGGTGTTATTATGACAGAGCCCCTCTACAGCTCTGTATTATTACGTTTAATAATTTTTAAATTTTAGCCTTTTTATCTCGCTGCAGGGCCCTTTTACAGCCCTGTAACTTTTGTTGTTACTGTAATTGTATTTATCAGAGTATATCATTTTTAACTTGTTACTGGGCATATTTACAGCCTTGTAGCATGTTTTGTTTATTTACAATTCTTAATTAGTTTTACTATTGGTAAATTTGTTTAAATCTTATGCTATTTTTCTTTTGTTATTTCGATTTACTAGTTTTTTATTATAGGGTATTTTATGCTCGTTTTATGTAGACGATAATGACCGATTATCGGGGTTAATATTGCAGAGCCCCTCTACAGCTCTGTATTATTACGTTTAATGCCGGCTGTTTAACAATTTTAAAATTTTAGTCTTATTATCTCGCTGCAGGGCCCTTTTACAGCCCTGTAATATTTTTTGTTAATTGTATTTATAAGAGTATATCATTCTTAACTTGTTACTGGGCCTATTTACAGCCTTGTAGCATGTTTTGTTTATTTACAATTGTTAATTACTTTTACTATTGGTAAATTTGTTAGATCTTATGCTATTTTTCTTTTGTTATTTCGATTTACTAGTTTTTTACTAAGGGGTATTTTATGCTCGTTTAATGTAGACGATAATGACCGATTATCGGTGTTAATATTGCAGAGCCCCTCTACAGCTTTGTATTATTACGTTTAATAATTTTTAAATTTTAGTCTTTTTATCTCGCTGCAGGGCCCTTTTACAGCCCTGTAACTTTTGTTGTTAATTGTATTTATCAGAGTATATCATTTTTAACTTGTTACTGGGCCTATTTACAGCCTTGTAGCATGTTATTGTTTATTTGCAATTGTTAATTACTTTTACTATTGGTAAATTTGTTTAAATCTTATGCTATTTTTCTTTTGTTATTTCGATTTACTAGTTTTTTACTTTGGAGTATTTTATGCTCGTTTTATGTAGACGATAATGACCGATTATCGGTGTTAATATTGCAGAGCCCCTCTACAGCTCTGTATTATTACGTTTAACAATTTTTAAATTTAAGTCTTTTTATCTCGCTGCAGGGCCCTTTTACAGCCCTGTAATATTTGTTGTTAATTGTATTTATCAGAGTATATAATTCTTAACTTGTTACTGGGCCTATTTACAGTCTTGTAGCATGTTATTGTTTATTTACAATTGTTAATTACTTTTAATATTGGTAAATTTGTTTAAATGCTACGCTATTTTTCTTTTGTTATTTCGATTTACTAGTTTTTTACTATGGAGTATTTTATGCTCGTTTTATGTAGACGATAATGACCGATTATCGGTGTTAATATTGCAGAACCTCCCCTCAAAATCGACAATTAATGATTTGTCCAATAAGTCTTTTAGAATTTGCACGATAGCTGGTGGATGAAATTAGTGTATTTGTTAGTATTTTTACTATAATCTCATAGGTTAAAAAAAAAAACTTTCAAAAGAAGTAGGTGGTAAAACATTTTGCAAACTGCACATGTAGGCTTTTTAGTGTTGAAACCTTTGACTTTGTTGAGCTTCTACATCAGTCGGACATTTTAATCTCACAATAATATTGTTTTGTTTCGGGAAATTATCTGAAAAAAGGTACAATAGTTTTAAAAGTAGTGTTATGTTTGTTTATATCCGAGTAGTATGTGTTATAAATTTTGAAACAGTATTGTTATTTTTATTTATTTGATTTCTAATTAAATCGTCTGGATACTCACATTATTATTAATTATCCGTAATACAGCAGATTCATTTGATATAGATTTTGAAAATAAACTAAAATATAACGTATTATTATTTTCATATTTTAACAAATAAATTATATGCAAAAGCTATTTCGGTATTTATAAAAACATCTATGTTTAAACCTATACCCGAGTTTATCAAATAAAAAAATGGGTACAAATTGTATGATTTTGGTAAGGACTTAGATTTATCATAAGGACTGTTGGAGTAGTTTCATTCCTATAGAAATACGTTAACAGACACATAAATAGCTTCAACAACCCACCAAATAATACGGAAATAGCGGTGACGGTTACAGATCGTGGGAGGTTGGGTACGTATTTGACATAGCATATATCTATGAAGAACAAAGGAAACGTCATTCCTAAATGCTGTATTCTTTAGTTGAAGTTCGTATTACAATCGTTAAATAATAATCTAAAGATGTTGCCATAAATTTGTTTTGTTCTTACATGTAGGTACTGTAGAACGTTTTGTGTTGTAGGAGAACAGTCATGTGCTGTTCAGGGAAATTCCTTTTAAAGGCTTTATCAATCCAAGAAAGTAATTTGTGGAATTATGTCTTTATGTAGTCCGTGCCGTGGATTAACCTCAAACGGGTGAACCGATTTCAATTTGATTTGTTGTGGCGATATATTTTTCCCGTTTATGGCCTCGTGGTTGAGATTTTAATAAACATTTAAGCCAATTTTGTATTTTTTAACTTTTATTACGGTGTTTGTAGTTCGTTCCCCTTAACTACAAACTTTGAATCGGCATTGTTTTTGTCTGTGAAATGGCAACTATTATTTTTTGTTTGGATTCTTAAAGGCGATATCTTAGAAAAAATTATCAAAATCGTTTAAGGAGGTTTTGAGAAATCTCATATTTTGTGTTAAAATAAAACCTACATACAAAAGTTGATCCATTTTTTTGCTGTAGAGTACTGCATAAAAGATAGATAGTTGGACATAAGTAGTACACCCAATTATTGGATCCAAAGGAATTCTTATGGCAGGTACCTTTTGTCTGACAAATCGCATAACTTTATATATAGGCTACTATGTGAGAAAGTAAAATCAACAATAACAGTTCTAGTAATAGGATTTTAATAAAATTAAAATAATGGACGTATAACTTCAAAATGGCTGCAACTTGAAATTGATTTTCGGCAATTCTTTCTTGCATAGACATCACATGAGCCTGTAATACCTCATTCTGTGCAACTGGAAACTTGCATATATTAATCCATAATATCGTTAAACGAGCTCATACAGTAAATGAAATGATTGTCCAATCTTGTCAGCTTTGTAGCTGTTTGTCGAGATACAATTATAAATAAACGATGCAATATTATGAAACTTTCTATCCTCTAAACTAAATAAAAATCAACAAAAACTATTCGTATAAAAAATTACAGTTCGGTAGTTGTGCCCAAACAGTGCCCTTGACACCATCTTTGAAAAATATTTAAATACGCCTAACTAGGTTCTCTTGTACCAAAAAAAGTGTCAGCATAAATTGTTTTTGATTAAAATTGAGCTTAAATGACGACGTTTAAGGTTACCGGTACTTTAAGTCTTCGTATACCGTAATATTTGTTTATTTGTAATTTTGAACACGTGTTGAGACTTGAATCTTCACATTTTACTAAAATTGAACGAAATCTGTTGAGTCGATTTTGAGATATTACGTTTTTTATAACATAATACTTATGGCTGATTTTTTTACGTTTTAACGAGAACTCAGGAATTGATTTTTTTGAATTCGGCGACCAATAAGTTTTGTTTAGCTCCTTAGAGGCAAAATATGATAAAAATCGTAATTTTGTGTTTTTTTCTATTGTCAGATGTCTCCAAAATTCGAGATATAAAAAAAAGGAAAAAAATATGAGATATAGCTAAAATATTCGGACATGTTAAAATTTTCAAAGTTTCACACTTTTGGGTATGTTGTATAGAGCACTGCACAATAGAGATTATTTTTAAAAACCACTTATTTGAACTCTGGGACCTCAAAACTGGCGGATGTTTGATAAGGGCGTGGTAAGATCAGTTTATCCACTTAACCAAACTTAATTTCTATATTTATTGTTTAGTATCGATTTATCGCATCATTGTAGGCTTACTTATCAACGTGCAAACGAGCAATTAGAGGCCATACGCTAGGTGTACGTAGGCCTAGGCCTGCAGTCGTAGTTTATGCTATGACATCAGCGGATTTAGGTGTTATGGGTTTTTTTATATGTACTTCGCACGATATGCATGAAATGTCATCAAAGTGTTACAGTGTCATTCTGTTTATATCCGCTGTTCGTCCAACTGCTGTTTAAAATAATGTGATAAATCACCCTACTAATTTTGAAGGTGTTGTATGCAAATTCTTACAAATTTATCTTGGATTTGCTTCAGGATTTGCCATACGAAATAACGGTGCTCAAACTCTTCACAGAAAAACATAAAACCAAATACCCATAACATTCATACTTAAAATTCCGATTTTTTGGAAATAGCCTATAACGAAGTTCATACAATTTTGTTAAAAATTCTTTCTAAGGAGATACAATGAAAATCCATTGGACGCCATCTAAAAAACTGTCTCTTTGGGAACATTTAAAACTAAACGTCCTAAAATCTGCCTTAACACTATATACTAAATTTGCAGGACCCCACCAATGTGATAGATCGTACGTAATAGAAATGTTCAGTTAGTGAGTATTGAGAAAGAACAAAACAAACCCAATGATTGTTTCCTTCATATTTTGAGTTACAAAAAAGATCAAAATTTTGCCCATAACCTTAAATTATCGATTTTGTTTAAAGATCTAGTCTATTGCTCAGTAAAGACAGACATTATTGTAAAACACCACTAACCATTTTGAAGTTTCAAAATGGTTTACAATAACTGTTAAATCTTAAAGTCAATTTTGTTTTATATGCATATTTTGATGCTATTGTCAACATCTGACTGGAAATTCTGAGTTTGGTTTAGTGAAAAAACAGTAAAAACGATGTATAAACGCCAACATATATTCGGTGTATGAGACTGACAATAATTTGTATATAATTCTCCTCATGTTGTATGATACTGGCAATAATCTGTATATTATCTCCTCATGGTGTATGAGACTGGCAATAATTTGTATGATAATTCTCTTCATGATGTATGATACTTGCAATAATTTATTTATAATTCTCTTCATGGTGTATGAGATTTGCAATAATCTGTATATTATTCTCTTCTTGGTGTATGAGATTTGCAATAATTTGTATGATAATTCTCTTCATGATGTATGATACTTGCAATAATTTATTTATAATTCTCTTCATGTTGTATGAGATTTGCAATAATCTGTATATTATTCTCTTCTTGGTGTATGAGATTTGCAATAATTTGTATGATAATTCTCTTCATGTTGTATGATACTTGCAATAAATTATTTATAATTCTCCTCACGGTGTATGAGATTTGCAATAATCTGTATATTATTCTCTTCTTGGTGTATGAGATTTGCAATAATTTGTATGATAATTCTCTTCATGTTGTATGATACTAGCAATAATTTATTTATAATTCTCTTCATGTTGTATGAGATTTGCAATAATCTGTATATTATTCTCTTCTTGGTGTATGAGATTTGCAATAATTTGTATGATAATTCTCTTCATGTTGTATGATACTTGCAATAAATTATTTATAATTCTCCTCACGGTGTATGAGATTTGCAATAATCTGTATATTATTCTCTTCTTGGTGTATGAGATTTGCAATAATTTGTATGATAATTCTCTTCATGTTGTATGATACTTGCAATAATTTATTTATAATTCTCCTCATGGTGGATGAGATTTGCAATAATCTGTATATTATTCTCTTCTTGGTGTATGAGATTTGCAATAATTTGTATGATAATTCTCTTCATGTTTTATGATACTTGCAATAATTTATTTATAATTCTCTTCATGTTGTATGAGATTTGCAATAATCTGTATATTATTCTCTTCTTGGTGTATGAGATTTGCAATAATTTGTATGATAATTCTCTTCATGTTGTATGATACTAGCAATAATTTATTTATAATTCTCTTCATGTTGTATGATACTTGCAATAAATTATTTATAATTCTCCTCACGGTGTATGAGATTTGCAATAATCTGTATATTATTCTCTTCTTGGTGTATGAGATTTGCAATAATTTGTATGATAATTCTCTTCATGATGTATGATACTTGCAATAATTTATTTATAATTCTCTTCATGGTGTATGAGATTTGCAATAATCTGTATATTATTCTCTTCTTGGTGTATGAGATTTGCAATAATTTGTATGATAATTCTCTTCATGTTGTATGATACTTGCAATAAATTATTTATAATTCTCCTCACGGTGTATGAGATTTGCAATAATCTGTATATTATTCTCTTCTTGGTGTATGAGATTTGCAATAATTTGTATGATAATTCTCTTCATGATGTATGATACTTGCAATAATTTATTTATAATTCTCTTCATGGTGTATGAGATTTGCAATAATCTGTATATTATTCTCTTCTTGGTGTATGAGATTTGCAATAATTTGTATGATAATTCTCTTCATGTTGTATGATACTTGCAATAAATTATTTATAATTCTCCTCACGGTGTATGAGATTTGCAATAATCTGTATATTATTCTCTTCTTGGTGTATGAGATTTGCAATAATTTGTATGATAATTCTCTTCATGTTGTATGATACTTGCAATAAATTATTTATAATTCTCCTCACGGTGTATGAGATTTGCAATAATCTGTATATTATTCTCTTCTTGGTGTATGAGATTTGCAATAATTTGTATGATAATTCTCTTCATGTTGTATGATACTAGCAATAATTTATTTATAATTCTCTTCATGTTGTATGAGATTTGCAATAATCTGTATATTATTCTCTTCTTGGTGTATGAGATTTGCAATAATTTGTATGATAATTCTCTTCATGTTGTATGATACTTGCAATAATTTATTTATAATTCTCCTCATGGTGGATGAGATTTGCAATAATCTGTATATTATTCTCTTCTTGGTGTATGAGATTTGCAATAATTTGTATGATAATTCTCTTCATGTTTTATGATACTTGCAATAATTTATTTATAATTCTCTTCATGTTGTATGAGATTTGCAATAATCTGTATATTATTCTCTTCTTGGTGTATGAGATTTGCAATAATTTGTATGATAATTCTCTTCATGTTGTATGATACTAGCAATAATTTATTTATAATTCTCTTCATGTTGTATGATACTTGCAATAAATTATTTATAATTCTCCTCAAGGTGTATGAGATTTGCAATAATCTGTATATTATTCTCTTCTTGGTGTATGAGATTTGCAATAATTTGTATGATAATTCTCTTCATGATGTATGATACTTGCAATAATTTATTTATAATTCTCTTCATGTTGTATGAGATTTGCAATAATCTGTATATTATTCTCTTCTTGGTGTATGAGATTTGCAATAATTTGTATGATAATTCTCTTCATGTTGTATGATACTTGCAATAAATTATTTATAATTCTCCTCACGGTGTATGAGATTTGCAATAATCTGTATATTATTCTCTTCTTGGTGTATGAGATTTGCAATAATTTGTATGATAATTCTCTTCATGTTGTATGATACTTGCAATAATTTATTTATAATTCTCCTCATGGTGGATGAGATTTGCAATAATCTGTATATTATTCTCTTCTTGGTGTATGAGATTTGCAATAATTTGTATGATAATTCTCTTCATGTTTTATGATACTTGCAATAATTTATTTATAATTCTCTTCATGTTGTATGAGATTTGCAATAATCTGTATATTATTCTCTTCTTGGTGTATGAGATTTGCAATAATTTGTATGATAATTCTCTTCATGTTGTATGATACTAGCAATAATTTATTTATAATTCTCTTCATGTTGTATGATACTTGCAATAAATTATTTATAATTCTCCTCACGGTGTATGAGATTTGCAATAATCTGTATATTATTCTCTTCTTGGTGTATGAGATTTGCAATAATTTGTATGATAATTCTCTTCATGATGTATGATACTTGCAATAATTTATTTATAATTCTCTTCATGGTGTATGAGATTTGCAATAATCTGTATATTATTCTCTTCTTGGTGTATGAGATTTGCAATAATTTGTATGATAATTCTCTTCATGTTGTATGATACTTGCAATAAATTATTTATAATTCTCCTCACGGTGTATGAGATTTGCAATAATCTGTATATTATTCTCTTCTTGGTGTATGAGATTTGCAATAATTTGTATGATAATTCTCTTCATGATGTATGATACTTGCAATAATTTATTTATAATTCTCTTCATGGTGTATGAGATTTGCAATAATCTGTATATTATTCTCTTCTTGGTGTATGAGATTTGCAATAATTTGTATGATAATTCTCTTCATGTTGTATGATACTTGCAATAAATTATTTATAATTCTCCTCACGGTGTATGAGATTTGCAATAATCTGTATATTATTCTCTTCTTGGTGTATGAGATTTGCAATAATTTGTATGATAATTCTCTTCATGTTGTATGATACTTGCAATAAATTATTTATAATTCTCCTCACGGTGTATGAGATTTGCAATAATCTGTATATTATTCTCTTCTTGGTGTATGAGATTTGCAATAATTTGTATGATAATTCTCTTCATGTTGTATGATACTAGCAATAATTTATTTATAATTCTCTTCATGTTGTATGAGATTTGCAATAATCTGTATATTATTCTCTTCTTGGTGTATGAGATTTGCAATAATTTGTATGATAATTCTCTTCATGTTGTATGATACTTGCAATAATTTATTTATAATTCTCCTCATGGTGGATGAGATTTGCAATAATCTGTATATTATTCTCTTCTTGGTGTATGAGATTTGCAATAATTTGTATGATAATTCTCTTCATGTTTTATGATACTTGCAATAATTTATTTATAATTCTCTTCATGTTGTATGAGATTTGCAATAATCTGTATATTATTCTCTTCTTGGTGTATGAGATTTGCAATAATTTGTATGATAATTCTCTTCATGTTGTATGATACTAGCAATAATTTATTTATAATTCTCTTCATGTTGTATGATACTTGCAATAAATTATTTATAATTCTCCTCAAGGTGTATGAGATTTGCAATAATCTGTATATTATTCTCTTCTTGGTGTATGAGATTTGCAATAATTTGTATGATAATTCTCTTCATGATGTATGATACTTGCAATAATTTATTTATAATTCTCTTCATGGTGTATGAGATTTGCAATAATCTGTATATTATTCTCTTCTTGGTGTATGAGATTTGCAATAATTTGTATGATAATTCTCTTCATGTTGTATGATACTTGCAATAAATTATTTATAATTCTCCTCACGGTGTATGAGATTTGCAATAATCTGTATATTATTCTCTTCTTGGTGTATGAGATTTGCAATAATTTGTATGATAATTCTCTTCATGTTGTATGATACTAGCAATAATTTATTTATAATTCTCTTCATGTTGTATGAGATTTGCAATAATCTGTATATTATTCTCTTCTTGGTGTATGAGATTTGCAATAATCTGTATATTATTCTCTTCTTGGTGTATGAGATTTGCAATAATTTGTATGATAATTCTCTTCATGTTGTATGATACTTGCAATAAATTATTTATAATTCTCCTCACGGTGTATGAGATTTGCAATAATTTGTATGATAATTCTCTTCATGTTGTATGATACTAGCAATAATTTATTTATAATTCTCCTCATGGTGTATGAGATTTGCAATAATCTGTATATTATTCTCTTCATGGTGTATGAGATTTGCAATAATCTGTATATTATTCTCTTCTTGGTGTATGAGATTTGCAATAATTTGTATGATAATTCTCTTCATGTTGTATGATACTTGCAATAATTTATTTATAATTCTCTTCATGGTGTATGAGATTTGCAATAATCTGTATATTATTCTCTTCTTGGTGTATGAGATTTGCAATAATTTGTATGGTAATTCTCTTCATGTTGTATGATACTTGCAATAAATTATTTATAATTCTCCTCACGGTGTATGAGATTTGCAATAATCTGTATATTATTCTCTTCTTGGTGTATGAGATTTGCAATAATTTGTATGATAATTCTCTTCATGTTGTATGATACTTGCAATAATTTATTTATAATTCTCCTCATGGTGGATGAGATTTGCAATAATCTGTATATTATTCTCTTCTTGGTGTATGAGATTTGCAATAATTTGTATGATAATTCTCTTCATGTTTTATGATACTTGCAATAATTTATTTATAATTCTCTTCATGTTGTATGAGATTTGCAATAATCTGTATATTATTCTCTTCTTGCTGTATGAGATTTGCAATAATTTGTATGATAATTCTCTTCATGTTGTATGATACTAGCAATAATTTATTTATAATTCTCTTCATGTTGTATGAGATTTGCAATAATCTGTATATTATTCTCTTCTTGGTGTATGAGATTTGCAATAATTTGTATGATAATTCTCTTCATGTTGTATGATACTAGCAATAATTTATTTATAATTCTCTTCATGTTGTATGAGATTTGCAATAATCTGTATATTATTCTCTTCTTGGTGTATGAGATTTGCAATAATTTGTATGATAATTCTCTTCATGTTGTATGATACTTGCAATAAATTATTTATAATTCTCCTCACGGTGTATGAGATTTGCAATAATCTGTATATTATTCTCTTCTTGGTGTATGAGATTTGCAATAATTTGTATGATAATTCTCTTCATGTTGTATGATACTTGCAATAATTTATTTATAATTCTCCTCATGGTGTATGAGATTTGCAATAATCTGTATATTATTCTCTTCATGGTGTATGAGATTTGCAATAATTTGTATGATAATTCTCTTCATGTTTTATGATACTTGCAATAATTTATTTATAATTCTCTTCATGTTGTATGAGATTTGCAATAATCTGTATATTATTCTCTTCTTGGTGTATGAGATTTGCAATAATTTGTATGATAATTCTCTTCATGTTGTATGATACTAGCAATAATTTATTTATAATTCTCTTCATGTTGTATGATACTTGCAATAAATTATTTATAATTCTCCTCACGGTGTATGAGATTTGCAATAATCTGTATATTATTCTCTTCTTGGTGTATGAGATTTGCAATAATTTGTATGATAATTCTCTTCATGATGTATGATACTTGCAATAATTTATTTATAATTCTCTTCATGGTGTATGAGATTTGCAATAATCTGTATATTATTCTCTTCTTGGTGTATGAGATTTGCAATAATTTGTATGATAATTCTCTTCATGTTGTATGATACTTGCAATAAATTATTTATAATTCTCCTCACGGTGTATGAGATTTGCAATAATCTGTATATTATTCTCTTCTTGGTGTATGAGATTTGCAATAATTTGTATGATAATTCTCTTCATGATGTATGATACTTGCAATAATTTATTTATAATTCTCTTCATGGTGTATGAGATTTGCAATAATCTGTATATTATTCTCTTCTTGGTGTATGAGATTTGCAATAATTTGTATGATAATTCTCTTCATGTTGTATGATACTTGCAATAAATTATTTATAATTCTCCTCACGGTGTATGAGATTTGCAATAATCTGTATATTATTCTCTTCTTGGTGTATGAGATTTGCAATAATTTGTATGATAATTCTCTTCATGTTGTATGATACTTGCAATAAATTATTTATAATTCTCCTCACGGTGTATGAGATTTGCAATAATCTGTATATTATTCTCTTCTTGGTGTATGAGATTTGCAATAATTTGTATGATAATTCTCTTCATGTTGTATGATACTAGCAATAATTTATTTATAATTCTCTTCATGTTGTATGAGATTTGCAATAATCTGTATATTATTCTCTTCTTGGTGTATGAGATTTGCAATAATTTGTATGATAATTCTCTTCATGTTGTATGATACTTGCAATAAATTATTTATAATTCTCCTCATGGTGGATGAGATTTGCAATAATCTGTATATTATTCTCTTCTTGGTGTATGAGATTTGCAATAATTTGTATGATAATTCTCTTCATGTTGTATGATACTTGCAATAATTTATTTATAATTCTCCTCATGGTGGATGAGATTTGCAATAATCTGTATATTATTCTCTTCTTGGTGTATGAGATTTGCAATAATTTGTATGATAATTCTCTTCATGTTGTATGATACTTGCAATAAATTATTTATAATTCTCCTCATGGTGGATGAGATTTGCAATAATCTGTATATTATTCTCTTCTTGGTGTATGAGATTTGCAATAATTTGTATGATAATTCTCTTCATGTTGTATGATACTTGCAATAATTTATTTATAATTCTCCTCATGGTGGATGAGATTTGCAATAATCTGTATATTATTCTCTTCTTGGTGTATGAGATTTGCAATAATTTGTATGATAATTCTCTTCATGTTGTATGATACTTGCAATAATTTATTTATAATTCTCCTCATGGTGGATGAGATTTGCAATAATCTGTATATTATTCTCTTCTTGGTGTATGAGATTTGCAATAATTTGTATGATAATTCTCTTCATGTTTTATGATACTTGCAATAATTTATTTATAATTCTCTTCATGTTGTATGAGATTTGCAATAATCTGTATATTATTCTCTTCTTGGTGTATGAGATTTGCAATAATTTGTATGATAATTCTCTTCATGTTGTATGATACTAGCAATAATTTATTTATAATTCTCTTCATGTTGTATGATACTTGCAATAAATTATTTATAATTCTCCTCACGGTGTATGAGATTTGCAATAATCTGTATATTATTCTCTTCTTGGTGTATGAGATTTGCAATAATTTGTATGATAATTCTCTTCATGATGTATGATACTTGCAATAATTTATTTATAATTCTCTTCATGGTGTATGAGATTTGCAATAATCTGTATATTATTCTCTTCTTGGTGTATGAGATTTGCAATAATTTGTATGATAATTCTCTTCATGTTGTATGATACTTGCAATAAATTATTTATAATTCTCCTCACGGTGTATGAGATTTGCAATAATCTGTATATTATTCTCTTCTTGGTGTATGAGATTTGCAATAATTTGTATGATAATTCTCTTCATGTTGTATGATACTAGCAATAATTTATTTATAATTCTCTTCATGGTGTATGAGATTTGCAATAATCTGTATATTATTCTCTTCTTGGTGTATGAGATTTGCAATAATTTGTATGATAATTCTCTTCATGTTGTATGATACTTGCAATAAATTATTTATAATTCTCCTCACGGTGTATGAGATTTGCAATAATCTGTATATTATTCTCTTCTTGGTGTATGAGATTTGCAATAATTTGTATGATAATTCTCTTCATGTTGTATGATACTAGCAATAATTTATTTATAATTCTCCTCATGGTGTATGAGATTGGCAATAATCTGTATATTATTCTCTTCATGGTGTATGAGATTTGCAATAATTTGTATATTATTCTCTTCATGGTGTATGAGATTTGCAATAAATTATTTATAATTCTCCTCACGGTGTATGAGATTTGCAATAATCTGTATATTATTCTCTTCTTGGTGTATGAGATTTGCAATAATTTGTATGATAATTCTCTTCATGATGTATGATACTTGCAATAATTTATTTATAATTCTCTTCATGGTGTATGAGATTTGCAATAATCTGTATATTATTCTCTTCTTGGTGTATGAGATTTGCAATAATTTGTATGATAATTCTCTTCATGTTGTATGATACTTGCAATAAATTATTTATAATTCTCCTCACGGTGTATGAGATTTGCAATAATCTGTATATTATTCTCTTCTTGGTGTATGAGATTTGCAATAATTTGTATGATAATTCTCTTCATGTTGTATGATACTAGCAATAATTTATTTATAATTCTCCTCATGGTGTATGAGATTGGCAATAATCTGTATATTATTCTCTTCATGGTGTATGAGATTTGCAATAATCTGTATATTATTCTCTTCATGGTGTATGAGATTTGCAATAATTTGTATGATAATTCTCTTCATGGTGTATGAGATTTGCAATAATTTGTATGATAATTCTCTTCATGTTGTATGATACTAGCAATAATTTATTTATAATTCTCCTCATGGTGTATGAGATTTGCAATAATCTGTATATTATTGTCTTCATGGTGTATGAGATTTGCAATAATCTGTATATTATTCTCTTCATGGTGTATGAGATTTGCAATAATTTGTATGATAATTCTCTTCATGGTGTATGAGATTTGCAATAAATTATTTATAATTCTCTTCATGGTGTATGAGATTTGCAATAATCTGTATATTATTCTCTTCATGGTGTATGAGATTTGCAATAATTTGTATGATAATTCTCTTCATGTTTTATGATACTTGTCAAAAACAAACATGTATTATGTCTTTCAAAAACAACATTTTTTTTTGTATTTAAAGTTTGTACATCACAGTAACGCGTGAAAGCCTCTTATTGACCTTATTATTACACAACTCTATGAAAATCACAACTAAAAACTGTAACTTTGGGTCACTATTTAAGCAAAGCCTTTTAAAACTTACAAACAATAACCACAGGCAAAATAATAATCGATTTTCAATGCAATGCTTATTTTTAATGAAAAATTATTTGAGTAAGCGTAATGTGAATAGGAAAGACTGGTGTCACACCCCCTACCACCCCACCCCAAAAAATGGTAAATGTCATTGAGTAATAGGCGATAAAGAGTGTTGGAAAATAAGTTTCCTAGGCCCCATATTGAAACGGTTAGAGAAGTCAAACTATAAATACAAAAAAATGTTTGTTTTTGAAAGACCTCTTCAATTTTCACGACTAACGTGACTATTTAGAGTTTTGATCTTGTTTTTCCAAAATTGAATGAATTTGAAAATTTTTTAGTAAGGGGCAACTTAAGCACTTTTTTTGAAAAGGGTATCTTCTCATGAATCTAGGATATAAATTTGGTGTTGGCTATGCTATGTGATAACAATAAAACTAACTGTAAAACAGTACTTTTTGACGTTTTGGAACAACCTGTACTTACGCAGTAAGATATGTTAAAACTTTATTCCCAAAATGATCCGTGAACAGAGACCTTTAAAATGAGTTATCACTCGACTTACCTTTACTTTTGAAAATGTTTCAATAATGACCCCCACCCCCAAAAATTACTTTTGGGTCATTTTTGAGATTTGAAAAGATTTTTACTGAATTCTCTAGGGTCGAAATAGGGGGGGAGTTTAAATTAAAACGAAGGCTGTAGCTTATTTGGTTCAGTCGCTATATACCAAAATCAACTCTCGACTCCCGTTGAGGTTTTGAAGTGTGAATAAGAGTCATCATTTTCGTATAAACGGAATACCGTCTTGACGTGATATCATCACATATTTTGCATGCGAGTGTTTTCAATAAAAACAACAACTCAGCAAATTACATGTTAGCTCAAAGAGATGTTTTTTGCGTGTAAATAAGTCTATTTATATTAACCTTCGATTAACTATAAAACTGCTGACAGATCAGATTTTATTCCACGAGGCCATATTTTTCTTCCCATCGTCGCCTGGCGCTGTTGTATTTGTTACATTCTAAGAGATAACCTAACGAGCCCAGCTGACGTTTTGACCTTATAAGTTTATGCTTCAGTTGTATTTGTTCTTACAATGACTGGGGTTAAGGTTCATCGGTGTTTTCTTGTTGTCTGGAAAGTAGAATTTTTGCAATCATCTGTAGCAAAAAAATATACTTTAATATTTTACCAATCGAATTGACATTTCGTCAATACTCCCGGCCAATTTTGATGCCAATTTCGCAAATATCGTAAAGGACGTCTTTTAAATTTATCCGAACTTATTGGAACGAACGTAACTTCATTTTACGATAAGTCGAGTAAAATTTTTAAATGAACTCTGTAAACCAATGCCATTAGTTTCGCATAAGGAAAGTGTAATATTCCTTATTGTGTTCCCATTTATAGAAGATAAGATGGTATGAAGGGAACCTCCTTATTAATGTTTTGTATTTTAACAGCTTGCTTCACTTGTGATTTAAACTCGTCATTTAAAATCGTAATTTTTAGTTTTTTCTTATGTCAAACACCCTAAAAATTTTGAGTTATCGGATAAGTTAAAAAAAAAATCTTGTTCGTCATACTGCTTCAAAAACGGAAGTTTCAATACATGCATTGAGATGCTTAAGTTGTTCTTTTTAGTCCTAGGACCTAAAAACATCAGCTGAGGTCGAGGTCATCAGCTGTTACTTCATTTATACGAATTAATTAACGATTGTAAAACATCTATAAAAACAACCGATACTCTCGATTGTAAATAACCGATAAAACAGCTTTTACCAAAGATTTGAAGATTTTAGTTTTTGTGAAATTGTTTTGTTATATTATTTGCAGTATAACGAAAAATATAGTTCAACACTAGGGCTAAAAGAAGCTTTAGATCCTCGCTCATTTTCCGGGCTCGACTCCGCCTCGGCCGTTAAATTTGAGCTTGTATCAAAAAGCTTCACTTTTGGTCCTAGTGATAAAATATACTATTCTTATCTCAGGGGGTCATTAACAGGATATTTCCACGAAAAACTTAACATTACTTTTTTAACTCGTCACACAGCTTTCATAGATGTGAAGCTAAAAAGATTATACGATTTATCCTATTGACCTACGGTACTTGGTAGCACTCCATTTTCAGGAAAGAAAACAACAAACACAATTTTTAGTAGTTTTTCATCGTCGGCAAGACTCAATGAAAAGTAGAATTTTCTAAAAATTGTTTTTGTGGTTTTCTTTCCTTAAAAAGATTATCTCGATTAAAAGTAAAGATTTTTCTGGATTTTCTGAACGATTGTAGCCTAATTCGCATTTAATATTCTTCCAGGAGACCAGTAATGGTGAACACCATTATGACACTGTAGACTGTAGAGCCTTAAACAGGTTTGCTTTCTTATGTTTTATATCCGTATTATTACAATTACAGTGCATTAAATTAAGTAAAAATGTGTAGATTTTATATATTTAACAATTACATATGTAATATATATTACAATACGTAATGTTACCAACACCATCCTCAGGGGCTCATTATTATGAGTACGGACTTGGCAATCCCGGGGTCCCTAACTGAATCTACACATTTTTTTCGTGTAGTTTGGATTAGATCCCTCGCTTTCATCTTTCGTATCAGGTTTCTCTCTTTTCCGACCTTGACGATATTGGAGGATTCGAAGCTGGTCCGTAGTTTAAACTCTTTAATAAAAAAAACACGTTTTTCACCGTTAAACAAGAAGATTAGTGAACCCCAACCTCCTAAAGTTAAATTTGACATTGGTATTCAAAGTGTCAAATACAGTAAGTTGAGACGTGGCATCTACCGCTTTTATAGTCATGTAGAATTTGCCTACCCTTTATATAGTTCATTTGCATAAAACCTGTGTATCTCCAAATAACTGAAGACATGATGACTTTGTCGCTGAAACTTCCCCGAAATATGTATATTGTTTATGGTAATTTATATGTTTTTTTTTCATTTGTTTTACTAAAATGTGGGTCATTCTGTGAATAATTATGTTGAGGGTTTCTCACCACATCAGTTGATCATTTAGAGAAGTGTTGATTTAGTATATATTTAATTATTTCCACAGCAGTTAGGTTTTGCAAGGCGTGTTTAAGTTGTAGGATTTTTGTAGCCGCTGTCATGGCAATGTTGAGATCTGATATATTGATGTAGTCATCAGAATCGTTTTCATATATAAAGCTGGCAGTTATTATCAAATTGTTTTAAAATGTGGTACTAATTAGTTTATACTAATAATTACAAGTTTGGACAAGTTTGTTAGTAAAAAAAATGGTTTTTGTTTTTTTCAAAATTTCAACCACGTTAAATGTTACATTCATGTATGTTTTGTATTTTAATAAATGTTGCTTAAACATTGCAATGACTTTCTCAGATGTACAAAACCAAAATTTATATTCGTTGCATTCTCCTCTATTTAGGTTTCTGTACTGCATACATGTGAGAATAAGGAAAGTCGTCATCGCCACTATCTTATGATTATGTTTGTTATATTCTAAAATATATTTATTTAATAGTCTAAGCTTCTTTTGGTTTATATAGTTAATAGTTTGTAATGACGACTTTTAGGGTTAATTTTTCGCTAATTGGTGTTTTTTCTTTTAATTGACCTTTTACTCTTTGGTGTTGGATCATTATTCTTCACATTTCACCAAAATTTGAATAAAAAGAGTAGACTTGAATTTAGGTGTTCAATGAATATCCCCTCCCCTCTCCTGTAACTATCGAACCGGCTGGGAATATACCGATCAATACGTTTTGAGGATCCATAAGAGTACATTTGAGCAACATTTGATCAAAATCGGCTCACTAGTTTGGACTGTAGAGCACTACATAGACGGCAGATAGATATAATTAAAAAACAAACATCTTTTGGTTTAAGGGAATCTCAAAACTGATTATTCCACTGAAACATTGACACTGATTTTTTGATCCATTACAGAACTTTCTCAATACTAAGTAAAAATATTCAACAAATTAAAAATTGAAGTGGATTTACTCGCTTAACTAAAAAATCAGAGAGGGAGAAAATCTACAGCAATCTTTATCTATATTTAGTAGTAGGTGAACTATAGGAGCATTTCAGCCAAATTTTGTAGTTTATACAATTCTCTTAACTTAATTGTTAAATTAAGGCTTCATATTTCAAAATGATAGCCTAAAACGGTTTTGTGAAAGTTATCTAGCTCATTTCGTTCGCTGGGTGATAAACATCATATTATATAGAAGCTAAGAACGTCTGTAATCCAATAATTCTGTTAACATTAGTTAGCGTGTCAGCTTTGGTCGAATATTTAAAAAAAAGTTCGATCAATCAATTTGTTCAAACTCTTTTCAAATTTGTTTATAAAGAGAGTAAGAAATTCCATTTACGTAATTATTTCATGAATAATTCGGTAGATATACTCACCTGTTGGGGCGACATTTGCTCCACCTTCGCTGCACTTGGCGACCAATTGCTTAGAATTAATTATATCCAGACATTGCAAAAATTTCCGCTCTGCCGAGTCCCGGAGTCGTTATAATTAAGTTAATAACAATTTGCATTAAGTTACAAGTCGTAGTTCGTTCAACTTGCGCTACTGATAGCGGTGTAATTAGCCTAACAACATTGCTGGTGCGCAAACTTTGCACAAACTATTCAGTGTTTTAATCTAATTAGTTCAACATTACTGTAATGTGAGTTCAATTTGTAAATCAACAATGAAAGAATGCACATATTTGCACAAATAGCTTTCCAAGATTGATATGAAATGACGGACTGAAGCAAGTTTCCTAAAATATATTAATTCTAAATGAACAATTTTAATTGTACATAAAATCTTTAAAAATTAAAATTTTCTTTTACAGAATTAAGTAATAAAATGTAGATTGACATTCAGACAAGTGGAGTGATCTATTTAACCTGTGTACTTCCCACAGTGCCTCGCTTTAGTGAGTTCCGGCTTGGCAGTTCCGAGCGACTGTAGCTGGCTCTACTCTACACCTTGTATACTTTCCTATCAGGTCTCTTTTGTTCTTTACCGACTCAGTCGCTATTAGAGTATTCAAGGGGCTAGTAGGCCTTTATTTTATTATTTTTTTATAAGGCTATATTATATTTATTTCCTTTAAACATCAAGAAAAAAACTTGTGTATTTTCTATGTAAGAGTTTGTGTGGGACAGTTTTTGTGTTAGTTTTGTCATTTAAAAAAATACATAACAATACGCACACTTGAGAATGTTTAATCTAACCACAAATTAAATTATCGTTATTCCAATTAATCGGCTGTTAATGAATTGTAATATTGCTTATTTTTGTAATGAATGTTGAAATGGTTTAAACTTTCAATAAACAGACACCTGATTTGTAAGTTCCTATAAACTTAATTTAAAAAATCCGGCTTCTTCGCGACCGACACTTTTTCATTCATGTGTACAAGTTTCCGATGATAGGACATAGTTTTGGAGTTAGTGTCAATTAAAATTTCGATTATAATCTTCTGGAAGAGATTATCACGGTCCTATTTAATGTTAATTTTAAGTAAATTTTTTGTTAAGAATTAGATAAATATGTGAAATCACAACATGCTATCTTCTTTTTCCTTTTCTCTACACTACTCATTTCCTTGTACGTACTTATATTTTGTGTACAAAATAAAAAATGGTTTAAAATATTTTATGAAATCTCTTATTAAACTTTGTATATGTATTTTGTATAAGTAATAATTAATTATATTAAAAAGAACGATGGAATTTTTTAGTTGCTGAAACAAGAAAATAAAACTGAAAATCCTAAGAACTAATGGACAGACTTTAATTAATAAAATTTGCTCATATCTCGAAGGGTTTTTCCTCCATTTTTCAATATCTATAAATTTTGAATAAAGTGTCATGAGACCAAAATTATGATATTTTACAAAATCGGCGTTAACCATTTAAAATTTTCCTAAAATGTAACTTGGAATAAAATGGTCTCCAGTCTCTTTCGAGAGTTATAGGTTAAAAATGGGATACAAACCATGAACATATTGGAAAACACCGGAATGATCCATTTTGAGTTGTGGTTTGGTTGGTGTAGCTGGTGTATCACTGAAGAGGACGACCTTGTCGTTGAAACGCGTCTGATACTTAGGCGTATTTTTTTTATGAGAATTGTGTTCTGTGTGTTTGTTATACTGTATAGTTTTAAAGTCAAGCTCAACATTTAATATAGAAAAATATGAGTTTAAATCTTGTGTTTTAATGTTAGTTTTCATTATATTACCAATAATGTCTGAACTGTTATTGTTTTGTTGATGTTTAAAAGGTTGCATTGTTGACCTTTGCCTTTCATCAAACTATACTTGATTTGAGATATGCTAACTTTAATGTTTCGATTTTTAGTAGAATTTGGAAGTACCGTATAATAAATCAGTGTGATATTGGAGTCGTATGTCGCTGATCCAAACGTATTTAAAATACTTTCATTGTTTATGGGGTGACATTAGTGTTATTTCTAACAAAATTTGTTATTTGTTGTCTACAACATGTTATTGATTATATATATAAACATAATTTTACAACCTAAACGGTACCCAACAAAAATAGAAAAAGAAATTGAAACCATCAAAATGAACATTTTTTTTTTAATTATGAATATTCACGACTTACCCTAATGAAATAGAAAGTGTTACAAATAAACAAATTCTTATTTTAGAAGGTATGGGGATTATTTTTTGAGATGTGTAACTAGATATAAATATTACATTTCATGTGGAACATTTTAAAGACTCATTTAGGCTTTAGTTTTTGACTGCAGATCCTATCTAAACTCTAATCTTATTTTCGTTAAATTGACCGGTTTGGTTTAACAATCTGAATGTTAAAACAAAAATTTCTTAGAGATTTTCATTGATTTACAAATTATTTTTTGGAAACTAACCATCTATCCCCAACATGGTTTATTACGTCAACACGTGTCAAATAAAAACCTACTCATGTTACCCTAATAAAAAGTTTCCGTTTTCTAGGATCGGTATAAAAAACCTAATTTATACAATTTTGTTAGGTTATGTATTTTCTATGGCTTCCTCGTGTTAGAAAGCAGCTCTTTAAATAGAAACCTAATATCTTTAAAATAAAACAGTAATAATAGATTTTATTGTCTATGGTATCATTAAGTTTGGATAGTTGGTTACTTTTTTTTTGTCTTTGTTAACAATTTGATTAGATCATAAAGTCCCAGTGCTGTGTTGCAACTCGCTTGGGTTACAGCTGTTTGTTGTAAATAATTGTAATCTTGTATTCTAAGGAACTTACAAACACGATAATCCTCACGTTTAATACGCATGCGCTCAAGAGATTTAGTGTTTTTATCTAAGTTGACGCGGTTGTTAGGAGGAATCATAAGCATACTTAGCTAATTCTGTTGACGAGGAACCTACATTTGTATTACATTGGGCTTTGGGGGTGTAGAGTGGAGCGTAGCGAGTAGATACTTCTTATTGTAAACATAGCTCGATCTCTTCTCGAATAAAGTTGTATTTGAGTTGACTTAGCAACATAAGCACCTCCAGGGGTACTTCATAGTAACCTCATGTGGAGAGTTGTTGTGCTATGTACAATGCGCATCTGACTATCAGAAATGTTACCTAAGATAGCCAAATCGCTAAATTAGGCACAGGTAAGGTACGGGATATTGCTTATATAGATGTTCCAAACTTCAGTACGGAAGTCTGAAGTAGGTGCTCTCCTCAGGTCTCAGATAGCCAGCTTTGTGTCCTCCTAAGTCCACATCTACTAACAGTGGACAATGAGAAAGCGCTTGTGTTGGCCAGGTAGAGATCTTTCACTCCTTTTGTCACTCCTAAATCTGGACTCTCAATTTCGAGACAAGGTGATGGAAATAGGAACTATTCGAAGAAGAAGCAGATATGTAGAAAGAGAGAGTGAATTATAAGCCCGTCAAAGAGCTTCCTGAACAGTTTACAGGGCTAGGATTTGAGAAAGATGAGGTATTTTAACAGGCCACTGTACTTTAAATAGACACATTTTGATAATGAAGAAGAGTGATCTACCAGATAGCGGCTGAACATTGTGTAGCTTCCAGTGAATATTTGATGTAAATTAAAATATTAAATTCTAGATTCGGAAACTTTGAATGTGGAGAATTGCAAGATATGGCCTTCTCTGGATGAGATGGCGAGTGAAAAGGGCCTTTGAGGTCTAAGAACAGGACTGACCGCCACAATAAAATAGAAGCATAATTCCAGTTTTGGTTTGTACGACAAGGGATATGCACCACCAATTCACCCATTTTTTTGTTCTTCTGGAGTGAATCAACATACATTCTGAAGAGTTGTTGCTAGATTTGTACAACTGCTTTAAATATTAAACAAATATTTTTCATAATTTCATCCAAATTATAGAATTTGTTTTAAATAACGAAAGACGTCATATCATCATAGTTTTCTGCATAATTTTTCAACAAACAATTTAACATTTAAAGTTTTTTCCATATCAAGTCGTTAATTTCTTTATAGTAAAATCGGTCTTAATATTTATATCGTCTTTTTAAAAACTTTGCGCTAAATATGTTAATCAAACTTTATGATTCATAGCAATCTTACCAAAAACGTCTGTTTGGTAATTATTGATCAAAAATCAAAAATATAACATGGATACCTTCTAGGTCTAGTGTTTCAAAATCAATTTTAAAGATTTTGAGATATTCAAACTTTTAAGACCGATAAAACCCGATCTATGGTATATTTGTGGAAGTGACGACCAAAATAGTTAGAGCCAACCAACTAATTGTTAGACAACTATTCTTATTAGTTTTGGTCTTAAGGCAAGTAACCATCAATTTTGAAGAACTCAAAAAATTAAAATGTCTGAAGGAATGATGAGAATATGGCCATATATAACAAACGTTGTACAATTTAACGCTACATTGTAATGGATTGCACAAATTATATTTTGTGAAAAAGTATAAATTGCTACTTAGGTAAACCCAAAAAGTTTAAAACACATTCTGATAATTTATAATGTAGGCTTTGTTAGAAAATGATCGCTCTTAAAAATAACTAAAACAATTTTCCAATTACATTAGTCTATAACATTGCTTTGTTGCAATAAATTTATTAATATTTAATTTTTACAATACAGTATTTCTTTTTGTTTCAGGTATGGGATACTATACTTGCTGAGTGCTGTTATCTCTGATTTCAACTATTGTAATCTCATTATATAGGTATGTTTATAATTAGTATTTTATTTTTAATACTACTAATAAAGGCAAACAAATTTTCGGTCATTATAGCCTTATAAAAAATAGAAAAAAAAGCATAATGTTTTTCCCTATATTGTTTAAAGGCAAAAAACCACTCGGTGATCATCGCATGAAATAAAGAATCCTAGCCTTCCAATACTAAAATAGTGTCAAAGTCAGAAAAGAACAGAGTTGGTCAAGAGAGACTTGATAGGGACGACGAAAGAGAGGGATCTAACCAAAGACTAGCCTACATGCAAAAGGGTGTAGATGCACCCTCGGGATTGCTAACCTCTTATTCACTAAAGTGAGAGCTCCTGCGAGTTAATTATTATTTTATTTGGCTATACAAAAGCAGACTGTAAAATTGTAGAAATCAAATTGTAAATACTATAACAGAACGAAATAAATTTATTAGTATTTATAACTTGACCCTCTGAGGTTTGTGAGAGAGAGAGTTGAATCACTGGTCAGACTTCAATGCAATGAACTTTTTGTACCTGAACTGATAGAAAAGTGAGATAAGGGTAGAGTGGTTTTTCCCAGAGTAAGTAGAACTAAAGTCCCTACGTCCATTTTTCTGTTTGGTTAACCCGCCTTTAGGACGACTGTTTACTTGTATCCAGTTTTCTAGATATGTATATTAACACGATAAACCATCTTGTTTATTGAGGTTAACATAAATGAACTGAGCAGTCTTCCAGATGAAAGTTTGTGGTGCTTATCTTATAAACAGTTATCACAAGTTTATGTATTAAATGTTTAATGTGCTGCACCCATCATTTTTAAATTAGATATTTTTAGTTTTATACATATTCGATCAATAACAACCTAGTAATAGTTATGATTTTAATTTAAGAAATTCTAGATTTTTCATTTTATTTAAAAAGTTGTTATCGATCAGGAATTATCAATTTGAGCTAGGATAAGAATTTCATGAACAATCGCACTTGATATATTAGAAAACAATGTGGTACAATCGGTGAAGGCTTTTCTAATATTAGTATAACTCTGTGTCTAAAGGTGTTTATGTTAAGTTCAGTTGGTGGGTTGGGTTTCTTGCACGTTATTACTTCTCTATCCTTATTAATCTAGCCAGAATTAAAGTATTCAGGAAATAAAGACTATTAAATAATAAACATTTATTTTGTATTTGTTAAACAATAAACATCATTCTATTAATGAGTTAGCTATTTCGTTTAAATTGTGGTAAAATGTGAAGGTTTTTGACACAGCACATAAACATATTTTGTTAAACAGCGCATAATCAAAATTGCAGTTTACCAGTAAATTTAAAAATACCAAAATAAATTTTTCCTACCGTTGTTGATTTTGGTATTTTTCAGCTTTTGCACCCTAAATGGGTAGACCGATGTTCATGTTGTTTTAGTGGATGAATTGCTTCAGTGGTCTAGTTTTGCAACAAGACGTCTGAAATTTTATTTTAAAACCCCATTATTAAATATTTTTACAAAAGTTGGTAAAAAGCTAACTCTATACCTATTTTCTTAAATTAAAAAATTACACAGATAATTTAAAAAAGTATGCAAAATTTTATTTTATTTGGATATATTATTATTAAACAATTATTATACCTAATAATGACACTCTGAAATACTCGTATGTGACATTAATTATCTCAATTTGTAATGTCTTTTGGAAAATATAATCTCAACACTAATTCTTAGACTACACTCTACTGTTATTAATATTATTTTACCTATGTATATGCAAGGTTTACAAAACGTTTTATTGAAATGTTAATTCAGTGCGCGACTCAAAATTAAATGAAACATTTTCAAGTATTACAACTGTAATTACAATTGTCAAAGCAGTTAAAAGGTAATTAATCCTACCCTGTGTTTTATGTTAAAACGTATCTATCACTCATGGATTTCTGATGGAACACGGGAATCCTCCACAATGCCCATTTTGTCAAAGTGTAGGACATCCTTCTAAGAGGTTATGCGTAGACATTCGCTCTACTCAATTCCAATCAGGCGATGTAGGAGATAATGCTGAGTTCCTTGATCGAGTATTGTCATTTTTGCGTCGTATTAAATTTTTTGAAAATATGAAAGAATTTTACATTTTATAATTGCAGGGTTTTGTTACAGCACAGTATATTTGTTGTTTATTTAATTTTATCAAATTAACTCGTTGGAGGGCCCATTTACAGCCCTGTAATATTTTAAATTCTTATTTATTGTATTTTATCATAATTTGTCATTGTAACTTGATGCAGCCCTGTTATCATTGTTTATTTATTATTATTATTTATTTATATAAAAAAAATTGTGTTGATTGTTAGCTAGTTATAGTATTGTATTATTTCTATTTACTAGGTTTTCATTATGGAGCATTTTATGCTCATTTTTTGTGTTTCGACTTTGGAGTTTCAGATCTTCAAGGATCTATGTTGAGCCAAGTTTGTATATTATGTTGATTTCATTAGATTTTCGTAAAATCATTAGTCTATAATTTTAAATTTTAGTTCAGTAATCTATACTATTTCCCCTCAGAGGCTTATTTATGCCCACTTGGGGATGCTTTCCTTTATTTAAAATAATAGAACATTTTATAGTAAATAAATGTAATGATTGTGGTTTATTCAATAGACTATATAGGAATTGCTGTTTTCCTTGTAATTCATATTGATCTGTAATACACCTTATTAATATATGGTAACATACCTGAGAAATAGAGTTCATTGACTTTGTTTAATTTATGTTTTTAAATGTTGTCAAACTTTATACCTATCCTTTCTTCGATCACCAATTGTTATAAAAATTCTAATTTTCTGACATTTCTGTTTGTTATGCTCCGCTTATTTGGCAAATGTTAAGTTGTATCCGGAATATACGACATAAAATGATCTTTATTGGTCGAAATAAACCAATTTTAATATATGTTTATATATATATATATATATATATATATATATATATATATATATATATATATATAAATGTATTACGTTTTGTTTTACTCTATCAAGATTGTATTAGGCCCTGCCAAAATATGTAACCACAAAATATTTTTACAACTCCGGTAAATTCCGTGTAAACTGCCATAACAGGAAGTGCAGTGTTGCCAAAGTATGACCTCTAGTTGTCACGTGACCACATACCGCTGTCTAAGCAACAAATAGACTCCGGGTATTTATAAATATTGTATTCCAAAGTTGAACATCAAATTCCTGTTCCCGCGCCTGGACCCGCCATGTAAGCAGTGTAAAGTGCAAAACACAAAGCACGCAGAAAACAGTGCAAAGCACGCGTCTTCTTTTGTCGTAATCGGATCTGTTTTCATTCACTATATCTTATCTAGACATTTTAGAAATGTGCACATGTTGCTGGCGGATTTAAAAGCTGACTGGATTAAATAAACAAACGGATATGGATAAACTGAAATATCAAGCTCTACATAGGTAGCTCAGAATATGAAGTTTACACGGATACGAATTAAAGGATTTATTTTGCACAATTTTAGACCATTGTCATCTATACTCAATGGAATTGAAGTTACTCCCCTCCCCTCATAGTTTTTTTTTTTTACGTTTTTGCTCAAGTGATGTTTTCGCATAAACCTTGGTGACACAAAATCACTGGCTTTTTAAACATTTGAAAATCTTTCACCCTAACCTCCGTCAGTTTGAAAATTTTAAATACAAAGGAGGTCATTGTAACAGGTCGGTAAAGTTTGCCTTTGTACTCTAAATACAATATCGCAAACGTAACTCGTAAATCATTTACTGTTTATAAAATATTTCAATTTTTAGTAATTTTAATATTTCAAGGTTTTAGTCTTGGGGGTTTGGATCCCTCTCTTTCCTATCGGGTTTTTGTTGACCAATTATTTTTCTATTCCAACCTTGAGACGCTATCGGAGTCTATATATCGGTTTTTTATAAGCCGATTATGACCGAGAGAGAAACAGGAGAATAAAAAGAAGTCTTTTTTAAAAGAAGTACGCATTAAATGGTTTAGGGCTGTGGTACAAATAAAATTTAAACTACAGTATCTTTATTGCTTTTAAGTTATACGGTCTTTAAACAATTAAGTTATACTTAGATGTATAATATGAAACCCAACGTTATAATAAATGAGGCAAAAACATTGCACAGACTTTCTCAGTCACCCATCCTGAAAAAAAGGGGGAAGGAAAGGAAAAAAAAAAAAAAAAAAAAAAAAAAAAAAAAAAAAAAAAATGTCATTAATTATATCAGGTCGTTAGTTGTAGTCCAAAAATGAAAATCAACCATCAACCATGGATGTCGTAATTGGCTGAAACGTGCTTGCTTGTGGTATAAAACATGCATGTCCTTACACTAGCTCGGGGGTTTAGGTCCACGGGTCTTCATATTAAATTTGAACGATATTATGTAGGCTATAGTAGATTTAGAGAAATTTTGTATTTTATAACCATCCTGTGATGCGATTATTGTTTGGAGAGATACGTTTTATTTGGGTTCTTAAATACTAAACTTGATCAAAATCATTAGAGACAATTTATATTTTGAGTTATACAAAAAATGTATGAAAAATAGTCCCAAGATATAGGCAAAATATGCTTACATACCAAATTTATTAAAATCTGTCCTCGCGTTTGGATTGTTGAGACCGACGCTCAGACATCATTCCAAAAAACACATTTTGTGACAAGGATTTCAAAATGGATATCTGCAAAATATTCTACATTGATTTTTGACCCATCATTTAACATTCTCTATATACTCCATTCATCGTTGTATCTATCTAAAATAAAAATATTTTGGGAACGATAGAAGATTTTGGAATTCCGTTTGAGTCATCGTATTTAGAATAATTAAGATAAGAAAACAGACAACTAACTGATCTGTCATTTGACTTTGTATTTGGCATTTTAATTTTTTTTACTTGTTTCAACCAAGTTTAACTAAGTAACGTTTAGAGTGATTATTAATTAACAAATATTTTGTCGTGTGCGTATTTTTTCAAATACATTTGCTCCGATGAGTGATTTTATTAAATTATTTTGATCAATTTCTTTGTTGGCCTACTCAGCTTCTATTTACAATTTTTAAAATAAATACATAATTTTATGCTGTAATCGTCGATCACGACAAAATCTTCATTAATGGAAGTATTTTTCACGTCTAAAATACATTTGGTTTGTTATTTGGCAAACTGATTAATATCATTTTTGTTTTAAACTATTCATTTTTGTTTCGTCGTTGGTTCTTAATTTATTTATTTCCTATTCCTCTTACATCATCTTGATTTTCACTTGGTATTACAATCAGAAATATATACACACTTTGTTACGCCCTCTGCTCTCTTTTAACCAGTCTTCCTGGTATTATATGTACTAATTAATTATATTTTCCCCTTATTGTTTAAAGCAAAAAAACTTCTGTGTCATTATCGTCTTATAACAAAAGGAAACAAGAACATAAAATAAAGGCGCCTAGCTCTCGAATACTCTATAGCTCATTTGTTATATGGTGGTGCTTGGAGGGAGGGCGTTCTGGTTTGAAGTGGGGAGATGGTTCGTAATACACTGTCTAGAAACACGCTGACGAAAGGACGGCGGAACGCTAACTCACTCGCTTCCCCCACCACTAAAAAGTGAGGGAACCTATTTGCCCGATGAAGGTCAAGCGCCACTACATAACAAATGACCACTAATAGTACCAGGGTCGAAAAAGAACAAGAGAGACCTGATAATAAAAATGAAAGAAAGAGATCTAATCCAAGATTATGTGAAAAAGGTATAGATCCAGCTAGAATACCTCGGGATTGTCAAGACCGTACTGACCAAAGTGAGTTCCTGAGGATCTTAACCAATTGTAAACATAAAGTTACACACATGTAACAGGATTTTCTTTATTAACGGTTTGAGGTACTATTTTGTTAAAATTTAGTATTTAGGGTATAGTTGGACAAGTTCGTTAACTAGAAAAATAGGTTGGCAAATTTTGTAATAACAGTCTACTTTAAAATTTCAATTTATTTATAATAACTTTCATTTACAATAATCTAAATCTACATTCAATGTTCCCCAATACTTCTATTAAATTATAATAAATCGTAGTTATATAACCTCAAAATTAGAAAGAAATTAGCAGTACTAATCTATCAACTTAATACCAATAGGTGTAGGACGTTACCCCCCCCCCCCCCAACATATTTGACAAGAATGGCTATGAAAAAACACAAAAGGAGAAGGAAGAATGCGCACAGGGCTTGTTTGTTGTAGATATTTACTTGCCGAAATTTTAAATAAATTTAGCTAGAAAATATTAAGTTGAATGTGAAAGTGACAGCTTTTTGAAACGATATTTCTCTAGTTATTTTTAGCTAAGTTTACCAAAGTTACAATATCTCATTTTGTGTAGCTCTGTGTTTACGAAGGTTGACGTCGGTAAACTGCAGATATTAAAAAAAGAGCAAAAGAAATCAGCGTTCTAGCGTGTTAGCTCTAATCTATCTCTACGGGGTTTTCTTAGCTCCAAAAATGAAATTCCATATGTTATTTAACGAATCTGTTCAGAACACATCCAATCTGATTTTACCGTTGCAAATTGTTTACATAATTGTGAATCGGTCTTCCACAACGAGTGTTTATCTAAGCCGGAACGTACACTGTTATGTCTTTAACATTCCATGAACTACATTGTACTTCGATAGTGGATGTCTTTAACATTCCTTGAACTACGTTGTACTTCGATAGTAAATTGTCTTTAACATTCCTTGAACTACATTGTAAATATGATTATTTGAACCTTAGTGTTGGCTGCCATCCATAATATAGAAAAGAGACTTTAACATTGTGCAACCACTTTGTCCCTTGTATCATGTTGCCTATTGTTTCCTTTCCTATCTGAGTAGACAATATTGTTGATGCATGCCACAGCCTCGTCTTTACAATATAGAAGTATCGTATTTTATTGAAGATTATTGGAAACTCGAATTGTTTGGAACTTTCCAAGATCAGATTAGTAATTTTATTTTAAAACAGTTATAATCCATCATTTGAAATTGAGCCACCCACAAATTATTTAATACTAATAATTTGCATATAAAAAACTGCAAAATTGTAATTAAAATAATGCCGAAAAAAAGTTTTGATATCTCAAAGGGTTCTGGAGAAATTACAGAGGAAATGTTTTTTATTAAAGAAACGTTACAAAATTGCAATGAAATACTAACTATTTGTAGTAAAAAGTGCAGTTAGGTAATGAAAAATTGAAATCTACCATGGACACAGTGTTTGAATAGGATTCTGTTTCTTTTTTTTGCCAGTTATTTCTGAACCATAATGTTTTTTACTTTCAATTACCCACTGGTTTGGGCCATTATTCTTCATATTTTACTCAAATTAGAACGAAATCGGTGTAACCGATTTTGATCAATTATCTCTTGTATATAAAACAGCACCGTGTGTGATTTTTTTGGATTTCAATTGATAACTCTGGAATAGGCATTATTGAAGAGATGCCAACAATATGTTGTGTTTGGATATGAAGAGGGCACGTTTCTTCACAATTCAAAATCGGTTAAATCAATTTTGAAAAAATCTGAATTATTTTGGTCCTATGGTACTCCTGCATTTTAGGCTAGGACATTCATATTTTTTAATAATGCCAAATAGTATGTTTTACACATCAAGACTTAGAATACACACAGTCCGATATTTTGTAAAAGATTTTCTTTACACTAGATTAGGCCTACCCTCAAAACTAATATTTCAAAATGTACAGCTGTAATAAATAATAAACTGTCCAACACTGGAGAACAGTATTCATGTTAGTCGTCGGGAGGAAGCTGTGATTCTTCGTACCTGTCTTCGCATCGGCCACTCCATGAAGGGAATCCTCCGCAATGCTCATTCTGTTATACAGTTCTGACTATAAAACACATTCTAATCGACTGTATTTTTGTAAATAAATGGGAGGAAATATTGAGGTAGTTTAAAACTATTTGTACTTTTTTCCATATATGTAGTATAGAGAAAGTCCGAAATGCACACAGCCTCTTGCTTTGAAACAGATTAAATTTATTCTTCTTGTATTTTCTGTCGACGAAATTTTAATAATGAAATGTTTTGACCGCTGGCGAGACAACTAAATAGACCGTAATGTGCAGTAGCGCATTCCATAGGAATTATTGTAAACTACTTGAAAGAAACGTATCAAAAAGTTTCTAAAGAAATAATGGTCACTGTTATTAATTTTCAAATTCTATTCCTTAAAAATATTTTAACTAATTTATATATCAGATCAATTAATTGCACTCAGGAATTAAACCTAGTAAACACAACACGTTAATCTCTCCAAGGTAAATACAGTAAAAGTATTTTTAAATTGTTCATTATATCTACGTATTTCAATTATGTTTAACTATTCGGATTCTTGGGTAAGTTATTTTTTAAAGAGAAAACTACTTTGGTATGTTAACATCGGTCAATTGGCAAGCATATTAGATTAATCCACGATTCTAATCTCCCTTTTTAATAGAAAACTATCGAATAAGCTCTTTTGGGGATTTGTTTGGTTTCGTTGAGCCTTTATTTTAATAACGAGACAGTTTAAAGAAAATTGGAATTTTAAGTTGGTCTTACGGTAATTTTGCTCTAAATTATGAGTTTTTTTCTAAATTGGTTTGTTTATAGGTGGTTTGTAGCTCCAACCGAAGAAGCCCTTTAGATGGGAACCAATCATTACATTGTCATTCTTTATTTTTGTTTAACCTATACATGTAGCACAGAACTTTGTAATTTTTGCTTTGAAGTGAATGATATATATCCTAGGCCGGACACCTGACACGTATAATAAATGCTCTGATTTCATTACTTAGATCGATCTGTTTAGGAAATCGTATGTAAAATTCTGACTCGGTAATCACCTCCTTTGTGCTATTCCGATCTTGAACGATCACTACTGATCCTGACCTTATTTAAGAATGTTATTGTTTATTTTTCAGCGGAGTGAGCGAATTTTTGTTATCTATAATTTTTGGCTTATTCCTGTAACATAAATTACACGCGGGAAGTTAAATAATACTGATACATTTTTCCTAGGTCATCGCGTTAAAAATAAATAAAAGAAGATTAAATAGAGACCCCCAAGCTCTGGAATACTCTAATACCGGCAGGATCCGAAAAGAACATGAGTTGGTTAAGAGAGACCCGATTGGAAAGATGAGAGGGCTCAGGAATAAATATTAGTGGATGGATGGTGGGGGGGGGAGAGAGTTCTAGGATGTGTTGAGTAGGTCAGGCTGGAGAGGGTCAGGGCGTCTTTTCTTTGTAATTATAATTCAAAATGTTAATTAAAGATGATGTTTTAATCCATCGTGGATTTTAAAACGCTCGGGATGTTAGACATCGAAAGAAAGAAATGATTAGCACGACTAAAATACATTAATAATTAATAATACCCATATTATATTACCTTTAAAATTTGGTGATTACTCCATTAGTCATATTATATTGTTAAGCAACAACATTTACACTTAATTTTCCAATTACCTGTATTTTAATAAATCTTATTATTCTATTCAAGTAAACATTATTTGTAAACAAACACTATTGAACGACGCGAGACTTGGCCCATACGGCTGATAGACCACCACTCTATACAGTATCCTCATGGTATGAATGTGTCCGGGGTGGAGAGGAAAAGAGGGGCCCCCACGCTTAGTTTGTTGCGTTTGCTTACAGCGGTACAACGCCAATAAAACAATATAGACCTCAGACACATAATTACTTTATATTTTGTTAGTTTTTTAGTTTCTATAACTTTTTTATAAATAAATATTGTGTCGAAGTAGGCAAAATCATAAGATAAGTGAGATGCAGTCTGTCACGAAGTTGTACCTTTAGGAATTAAATGTAACTAAGTAGTAACTTTTGTACCTAGTTTTATTGGAATGGGTTGTACCGTTAAGTCAGGCTAGGGAAGCTAGTAGAAGGGAGCACAAGCCCCAGACACATTCCTACCTTGAGGATACTGTATTATAGTGAAAGTCTAGGCATGTAAGAGAAAACTCCATTCACAGTAACATATGTATTGTCACTCTATAATCAATTGTCGTTTGTCGTGTGCCCAACTTTGCATATGCGTAGATGTTTAATGCTAATTTATTGTTTACCGTAATACTTTTTCCTTGTAAAATAATTAGTTTATTTTTTAAAGTATAGGACGATACTCACATCCTAAATGGTAGAATCGTGACGTGTTTATGTGTGTTATCATTGCTTGATAGCTGTAAAATAGACATTTATATGTGGTATCATTGATTTTAAGTACTAAATAGATAAGGCAACTCATGGTATGGCTTGAAGCTCAGAAAAGAGGCTCTGATGCTGCCATCTAACTGCCCACTATTCAACCCAAATATTGAAGTCTCAAAATTATACTTTATAGATAGCACTTAATTAGCGGTTTCTGTAAACATATGAAATAAGCCAATGTTTGAATTTGATGCTTGTCTTTTTTGTGTAATATATTTTCTTGGATCAGAATGACATTTAAAGTTCAAGGAAATTTGTACATATTCCAGAATGAATGGTTAGTATTGGATTGTTTTGTTTACAAACTCGGCTGTTGTTTGTCTTCCATGGGTTGCGATGTTGTAAATACTTGGTCCGTGAAATGTAGCCTAGATTTTTGTGTATAATTTATTTATGTTTGGAACTATTAGTTGAAAATATTTTTGTGATATCTTCAGAACTACAGTTTTAATTTACTCATTGTAATATTGTGTGGAAATGGCAGATTAATACTTGCGTCCAAGTGACTCCTTTCGGATAGTGAACTTTCATACGAAAACCTGTTTTAAAATATTAATTTTGTTTTCACTAAATCCATTTTATTATATTAGTTGCAATTATAAATAAAGTGACATGCAATGATAAATAGGATTGAGTTTTCACACATTCAAAAATGATGATTTAAAAAAAATATTTTAAAGTATTTCAATAATACAAATGGTTACTTGTAAATAACTTGCCAAATTTACATTTCTGGAAAGAACATACAAAATGGGTTCTGTTGTATATTCTTGATTTATTTTATTTAAAACAATATTTTTAGATACATAAAATGTTTTAAAAAATTGCTTTGCATTCAAACATTTTAAATTTCTTCTCAACATTTTTTCCCAATAAAACATAAATATTGGTTTATTTTTAATCGATATAATTTTTTTTATAGAAAATGTTATATAGTTTATTTTAGAATAAACTTGCTTTATAGGTTTGAGGGGGGGATCATACAAATTGCCTTTAAAAAACTAGACAGCTAGGCAAATAATAGACGTAAAGTTGTCAATTTTTGCTTTAAATTAGCATTTTTATCAAACTTTTTTCAGCATAATAGAAATCTTATTGGAATGATTGTTGAAACATAAAAATATTGTAGTTATAAATGAGTATCCATCAGACGAGCAGAGTCTTGGTGCTTTTGAAACCTTTGCGTCCTGTCCTGGCAGCTCTTATGTCCAGTTGCATTGTGGTAAACCTACAACAAAGTTTTTATAATCTGCGAGTTATTACTAACGTATTCCTTATGATATGGATTTTAGAATATGCATATTAAAGTTTCACATTTCACTTATGGACTAATAACTCACTACTCGAGATTATTTGATTTGTTTCTCCTAGTTTTTTAAAGGTAAAAACCTATTGATCATCATCTTTATCACCCAGGTATAAAAAGAAGAAAACACACCTTGCCTCCGATTACTCTAATAAGGGTTGGAAGAGAATGACAGTTAGTTAAGAGAAATCTGATAGAAAGATGAAAGAAAGGAGTCTAATCCAAGACGACATGAAACAAGGTGTAGATCCGTTGGGTAAGTAAAAACCTGACTTAAACGCTAAATTTCACTGAAATATAATTAAGGATAAAAAAGACCCCTAGCTTTCGAATACTCTAATAGGATCGGAAGAGAACAAAAAAGTTGATCAGATGATATAATTGAAAAGATGAATGAGAGGGATCTAAACCCAAGACTAAGTGAAGAAAGATGTCCTCAGTTAACACCCGACTAGCTTGAGGGAGAGATTTTTAGAGATAGTGTCGAATAATGTTTGTTTACATTGGTTATGGGTGTTGCTGAAAGTAATTGCAATGTTGGTTGGTGTACCATTGTTTTGGAATTGCCTTCTTTCTACGGTTATTTAGGGTGAGACTCTGAAGTAAAATTTGACACTTACTCACTTCCTTACCTTGTCATTATTGTTGGAAAATATAGCCCTAATAGTACTAGAATTGCGATTTGTCGCGTAAGACATTAAAAATATTAAATTCAACGATCACGAAATCAGATGATTTGTATTAACAGAGTTTTAAATACGTTGAGAGATTGTGAACTACTTCCTCTTTACATTTTTCTGCCGACAATTGTTTGTCAATTAATAAAATAAAATTGGTTCTAAATCATTACACGTTGCAATCCCATCTGTCTACTTGTGCCATTCCTTACGTCGCATACACACGGCCTCTCTGTCTATAGAAGGTTATGGCTACGTAATCAACAGTCAAGAGAAGCGATTCTCTCTATTGTCGTTCAAGGTCACTGTCAAGGACATTATCCTACGGGTCGTTAACGTCGAAGCGAGGCCATTTTAGGTAACTTAATGAAACAGGTAGTGAAACAATTAGACACTTGTTGTGTGCGGTATAGAGAGGCCTATTCGAGGAGTCTACGGTATCGATTATTTAATAAATATGGACGAACTATCTTTTATAGTCTTCCTAACAGATTATACAAGTCTGTATCAGTAGGTAGGTCTTTATAGCTCAATTATGTATCTACTTTAAATGTTGTATGTGATTTTTAATTTTTTTCATGCGGAAATCTTCAAATAATTGAATATTTTTTGAAAATGGAATTGAAGGAAATATATTTATAAAACCCTATTTATGTGTAAATACTCAATGTTTATTTTAATTAGTCAAAATTGACTAAACACATTTGAGAGAGGTTCCGATAGTTTTTCTCGTTGCTGTGGTTTTGATCGTAATGGGTTTTTGGACTCAATTCTATTCTCTCTTTTTGGTGACTGTCGTGTAATCTACAGGGGTCACTTGGTAACTCAGGTCCTTGTGGGTGTTGACATTGTCTCCAGTAGCCACGCTTGTTTGAGGACTCGATTCTTGTAGCAGAGTTCCTCATCTTTGAATGTTGCTTTTACTAATCTCATTAAAAATTTTAATTCTGAAATATATTTAGAAATGACAGTCAATTTTACTTGTTTTAATCAAACTCGGTTTGCTTGTTTGTAAGAACTTCTTGCTCGGTCTCTTCTCGGCTACGATAGCCTTTTTGTAATCCGATTTCTAGATTAGACGGGAAGAAAGGACAGGAAAGAGCGGTTTTATCCCAGAGCATAGCAGGGACCGAGCGAGAGTAGAACCGATTAACTCGACAGAATCTTTAGAGTTCAAGTGTAAAACTTAACTGACTCCAAAGAACTAGAAGGGCAGGCGCACCTGGAGCCTCTCGGCACAACACCATACCCCCACTCTATAGAAAGGTAACGGGAGCACACTACTACCACCATGAAACTATTCCTCAACTCATGCTCCCATGGTACTCATTTCGGCAAAGTTCCCCAAGCCACGTTTGATGAGTCACCGTCGGGTCGCTTACGCGATACCTTCCCCCACCAAATCACCTACTAGGGCGGTGCCTATTACCCGCCTGCTAGCTCACCAGATGAACCTGGAAGCTATAAAGATTTCCCCCAGTTTTCTTGGGACGACATCGTGGGGTATAGTGCACAACTCGATTTTAGGAGGATCCCTTCTCCTATACCTCATGATAGCAAGGTTCCCCAAGCAACGTGTGATGAGTATCAGTCAGGTCGCTCAAGCGATACCTTACCTCACGTCTGTTACCCATCTAAAAATTATCATAACTCGACATACCCACCTTGGAGCCTGATGAGACAACTCTCAACCACTTAACATGCCAATTACAGGAGTCTGGTTATTCGCCTCCATACTGTACGCAGTTGGGGCGTACAGTATATCCGATGGAACTCTAGAGATGCATTGCCTCCGTCTTTTTAGACCTGTTAAAAAATTTATACATTATATTAACGGCTTACTTTTACCCAGCTTTGATATTGGGATAGCCGTTATTGACCAGGACGACAACATATCTGGATTACCACCAATGTAGTATTTATACTTCTTCTACAAATTACATATGACATATTAAAATTAGATAATTTATCCGAATAAAGTTCTTTGATTTAAAAATAGTTTAGAGACGAGGAAATGATAGAAGATCGCCGCCGGTTATATAAAGTATAACAACCTGGTACTAAAATATCTAAAAGCTGGATGTAACCCAAACTGCATCTAACACATGGCAAACTTCCAGGCTTTGTCTGATGGCTCAATTTACCGCAGTTGCATCAGGTGAATCACTTTCATTGTATGTGACCGCCACATAACCTGTATATTATCATAATGATAAGTGATTTCCGGGGATACCTGAATTTCTGAATCATGTACCTCAGTGATTCATCTATCACTGGAATAAAATTGTTAGTGATCAAGAAGAATCTCTGTTACGAAATTTCCAAGTGTTTTCATGATCATTTGGATTTCTATAACAGAATTAATAATGTGTTTTGACTTTATACAATGTTTCTTCTAAACCGATGATACGATGATAGTCTATTAAGTTGTTGGTAATTAAAAAATAAAATCTAAACATACATGGTAAGATAAAATAAATAAAGAGCTTGACTTGTGAGATAATATTAGTTGAAATAAAACTTGAACACAAGATCTCACAAAAATGTCAAAAATTACGTTTACTTAATCAAACGCGTTTCAACGACAAAGTCGACATCCTCAGTAATACATAAGTAAACTCTAACTAACCTAGCACTGCGCCAACCACCGTATATATACAAAAATAAAGGGGCGTTGCCTAAACTTACTTTCTAAAGGGGGGGGGGGGGTTAACAGGTTCATCGCGTCATTCTAAATAACTTAAAGTTAACATCTAACTAATACAATATTCTGAACTAATCTTATATCTAACACAATATTTTATATTTTACTTTATTATAGAATTTTGTATCGGGCCTAATTCATTAGTTACAGTTATATTATGGTACTTGTCAATTTAAAAAGTTTCCCTTACAACTTTTGTGTTTAATTTAGTAACAATTTTCTATATTAAAGTAAAATATAAAATGTATTGTTAGATATAAGATTAGTTAGATGTTCTGTTGATGTAGTTAAATAATTTTTTAAGTTAGGTTAATAACGCGTAGCACCTGTTAACGCCCCTTTAGAAAGTAGGTTAAGCCACGCCCCTTTAGTTTTGTATAAATATGGGGGTTGGCGCAGTGCTAGGTTAGTTGTAGTTTAGGGTTTGTAACTCATGTATCACTGAGGATGGCGACTTTGTCGTTGAAACGCGTTTGATTAAGTAATTTTGTGAGATCTTGTGTTCGAGTTTTGTTTTATCTAATATTATCTCATAAGTCAAGTTCAATATTTATTTTTACATGGTAAGTTTGCGGATTTTTCAGTTCATTTTTTAATCGTAATTTCTTTTACTGCGATTTTGCGAACTGGTTTGGGTCATTATTCTTCAAAATTTTATCAAAATGTAACGGAAGTTAGTGGAACCGATATTGAGAAATTATAACTTTTAACGGCTCATTTCAAGGCCGATTTTTTCTACTGACAACTTTCGAGTCGGAATTTTTGAATATTTATCGAACATTAAGTTTTGGAAATTATCAGTTTTCGTAAACGTGGTAAATTTTGAGACATGTCACCAAAATTGATCTATTTCTTTAGACAGTAGTACACTGGATTAGAAAAAAAAGTCATATTCCAAAAACCATTTTATTTAAAAAAAAGTACTTCTATTAATACTAACATAGTCTACAATATTGATTGTTGAAAATAATATCTCATTTCATTATATTACAAACGTTGGTTTATCTTAGAAAAATTGTGGGCTTTCATTTTGGGTATCAATAATAGCTGTAAGCTAAGTATAAATTTAGTAATCAAGATATTGTGGTTGTTAGGATAAACAATATTCGGTTACTATGTACGACGTAGAATACTTATAAGCAAGGACAAACAGTGGTGATGCGAGACGTATGTTGTGATAACTACGGTTGCTATGGTAACCACTTGCATCATCCCCTTGTCGGCACAATTCATGTCATGGTCAATGTAAGTAAATAAGCGAAGACCGACCCAAACTGTTCGGATACTATAAATTCATTGAACGTTTCTCAAACAGGCTCTAACGATTACGTTCAAATTTTTGATATAAAGTAAAGACCGATCACCGAAACATGGTAGGAATGTGTCTGGGGTGGAGAGGAAAAGTGGGGCCCCCACATTACGTTTGTTGCGTTTGCTTTCAGCGGTACAACCACAATAAAAAAAATATAGACCTCAAATGCTTCTGTGTAAACGCCTACCGTACTTTTGTTTCTTTTATCGGAGTAAATAAGAATAAAACGTTTACAAAATTAAACTTTTTGAATTAACTTGTACTTAAACTTTAAGAATTAAATGTAGCTAAGCTAAATATAGCTAAGCTTTAAGAATTGGGTACATTGTTTTCTTAGAATATGTTGTACCGTCAAGTCAGGTTAGGGAAACAAGTAGAAGGGAGGACACGCCCATTACACCAGACACACTCCTAGTCTGAGGGTACTGTAGTTGGATATGTAGACAATGTGGTCAAACAGATTTTAAAATTTACAAAGGACATAAGTTGAACTAGATCGACTAGGATTAAGTTAGTCTAGGATTAAAACGTCTTAAAACCTATACTTTGTAGATGATGGATGTCTTAAGTTTATCTATCAAGGGAACGATTTTTATCATTTAAAAAAAACTCCCACTCAAAAAAAAAACCTGGGAGGGTGTTACCTCAAAGTATCACGCATAGCAATAGCGGCTCTATCGTATTGCACTATAAATATAACCTTAGCTTGCCTTTTCTTCTACAACTTAAGTTGATGTTGACCTTTCCACTTCGATCTGTGAGCTGTCTTATTCCATCTACCTATTCTCATTATGAGGAGGTCGCAGTCATAATGTCTAACCACTACCATTTCTTCCTTATGGTATAGTCAGTCTCTTTATCATAATTTGGTTAGGTATCCGAGTCTCTGCTCTCCTCCCTAGATGGCGCCTAATGCCTTAGGACCACTTTATTCTTTAGACTCATACAAATACCCTTAACTATACAATCTGACTAGCAATTACTAAAGTAAAGTAATAATATTTTATGGCTCAATAAGTAGTTAAAAGAATAATCTTCAATGAAATAAAATGTTTAAAAACTGAAAAATTTAATTTACAAAATAATTCTCCTACGTATTATGCTTATCGTACGTCAAATAATTTAATTCAGCAACTGAATGGAAAGGATATAATTTTGCAGTAGATCCTGGGTAACGGAACTACAGACTATATTGCGAGGGAGGCAGTATGGTGTCTTCCTATTTGCGGTCAGTCCTATTTGCGGTCAAGTGTAGTTTTATGAGGGGACGATCAAGGTCCTGGGGGTGGAAGGGTTTCCAGTTTGCGGTCACGTCTTGAGATGTAGTTAATTTCTACCCGACCTTTGCATACCTAGCCACTAAATACATAACAGAATAATTTGACTCTAATCACAAATCATGTCTAGTTATATAGGTTAGTTTAGGTAATATATGATTGCAAATTGGAAAAATATAATTAGAGTAGCCCAAGATATTTTTGGGGTGACCGCAAACTGGACGATTTTACCTTCGACCGCTAATAGGACTGACCGCAAATGGGACACAACCGGCAGTATCGGCGTTCACTCTGTAGTTTTGTGTAGGTATTACATTTTGTACAAGTTAAAATCTGTATACAACCTAGGGCATTTAAAAGACAAAATATTGCAAAAGAAACAGTTTTTACCAGGTATGAATGGAGCAACCAGGTAGGGAGTGACACTACCGAGCTATGATTCGCAGTCAATCTGACATGTATGAACACAAAAGCATTTGAAATTTTCGCATCTTTTGCCAGTGCTTTATATATAATATTTCTATCTGTAGATTTGCTTACCTTCCTTCTCTCAAGGAAACTGTCAGAATTATTTTCGTCAAATTCACTTATTGGAAAGGAGGTCACACCCTTTTAATAAAGGAAAGAGGTAGAGTTGTTACCGGGATTGACTGTCAGTTTGTTTTGAGTGCATCTTATACTAAAAGTTTTATAAATTAATTACGGGCTTTAAAGGTAATACGGGAGTCGTAATGCGAGACATATTGTGATGACTACGGTCGCCTTGGTTACCACTTGTTGCACCATTCCCTCCCTGCTCTGTGTTATTATATTGAAATTAAGAGCGGCTGTGAGCTTACCTGTAGTTTTAAATCTAAAATTTAATATTTGACTGTTTAAATCAAAATACAGGTGGGGATAAGAAACACCTGCCATAAATTAGAAGGTAATCGTGTTTATTACTATAAATTATTTATTTAGAACCTTGTAATGAAATAGGAAATGGCTAGAATCGATATGAAAAGTTAGATATTATTACAAACCATCACAATAAAGTTCTTTAGAATACCCGACTTTGTTCCCGATTGATAAAAGTTGGTTAGTTAATTTTGGTCTCACTCTGTTTCTCATTTGCACAATATCAGCTTTGGTAATTTCAAAACGTTAAATCATTGGATTGAGCATTTAATTTACGAAATCTGCTCGTATCACATGTGTATGTTGGTAAATGGTGTACCAGATGTCACCATTTTGATCATAACTTATTTTAGTTTATAAAATTTGAATAATAAATAAAATTGGTCAGTAAATTAAAAATAGCGACCGATTTTTCGAGAATAACCTGTAACTTCCAGCTAATTTAAATCTTTAAAATCAGCATCCAGTGATACCCAACATTGATTTACGACAAAAATTAAAAAAGTTATGTAACTCAAAGTTGATTAAATGATTATGAAAGGTTGCACAACTTAGACAGATTTGAGTTTCATTAAAATATTGTGACATGTCCTTCTTTTTATCTAAAAAAAAGCCCATATCCAAAAACCTGAGACTCAAAGAGTTAATACGTAAGGTAAGGTAGGCCAACTAGCAGATATAAAAAATAAACAGCAAAATAAATTAAAAATTTTTCATGATAAGGCCCTGACTGAATATTTTCCTCTTAAATTGCTACATTTCCTTCACATATTTTTGAATGTTTATTAAAGCGTTAATGAACTATTTGTCTTTTTTTATGTAGAATAATATTATATTTTGTAAAATGAGGCTAGCTAATTAATCTAATGTAAAATTAACCCTCCATTGCAATATAGTGTTTGAGACCATTACAATTTGTGACATTTCCTTCTTTTTTCTAAAAAAAGGCCCCTATCCAAAAACCTGAGACTCAAAGAGTTAATACGTAAGGTAAAGTAGGCCAACGAGCAGATATAAAAAATAAACAGCAAAATAAATTTTAATTTTTTCATGTTAAGGCCCTGACTGAATATTTTCCTCTTAAATTGCTACACTTCCTTCACATATTTTGAATGATTATTAAAGCGTTAATGAACTATTTGTCTTTTTTTTAAATGTAAAATATTATTATATTTTGTTAAATGAGGCTAGCTAATTAATCTAGTGTAAAATTAACCCTAAGCAAAACTCCTTATTAAAAAAAATCGCCTTCTTGTTATTATAAACTAATTGAAACCGGCGGAAGTTTAGCCAGACTTTGTTTAATGCACGAAACCTTGACCACCGTCCAGTACAAATTAACGATTTTTTGATTAAAGTAGCAATTACACAAGAACAATGTTGAATTATGTATATATTAATTTAAGGACGTAGCAGACGCCTCTCGAGTTTTATTGGCCAATTAGTCGCATCCAGATTTTGTAAGATGATAAAACTTTAGTTAATTGTGACGTCAGGGATATTAACAAGAGTGTACTTCCGGTCAAGATAGATCTTAGTATATAGGTGGTTGAAGCTTAGTTAAATCACGTGGAGCTCAATTTAAATATAAGTTTGAAGAATTATTTTTGAGTGCTACAAAAATTGCTTCTAAACATTGTCATTATCCCCAGTTACTTCCAGAATGATATTGGTTTAAGTCAGGCGGTTTTGTACCTTTACTTTTCAATGAAATATGAAATCATTATAATACGAAGATTCATTTAGAATATTATTTTTTATAACGAAGTTTTCTTGTCTTTGGCTCTTTACCTTTACCTTCGAGGTGAATATTGATTAATTTTCATGTTTTTGACCTAAGAAATCAGCTAATAAGAATACACTAACGGACTTGTCGACAACTTTGTTCACGATATGTTCAGAATGTATAAAGTACAGAAAACTATTCTGGCTGTTAGTATAAAGTACAGAAAACTGTACTAGCTGTTAGTATAAAGTACAGAAAACTATACTGGCTGTTAGTATAAAGTACAGAAAACTATACTGGCTGTTAGTATAAAGTACAGAAAACTATACTGGCTGTTAGTATAAAGTACAGAAAACTGTACTGGCTGTTAGTATAAAGTACAGAAAACTATACTGGCTGTTAGTATAAAGTACAGAAAACTATACTGGCTGTTAGTATAAAGTACAGAAAACTATACTGGCTGTTAGTATAAAGTACAGAAAACTATACTGGCTGTTAGTATAAAGTACAGAAAACTGTACTGGCTGTTAGTATGAAGTACAGAAAACTATACTGGCTGTTAGTATAAAGTACAGAAAACTATACTGGCTGTTAGTATGAAGTACAGAAAACTATACTGGCTGTTAGTATAAAGTACAGAAAACTATACTGGCTGTTAGTATAAAGTACAGAAAACTGTACTGGCTGTTAGTATAAAGTACAGAAAACTGTACTGGCTGTTAGTATAAAGTACAGAAAACTGTACTGGCTGTTAGTATAAAGTACAGAAAACTATACTGGCTGTTAGTATAAAGTACAGAAAACTATACTGGCTGTTAGTATAAAGTACAGAAAACTGTACTGGCTGTTAGTATAAAGTACAGAAAACTGTACTGGCTGTTAGTATAAAGTACAGAAAACTATACTGGCTGTTAGTATAAAGTACAGAAAACTATACTGGCTGTTAGTATAAAGTACAGAAAACTATACTGGCTGTTAGTATAAAGTACAGAAAACTGTACTGGCTGTTAGTATGAAGTACAGAAAACTATACTGGCTGTTAGTATAAAGTACAGAAAACTATACTGGCTGTTAGTATAAAGTACAGAAAACTATACTGGCTGTTAGTATAAAGTACAGAAAACTATACTGGCTGTTAGTATAAAGTACAGAAAACTGTACTGGCTGTTAGTATAAAGTACAGAAAACTGTACTGGCTGTTAGTATAAAGTACAGAAAACTATACTGGCTGTTAGTATAAAGTACAGAAAACTATACTGGCTGTTAGTATAAAGTACAGAAAACTACACTGGCTGTTAGTATAAAGTACAGAAAACTGTACTGGCTGTTAGTATAAAGTACAGAAAACTGTACTGGCTGTTAGTATAAAGTACAGAAAACTATACTGGCTGTTAGTATAAAGTACAGAAAACTGTACTGGCTGTTAGTATAAAGTACAGAAAACTGTACTGGCTGTTAGTATAAAGTACAGAGAACCGTACTGGCTGCTTGGACGCAATTCTGAACTTTCAGTGAAAAATAAGTTTAAAATATACAAATATTAAAACTTAGCCAATTGTGAGGTTTCACAAAGATATTAAATGTAAAAATATTTTTATTTATTTATTTTTAAATAAACTACTTATAGGAATAAATGCTCCGTGGTACATACGTAATAAAGATTTACATCGTGACTTACACATCAACTTGGTACCTAATGAAATGAAGCAGAATGCAGTGAAGCAAAGTAAACAACAATTATGAAATGGTGGCAGTACTTGTGATAGACATTGTGCACAGTTTTAACTTTTACTTTATTTCCGTTAAACTAATGAAAACGGAGGAATGTGTAACACCAAAAAAAAAAAAAAAAAATTCCATCAACCTAATTCAAACCTGCTTAACCTTTGACGGTTCAACTAGTTCGAACTACACAAGATAAGCACGTCCTCTGGGAAATGAGCTATACCTCTCCTCACACGCCGTCTCAAAAGGACTAAAACCCATAAACTGCCTCAAGACACACTTGCGAAATTTATTTGTATAACAATTAGTTACTCGTGGTTTTTTTTATAAAATAAGAAATTATTAGTAGGTTTTGTAATAAATTTGGTACTACTGACAACCCTGCAAGGACAGGTGTTCAAAACGTCTCTTCGTAAGTTTATATGTTCAGTGAAAGATAATTCGCTAGATACTTATTTACATTAAGTGTTGTCTCTTATTGTTTTCGAAAGATAAGGTCACTCTTCTTGTTTTAACGCCAAACATCTTTGAGCGGTATTTTGTGTATAAAAGCACTGAATCTAGAGAAAGTGGTTTCAATTTCCCAATTGTTTTGTCAGTTATTATATAGTTTCTTTTGCTGCACCCGGAACAAGAAATCGGTTGGTGTTAGATCAAACTTCGAAATTATTTGGTTGCCTAAGAAAGTTTGAACTAATGTTTCCAGATTACGCGAGCTAGTGTGTCAACGTTGTTGAACGTTAGTGTTAAATATTTAATTTCTTCGAGTGATCCTATGAATGGACAGATAATGTCACAGCAATATAGTTTTAAATTTATTTTTGTTTTTGAAGAACGTGGGCAGCATTAAGAGTTTGTAAAATTTAAATCGTGCTTCGAAAACAAGGAGCAACTACTTATAATGAGGTTGTAACGTATTCTCTCTTATTTCATTATGCTACTATATTACTTCCAACACTGTACTATTGTATCATGTGGGAGATAATTTGTCCCTAGAAGATTCCACAGCGGCCTCTGTATATGTTGCTCGCAGTAGTTTTGTTGTATATGATTGTTTGTTTAATCTTTGAACGAATATCCCAGACTGCTCGTAGACTTGAATACTAATATTTGAACTCTGTCCGGAATTGGTGTTTATCTTTAAAACAAAACACGACATTACAATGATGATAACTGTAAGAATAGTAATACTACAGATACGTTGGTTCAATGGGAAATTCCATCCCACTACGGATCTGAAAAAGGAAGAAAAGAAGAAAAAAATGACTTCTAAATAAAAGACATAAATTAAGACTTCAAGTCTTCGAATATTGTAATAGCGTCAGGGTCGGAAAAGAACAAGTTGTTAGGAGAGAGACTTGATGAAGGAGAGGGATATAACCGTCAGCATTACCACGTCCGTACGCTCCTGTAATGATTCCCTGAGGGTTCGAAAACTCTAATAGTTCCAAGGTTCGGAGGAGAACAAGAGTTATTCCAGAGAGGGTTGATGGGATAGATGAAAGAGAGGGTCTAAGACTGAAGAAAGATGTATATGCAGCTGGAGTACTTCCGGTTTACCTTACCTTACTCACTATACGAGAGCCCTTGAGGAGGCACTACAGAATGAATATGCTTGTCTTAACTCCTCAAAAAATAAACAATAGAAGAAATTGGATATCCCGAATCGAACATTTTAAAATTATAATTTTTACTCCAGTATTAGCTACATTATCGGAAAGAACCAAAACTATCCATTGGCGAGAATCGCGTCTTAATGTTTCAAGCGAGCAATGAAATGAACAACATGTGGCAACTTCAGTCACCAACTGAAATTAAACACAACTTTATGCAATAAACACTTTATTTCTTCTAGACGACATTTCAGTGAATAGGTTAAAGTCATCATCCTCTGTTGCTACATGTACACAAACCTTTTTGACATTCACTGTCACGTTTCAATGGACACTGTTTTTATCAAATTTAGTGCAACCAGTCACCAATAAAGGTAGGTAATTGTGATTTTACAATCACTGTGAGAGAATCACAGATCACAATCACTGATACAAGCACGGCAAGTGAAGTTAACTTTACATAAACACAACTTCATGGGCTGTTGGCTGTTGCACGGGTTGGTTTGAAATTCAAAGTTACATTATTACCGTGGTGGAAGGAAGGGATTATCACCTTATTATATACACAGTATACAAAGTACTTTTAAATATGGTAATCGCAGAAAAAAACAACTTCTTTTTATTTACTGATATTCGCTATCATGATCTGAAAAAACAATATTCTCGACATGCCGTCTGATTTCTTGATCGTTGATTCTATGTAATCTCGATAGTGACAAAAAAAAATTAGCATTTAGTTTTAATGTTTTTGTACGGGTTACTCTTGTGTGACGATATAGAAACCTATTGAAATTAAAAGAGGACTTATTTTCCATACTGCGTTTCAAGTTTAGTGGCAGTATACGAAATGTCTTTACTGCGTAAATCAAATGCCAGTTTCAGCACTACTAATCACAATGAAAACATTCGATTATTACGCTAAATCACATTCTCTTTTAACAATTTAACTTTTTACCATTTATATTTTCCCCTTTCAAAATACGCACATATTTATGTGTTGTATACTTATTTTGTTTGTTTTATTATAAAAAGCATAAACGTATAATAAATCTGTCCATATTTTATTTACATTTAAAAGCAATGCGAATTTGTTGTGTATCCTTGGCTGCTAACGTTTTATTTATGGGCCAAATTTTACTAAACCTCCCTAAACACATATAATAGCAATTTTATTATATTTATTTCAATTGTTTTTTTTGGATGGATAAGAAAATTATAAAAAATTTTAAAACATGGTATATGTTTTTGATTTATAAATTACACACAAATGATAGCTGTATAAAATTTTTTCTAATATACATATTGAACATAATTATAACTTCTATAATATAAGAATAACTGTATTATACAGAATGCCCAAAAAGTAGAAAGCTAAACTCTGGCAGGTAATTTTCGACTTCAAAACAAAGAAAAAGTTGCTTTTTTGTTAAACGGAAAACGAAATACTTAAGTACAAAAATGATTCGTTTTCGATGTATCCTTATGCTTGTATTTTCCAAAAACGAAAGATATAATTTAAGAATGATTCCGCATTTTACAGAATGTTTTATACTATGTATTTACAGTGTACTACACAATAAATACAATAAATATTTAGTTAACCGTTTCCAAATGGGGCTAATTAAAAATGTTTGATTCCAAATATCTCGAAAACCTCGATTTTATAAAATATTTACTAAGTACAAAATTTGTAGTCCTATTAATTTTTTTTAGTTTAGTAGTTAGTTTAGTTTTAATCATCCAGTAAACATTCTTATAAACTATTTCAGTTAATTAACAAGTGGTGAATATTTCGTCTATCTTTCAACATACAATTACAATAAAGATATAATGTTCAACATTATTTTGTATTGTATTCTCTACAATTTGGAGATATAATCAACAGTTTTAAATAAACTCCATTTGAAACAGTTAGGTAAACAAGTATAAGATTTTGTGGTACACTGCAGACTAATAGTAAACAAGTTTCAAAATTTGGTATCCATATCTCTGTCTGTTCTGTAGTCATAAAGTTTTGAAGCAGATAAACAGATATTTGCGCATATGTTTATAGGAGATTTTTCTTTTATTATGATTATCAGAATTCTTTTGGAAAGATTGACACCTTGCTGCACCCTGCATTCTGTACGTTCACTTTTCATTTTATTCACTTTTTTGTTATGGAAGATGTATTATACAAGGTAATTATTTGTTTTCTTATTTATCTGTATTCTAGTTAAAAAAAAAAAAAAAAAAAAAAAAAAAAAAAAAAAAAAAAAAACAGAACAAAAGTTCTGGTTCTGTAGCTTTTAATGAAATGTGCTGTTTTTCTTCAATGATAAATTTTCTACGTGTGCATTTTCTGTTACATTTAAATCGACGTTTTTTAACGCGATGATGACTCCTAGGTTTTTGTTTTTAAACCAAAAGGAAAATAATTTAAGTGCTTAATAGGGTGGTTTCTTGTGCCAACTCGAGGAACGATATATTTTTAAACATACTAGACCTGAAGTTGTGCAAGGGAAGAGCAGATTGCTAATGGACTGAATAGATTTATTTTAGTTCTGCATATTGTAGTAAACCTCTCCAATTCCACACGGGTAAAACAATACATTCAATTTGCATGGTATTCATACATAAATTGTAAAACATCTAATTAATTACACAGTACTACGGTATCATGATATAGTTACTTCTGTCTCTCTGTTTTCTACAAACTGCTCCGATATCTTCATTCCATGAACGTTGTGGTCTCTGTTTTTTCCTTCTGGAACTGTCTCCATCAGAATTATGTGGCCTCAATCTTTGAGTTTTTAGGATAAAGAGATGTCTCTCCTGAAGAAGGTTAGTGAAAAAAATATACCCTTATTTCTAGAGTAAACTCCAGATGATATGAAATGGCCTTCTTGCAAATCCTAATCAGATTATTTATTCGCGCTAGGTTCTTGACTTAGAGCTGGTCAGAATATAATGTTTCCAAAAAGTAGCAATAACTGACCTCTGTAGGTCCCCATCGTACTCTCTTCATCCACGACTTTCCAATTTTATTTGTCTTCTCCTTCATCCGTCTAAATGTCATCCTTAGTCTTCCATGCCTTCTTGTACCTTGTGGAAGCACCATTCTTTCCGCAGCTTCTGGGATTATTCTTCAACCTTTTCGTTTTTAATAAGAACCTTGAATTATTCCTTAATTGCTCAAACCAATATTCCAGTTCCTTATTTGTCATCATAGTGGTCCATCTTAGATTTAAAATTATTTTGAGATATCTATTACAAAAACCTGTATTCTATTACTCGTAGTTTCTATCTGCCATATTTTATTTCCTTAAGAGAACATTTCGTTTGTTGTAAAAGTACTAAATTTTGTTTTACTTGGCAAATCTTATAATGTTGTAGAAATGCAGAGTTCGCCTTCTGTTCCGGCTGTACAATTCTTGCTGATGGAAACGCTAATCAAGGTTTCACAGGTCCTCGCAGTAAAACATTACATTCGACCTTTTTAATTGGGTACTTTTAGCCACATTGAAGTGTCATAATAATTGATAATTGACCAACAAAATAGTGTGGTTGGAGTCAGATTTGGTCTTCCGTTATGGAACAGATTATATTTGAACGCGCTTATTATGGGAGCAATATGTTAGGTTAGGAGTAACCCTATCATATTTGTGCAAGCGGCATCGTTACTTTCACTTAAGAAAGTTGCACTTGTCAAGTTAAATCAACTGCACATTGTCACCAATCCGAACCGAACTTTCTCCAACTGTTTGTTATATCACGATCGATAAAACCTGAAGAGATTTTTTTGGGTAATTTTCTTGTCCACACTTCAGTACGAAACATTATTGTGATATAGTGTAAAAAAAAAAAAAAAAAAAAATTTAAAAATGTTATGGTTCTGTAGCTTTTAATGAAATGTGCTGTTTTTCTTCAATGATAAATTTTCTACGTGTGCATTTTCTGTTACATTTAAATCGACGTTTTTTAACGCGATGATGACTCCTAGGTTTTTGTTTTTAAACCAAAAGGAAAATAATTTAAGTGCTTAATAGGGTGGTTTCTTGTGCCAACTCGAGGAACGATATATTTTTAAACATACTAGACCTGAAGTTGTGCAAGGGAAGAGCAGATTGCTAATGGACTGAATAGATTTATTTTAGTTCTGCATATTGTAGTAAACCTCTCCAATTCCACACGGGTAAAACAATACATTCAATTTGCATGGTATTCATACATAAATTGTAAAACATCTAATTAATTACACAGTACTACGGTATCATGATATAGTTACTTCTGTCTCTCTGTTTTCTACAAACTGCTCCGATATCTTCATTCCATGAACGTTGTGGTCTCTGTTTTTTCCTTCTGGAACTGTCTCCATCAGAATTATGTGGCCTCAATCTTTGAGTTTTTAGGATAAAGAGATGTCTCTCCTGAAGAAGGTTAGTGAAAAAAATATACCCTTATTTCTAGAGTAAACTCCAGATGATATGAAATGGCCTTCTTGCAAATCCTAATCAGATTATTTATTCGCGCTAGGTTCTTGACTTAGAGCTGGTCAGAATATAATGTTTCCAAAAAGTAGCAATAACTGACCTCTGTAGGTCCCCATCGTACTCTCTTCATCCACGACTTTCCAATTTTATTTGTCTTCTCCTTCATCCGTCTAAATGTCATCCTTAGTCTTCCATGCCTTCTTGTACCTTGTGGAAGCACCATTCTTTCCGCAGCTTCTGGGATTATTCTTCAACCTTTTCGTTTTTAATAAGAACCTTGAATTATTCCTTAATTGCTCAAACCAATATTCCAGTTCCTTATTTGTCATCATAGTGGTCCATCTTAGATTTAAAATTATTTTGAGATATCTATTACAAAAACCTGTATTCTATTACTCGTAGTTTCTATCTGCCATATTTTATTTCCTTAAGAGAACATTTCGTTTGTTGTAAAAGTACTAAATTTTGTTTTACTTGGCAAATCTTATAATGTTGTAGAAATGCAGAGTTCGCCTTCTGTTCCGGCTGTACAATTCTTGCTGATGGAAACGCTAATCAAGGTTTCACAGGTCCTCGCAGTAAAACATTACATTCGACCTTTTTAATTGGGTACTTTTAGCCACATTGAAGTGTCATAATAATTGATAATTGACCAACAAAATAGTGTGGTTGGAGTCAGATTTGGTCTTCCGTTATGGAACAGATTATATTTGAACGCGCTTATTATGGGAGCAATATGTTAGGTTAGGAGTAACCCTATCATATTTGTGCAAGCGGCATCGTTACTTTCACTTAAGAAAGTTGCACTTGTCAAGTTAAATCAACTGCACATTGTCACCAATCCGAACCGAACTTTCTCCAACTGTTTGTTATATCACGATCGATAAAACCTGAAGAGATTTTTTTGGGTAATTTTCTTGTCCACACTTCAGTACGAAACATTATTGTGATATAGTGTAAAAAAAAAAAAAAAAAAAAAATTTAAAAATGTTATACTGGAGTTTTTGAGAATGTTTTGGGAACATGCTGGTATAATTTACCTCTCCTATGGTAGTTACAATTTCCAAGCACTTACTATAAGATAGTAAAACAACGTTACGAAAATTAGTTCTAACTATTTAGATAAAAGTTGATGAAGTTTCTTATTCCTGGATCTTCTTCCAGTATCTAATCTTAAGCAACTTATTTAGTTTTATTGCTCTAAAGTCTTATTTTTTTAAATTTCTAGGTCAATTTTCGATTAATATATTATCTGTGTCCAGTTTATTTAGTCAAAATTAATCAGCAAATTATAATGAATAAAAGCCATCAATATTGTTTGGTAAATTTCAAAATGGTGATAGAGTTTTAAATATCTTTAAACGGTTTTCAGGGTAATTTTTACAACATCCGATAATAGGTCACTTTGTGCCGTTTTGAAATATCCACTCAATGATGCTTAAATTTATATTTTACGATACATAAGATGTAAAAATTGTTGAAAACATAACCTCAAAATTAGAAAAAAAAATCAACAATCTTCGATTTACTAGCTGAAATTTCAGTCACATTTAGCAAGTTATGTTTTACTATATGTTGAATATGCTATTTAAACAAGAGTCATTAAAAAAAAGTGTAAGACCGGGCATTTTTATTCCAATTCTCGCCTAAAGCACTCGTCTTTAATTTTAAATTAAAAATCGTTGTTATTTTTAATTAAATTTCGTGATATTTTTTATTAATGTTTGTAATTAGCTTCTGTTTTACATAAAGTAAATTAATTGTAGCATGGATAAAGACCAAAACAGAAACCATGAAATTTTTCAAAACGACTTAAATTAATTTCCAACAGAAAAAAAATAAAATATTTAGTAAGAAATATGTACATACACCAAATTAAATAAGTATTTTCTACAAACTCGCAAGCTTAAAAAAAATTATAAAGGTTACAACTTTATATTTAAAATAAAACAGTAACCTACAGTCATTTTCGTAATTATCTTTAGATTTATTTCCTATCGATATTCCGAACTCACGAGAGGTTACTTCGCACTAATATAAAAGGTGTTCAGAGTGTTAAAGAAATCTTTCTTTTGCTATGCAATGGAAAACAATTTAGAATTAATACCAACGTCGAAATTGCAATTGAGCAGATACACATAGAAATTCTTGTCTTATAATGTCAGCCTATGGGTCGCATGGTTTATATATTAGTAAATACAACAATAATATCTGGAGTGTTGTGATTCCTTGTTGAATGTACATCGGTACAATATGTCGCAACTCACTGTGCAATGACGAGTAGTAAACTATCGCTCTGTAATGATAGGTTTACATGAGTGTTGACATAAACCATATTTCATTTGTTACTGCCTTCAATCGAGGAACTGTAGTGACTGTGTGTAATATACAATATTATTGTTTGTAGTTTGTATTGGAACTTACGATCGCTATTGATACCTCTGCATTTTTATGTATTATAGAGAAAGTTAAGTGTTAAACACAAAAGTAAATGCCTTGGGTATATGTCCCTGAACTCAAAAAAATAACTTTTGGGATGATGTCCGTCTGTCGTCTGTGCAGGGTTCTACAGTCCAAATTTGTTATCTTCGGTAAAAAATTAAGACATTTTTAGAAACTAGGTTGCAGTTTAAAAACAACTAATTAAAAAAAATTCCTAATACTGATTCCGTTAGAATTTTGATGGAATGTGAAGATTAGTGATCTTAGATATTATGCCAAATTATAAGAAATTATATTTTATTGCTCATAAAAGGAAATCATGATTCTGAAGTAATTTACGAAAATGGACTCTGATTTAATACTCGATTTTAATCAAATATATTGGTCAAGTTTATAACACAAGGAAAGCAATAGATATATCATATTAAAGTACATTCACCTTAAAGTAATATAGACACATTCTTGAAGAGTTAGTGTTGAATATTATTTTTTGTAATATGTGAGAAAGTTAGTGCATTCTTTTCGACTTTTTTTTTTTTTTTTTTTTTGTATGATATACGAGCATAATTATCAAATGAAAAATAACAATTTTCTACAATAATTTTTTTTTATTCAAAATGACGTTTCAATTACTAAGTCGCCATCTTCAATCTATATGTACACACACCTCCTAAGAAGATTTTTATACATGTGTGGCTAATTTCGAATGAACGAGCATACTAGTATGATTGATTGCTTATTCCATATAAAATCGTCACAGTATCGCTTCTCTTTTTGAAATCAATTTCTTTATGGCTATTACAATGTCCTGGAAGCGGCGACGCGCAAAACAATGATCCTACTCATGGAGTAATTTTTTATCATTACATTAATCCTACTATTTGTAAACGTATTAGACATTGAATCTTAGTCTGATTTTGCAAGTGAGGCATGCAGATTCGGTTTTACAAACCATTAGACATGTTCAAGGATAAAATAAAGCAAAAGCTTAAAGTTTCAAATAAATGAGCTACAATTGTTTCGCCTTGCGGCATCGACGGGCTACATCCCCGTAGATGTAGCCCGTCGATGCCGCAAGGCGAAACAATTGTAGCTCATTTATACTAATAAATATTTGAAACTTTAAGCTTTTGCTTTATTTTATCCTTGAATATGGAGTTTCAACAAGAAATATCTGCTATTACATTAAAGTTCATTAGACATGTTTCTTAACTAGAAACATATTTCAGTAAATTTCAACATGGCGGTTGATTTACAAATTTATAAAAACTACTTTTGGGAGGTAATTTTTGGCTCGATGGTTCCAATTAGGTAATTTTGTATAGCTTTAGGGGGATATTAAAAGTAAATAGAATACAAAGATTACTTTTTTTTAAATATCTAATAATTTGCTTTTTTTCTGAGCAGAATAGTAGAAATGTAGTGTTTCTCAGACATTATATTTTGATTCCAGAGTTTTAAAATTGTACTGCTTTTACATAATTATTGTTTCTATTAGCGAGTTAGGGAAATTCTAGTTATTTTGATCCTCATGGAAACGTTATCACCCTATACCATGAAATGTCTATCGATCTATCACATTTGGAGTAATTTGATACCATTTTTGTATGATTATAGTTATATGTTAATAAATACTATAGATATAGTAAATATTATTCTGATTTTTTAATTATGTTATATAGACGTAGTTTTACAAACCATTGGACTGTAAGTTAGCCAATAAAAATAACTCTATAAATGTCTAAATATCAAAATAGCTGAGAATAATGTTTCATATGAGCAGTTTTCAAAGTCCCACAATAGTTAATTTTGTGCAGCTTTAAAATTTACATCCACTGTTGCCGAAATGTATTTTCTACAATAAAAAAAAAAAAAAAAAAAAAAAAAACAACGAGAATTATTACAAAAACTGAAATATTGTTAGAAAACATTACCTCAAAAATTTAGAAAAAAAGTTAGATAATAGTTGTAGTAATCGAAATTTTAGTCAAATTTAACATGTGAGCTTATGCTATTCTTTTCGCTAAATATGATGGGAAAAAAGTATCAATAGGCTATATTTAAAAATTAATAGCGTATCAGAGGTACAACTTCGGGAATTATAAGTAAGGGCAATCCGACTATTCATGTATTGATAAAAAGTGTGCCTTTAAATGTCTGGTAGCCATGCAAGTTACGGTGTCGTTTCTTTGATCAAGGTAGTGGTATTTAATCACACCCAAGATAATATTTTTTTCTGTTCAATTTGGTTCTTTTCAATCTGTAGTAAACGACACGTTTAAATAAACAGTGGCTAATGTAAGTAAAGAAACAATTTTTATATAATATTTAAATAAGCATGTAGTACCTCATTTGATTCAACTGGCGATAAACATGCACTCATTAATGTTTAAGTAAACAAACTAAAAAAATTGAAGAAAAAGCGCATCAACTATGTGGATATTTGTATGCGCGTACGAAAATGAGTGTAATGATTAATTTGTACTTACTTAAATGTAGCCATCTTACATTTTGGTAGCCATCTTATAAATACCTAATTTCAAGCTGGATCATTTAAATAATGCTACCTTTTCGCGTATAGAAAGTTATAAAATGCAAATTGGATCGAGGCCTTGCGGGTACGGTTTGAGGAATTCAAAACCAGAAAGCAAAACCCCCGTTATAACCCAGATAGACGGACACACAGACAATGATGTATTAATATAGCGATATAGGAATTTAAGAGACCGCCAAGCTATGTTTCTTTAGTTGTTATGCAAATCAAATAATACATGTTCGAATAAAGAGGAATTTATGTATTGTAATATATGTTATATTGTATTACACGATTGTGTGAACACGATATAATAAAATGATATCAATATATAAGCCTATTGCGAATCTGCATAAAAACACTTCAATAAATTGATAGTCTAGTATAATAAGGAACTGTTTTATGAACTCAGTAGATATATATAGTGCGGCATTTGGGATCTAATTATGGATATCAAAATAAAGAAATAAACATGTCTCCACAAATGCTTCTTTTTAGGTCTGTTTTTTATCCTTCAAAACGATGTATAACTCTAGAACAGATTCAGATATTAATACTAAATTTTTCAGATTGTTTTACACTATTAGTTGCAAAATATTAGACATGAAGTGGCGCTTGGGGAAGTCAGATAGACGGTGACACTACGGAGCTACGACTCGCTATCTTTCTACCACGCATGCGCACAAATCTGTAATCTGTGAATTCTTTGCACAGCTTTATGTATCTCCATAAAGAATGTGCATATCGGTTCAGAATAAGGCACACGTGGAGAATTTGTTACCGAATAATTAACATTTCTTTAAAAGATAAATAGCAAAACCTCATGTTTTTATAATAGAAGACAGATAAACAAGAAAACTGGTAAATAAACTTTGTATATTACAGCTTCTAGCTTTAATGTAAAAAAGTGAATAAATTGAAAACTGAACACACAATGAACAGGAACACTGTGATTCTGCACATCAAAATAAAGAAAAAAAGTTCCTATAAACATATGTCCAAAAGTGCTTAATTTTCCGTCCGTCTGTTTGTTAAAAAAACAAGATACAACTCCAGGACGGATTGATACCAAATTTAGCATTATGTTTTATACTATTATTTTGTCTTGTACCATAACATCTTATATTTTTTAAACTTTTTATCCTTTTCAAAAAAGTATGATACCAAACATAGGTAAATAACTAAAAAAACCAATTCTTGGTAATTTACTGATACACGCAAGTTTTTTTAATCTAACCAATCTTCACCTTTCTTCTTATATCCTTCTCTTTCATCTTTCCTATCATATCCCTCTCGCTCAAATCTTGTTCTTTTTCGGCCATATTCGAATATAAAGAACTAAGGGTCTTTATTTATGCTCTTTTTATATAAGGCCCACTGATTGGCCTTGCTACCTTGTGGCTCAAAACGTAGGATTCCACCAATGTTTATATTTTACAGTAATTTGTATCGATACAATAGGGCCTGTACAAGTTACATAAAATTTATCAAAACGTTTATTATTTTGTAGAAGACGTTTTATTTAAACCTCTCAACATTCATTATTATAAAATTTAATAAGTTAAGTTAATAGTTAAATAATTAATATTATTAACTTAATAATAATAATAGTATTAATTAGTGTTTTAATAATAATAATTTAATAAGTTAAGTTGTATAGAAAATGTCGAGGAACAAAAGAGTGAAACTATCATGTAATATTAATTTCCATGTATTTTTTTAACCCTATGAAACTCGGACTGATTATAACCTTAAACTGATGAAAACATTAAAAAAAGTAACGTGTTTGGGAGTTTTAATTTATTTTAGTCAGGTAAAAATTTTCTTTGGGAAAGTATTTAATAGTTTAGAGTGTTCGCTATATTCCTAGACGAAGGGTCCTCGCCTATACCCTGCATTAACTGTGTTTAGTAGCCGCCATTTTAAAATGGAAATTTAAAAAAAAAATACCCTGTACATAATTGATCGGCCTAGGTTGAAGGAATAACTCGCAAGGAACCTTAAATTGATCTACATGTAAGTCTTGGGTTAGATCCCTCTCTTTCATCTTTCCTATATTGTCTCTCTTAACCATCTCTTATTCTTTTCCAAATCTTGAAGCTATAAGAATATTGGAGGACTAGCGGTTTTTTTTTACTTCATCTTAAAAATAATTTTTTTTTAGGCTTATGATGAAGAAATGTTTCGCTTTTAACACTTAGAAAAATTGGAAAAAAACAACTCCTAAATTTCATATGAGTTTGGCTGTCACTGTGTAGCAGACACAAACAGGACCACGTTCGGTCCTAATAGCACTGTGGTTGTTAAGCGAAAGCTATCAATTGCGCAACTATCGTACCTTTACAGTGGAACCTGCTTCATGTTATGAGAGTTTCAAAGTGTTTCGATAAAACAGTCAATGTGGAAATAGTTATCTGTGCAACTAGTGAGCAAAGTGGCAATTTTTTAAACGAGAGAAAAATGTTGACGCACGAGGCTTGCCGAGTGCGTCAATTTTATCGAGTTTAAATAGACACTTTGCTCACGAATTGCACATTATACTTTGTCTACAGTTGTTATTTTGTGACAAATAAAAAACATACTTCAGCAGTAACACAATTTAATAAAACATTAATTTAATACAATAGTGTTCAACCTCACGTCAAAACTGAGGTTATTTATGAATATTACAAATAACTTAGGTGTATTGTTGAAGAAACGGTATTGCCAACTTCAAAACTCGGCAAACGAAAAATACTCTCCGTGTACATAGCTGTCAATCATCTTCATGAATAATTACTTCCTTTTTCAACTTTAAAACGTTGTTTTGTTGTTTATTTATGTTATTTTACATGTAAGAATTAATCTAACCTACATACGGGACATTTCCTGTATATTATAAATCAATTCAAATAAACTTAATCTAATTTCGTTTTGTTCGGTTGCCATTCGGAGTGAGCAAAGTAGTGTGCAAAGTAGTGGGCAAAGTGAAACTGTTGAGAAATCAGCTGTTTTGCAAACGAATTTAAATGAACAAAATGCCACTTTGTCAACAACTGTAGACAAACAAATATTGTTTGGATAAGTGGAATAAATGCGTTTTAAATTTAATTTTGTATTGAGAATTCTAAACAAAAACATAATGATATATGAAAACTGCGATTTCAAATGTTATCCGATAATGAAGTCTGCTACTGAATCATCGTGCTTTGGTCTCCAATCATGTGTTGTTGTGACTTGGTGCTTACTGCGAATCATTAGACGGTCGATGAGTTTATCATAAACCAGTTTTCTTTCTAGGAAACACAGATTACGAATCAGATGAGTAGAACAGCTTCTAATAGTCACTGATTCATCTTATGTTTCAGCCAAAACGATTGAAAAAAATAAATGTTCGACAAAACAGTCTATATTCTCACACGCTTCATTTGCCATGCCAGATACTAAACAGGTGAAAATATTCGTAATGATATGTGAAACGTATCGTTTTCTTCTTTACTTTGTTTTTCTCCTTTATTTTTTATGGCAAATTGGTGATCTGCCATCAACCTTTTGTAAAATTAAAAAAGAAATGCTTATACAGTATATTCATAAAATGAAAGTGGTGGTTGTATGGATGAAATTAAAGAAAAAAGTCCTATAAACATACGAAACGGTTCGTTTTTCATCTGTAGGCCATTTTGTATTTTTTTATTTATTTTTTTTGTTTTGAAACAATAATTATAGCTTTTGAAATTACCAAGATTATGAATCAAAATTAGAAATATATATATTTTTTAATCCAACGGTTTACTAAGCATCAAAAGTTTATCACATAGTTTTTTCAAAATGGCGTTAGTTTACATTTTTTGTAGTGGTAATGTTTATAGAGATATTCAATATTAACAATAATTTCCATTTCCACAATTTATAAGATAAAGTTTTGCTTCTTTATATACTGATATAAATGTAGCATGAAAAATGTGTATACCAAATTTCGACTCGAAATAATAATAATTTCAAAAGCTATAATAATATTTTTTTTAACACTAAATGGTCGCAAGCTGGTTTCGGAACATATATTTATAGACAGTTTTTTTTCCTTATTTTGACCCGTATAACCATCACTTTAAGTGTGGCACGACAAGTTTACCCTCACTTGTGTCACAAACTATAACTAAGTGGAATCATATTTTAAGTGTTTCATTATTGTTGTTTGCCAGTTATTCTTGAAACGTATTTAACTGTTACTTGATATTTAACACATTAGTATTGGTTATTATTATTCATATTTAACCGAAAATGTGATAAAACCTACTTTTTTTTTAAATTTTACTCTTTCTGTGTTTTATGGCTAATCTTTATTTTAGTCCAGAAGTGATTTAATTTCAGCAAAATTTGAACAAAGTTTAAAAAAGTTAATCTGTCAAAAAAATTGTTGTCTTGTGCATATTCCTAAATTTTGAATTATACTTATATTGTACGTGCAAAATGAAGGATTCTAAATAAAACACTTTAATAAAATCGATCTAGTTGTTTCTGAGAAATAAGTAGATCTACTGTCGGGCAGACATTAAAAAAAAAAAAAAAAAAAGATTGTTCTTTATACAATGACTCCCAACTTCACAATAGCGACTATCCAAATAAACAGAAAATGGTCTGCCTCTACTTGTTCCATGTGGGTTGTGTGTTGAGAGCTAATCAAGGAGAGTGTGAAAAGTGATTGTCATGCATTACATCAACAACTGATGTTCACATTTTGAAGTTTAATGACTCGCAAATTGATTAAATTTTGGTGAACACTATGGGTAGGCCGTACATTTTTGAAAATTCGTATTAATAGTCCTTTTTTAGTATCTCCACTCTCTATATGTAAAGAATATTTTTAAATAGAAATCAATAAATTGATGTTGATAATTTCATGAATATATTAATAATTTATTCCAACTTTAATCTACAATGTATTAAAAGTCTGTTTCGGAAAATATTTCTAGCCATCTATTCCAGTAGCGATGACTAGGCACAACATATATATTTCTTGAATTCTTAATAAAAATATAATCTTTATATGTTATGTGCTGCGAATTTCGAGGCTCGCTGAGACCAAATAAATAAAAGTAACAAAATGAATAATAATTAGAATAGAGAGACAAAAATAGTAAAATAAACAGAAATTTATACACCTATATATTTAACAAGTATATTGTGCCCTATACCCAGCATCTTGCATACAACATCGGTCAAAATACGATTAAATAAATATATTTTTTTAAACACACACAACAAAATATTAATAGATGCTGAAGCTATTTAAATATTTCAGTAAAGATTTTTAATTTTCTATAAGAGAAGCTAAGTTTTAAGTTGTAGTTTTTTTTAATGGTTTCACCTTTAATTCACTGTTTAATGTAGTCTGGAAGCAGATTAAAAGATTTTTGTCCTAGAAATACGAAATAATTTTGAAAAATAGTTGTTCAAAGATCAGTTTTTTGTTCAGCCCCCCCCCATATCGATAACTCAGTCGTACAATAAAAATAAAGACATAACTGGTGTTTTTCTTTTAAAGAGCAAAATATTTTATTGTTAAGTTAGCCATTTTATATACATATATATTTGAGATCAAATTGTTATCAAGATGATTGCTGAGTATAATAAATAGAAGAATTGTTGTTTATTACAATGTAAACAGGTCTTACACAAAATAAACTGCATACTGGATGTTTTTAATTATTGTATGACAGTAATTAACTCGACGCCATTATATTAACTGTGCTGTAATTAATATTCCACTATATAAGTACGATGGCGCCCCCAAAAAACTTGATTCAATATTTGCTAAAATATAATTCATTCTTATTGGTAAAGCAAAGATTAATAAAAGCCAAATTTCTTCATTTTTCTTTAATTACATAAAAGAAAAACAAACAAAATAATCAAACATAAATAATAATCGATATTTTTAGATTCACCTATTTTTTATCAATACATAAGGATCTAATTGGAGGAGGGAGAGATAAGTTAAACCTAGAATTCAGAAGAAGAGATTTGAATATCGAGCTTTCAATTAAGGGAGTGAATTTTGCACGTTTTCCATACCGTAATTTGCATGTAGATATGTTTTAGTACATTCCTTTAAGTCATTACTTAGAATATTTGACATAAGCCTACCTTTTTTGTTATTTTTTTTATCAAAAATAGAATTCCAAATTGACTCCGGTATCTTCTAATTCCGTTGAACACTTATTTGTAACCAGAAATGAATTGAGACCGTATAAAATTATTTTTCGTGAATAACTTTTGACATGAATTCTCATATGTAAAGTTATAATTTTAAACATACAATTTATAATTAATAAGGAAAACCGAAAATGAACTTTGGCAATTAATCGTTGTTAAAAATGTCAATTACAATAAATTTCACTTTTGGCACTTGCATTTTGTTTTTGTTTTGGTAATCTATTTGGGGGTTTCCTTTTCCAATCATCTTAGATTGAACTATTCCCTCCTGCTAGTTTCGCTCTTTGAACCCCCCAGTAGGGGATTTTCGCTACTTCTTTTATTGATTCGGAACGTAACCTGCGTGATTAAAAAAGAGAGAAAGAGATAATTGTCCTCATTATAGAACGTGAGAAAGGACTTTTATATCCTTTTTTCCACTTAACTCCATTGTATATAAAAAAATTAATAAAAATCATAACGTAATTACAATTAAATATTAAATATATATAAGCAGATCAAATAATTCATTGACATAGAAACAAACTCTAACAGATTAATAATTATAAAATGACCCTTTATATAAACCAACCATCAGATGGTCACATTGAGTTAAAACCCTATCAGTTTCTCTTAACCAATTCTTGTTCTTTTCTGACCCTGACGCTATAGAGTAATCGAGGGTTATGTTATCATCTTTTCTTCCTTTTTTAAAAGGCTATGATGACCGAGAGGTATTTCGCTTTACAACAACAAAGAATTTATTATAAAATGATTCTAGAAATTAAATATCAAAATAATAATATTATTATCAGTTCATTTTTAATCACTTCTCGGCGTGTGTATCATGCTGATCGACATATCAATAAAATTATCCTAAATTTCACATATGAGAAGAGAACTGTTTACAGGACGTAGGGAAAGTCTTTCTTATCCATTTCTTAGCTCGGTAGCTACACTTCTGTGAAGAGCATGCCATCAGTTACAAGCCGTCACGCCAGACTGAAATCTGATAATCGAACTTAAAAATGGAGCTCCCCACTTAGGTTTTGCTACGCTCCGGGGTAATACCATTCTTTCCTCATCTTATATTCTCCTTTTCCCTGTTAAGTTGGATAGAAATTACCAATTGTGACCGAGGTGCGCTTGGAGAATCGAACCTTAATTTACTCTACACTTCATTTTACAAATAATAAGAATTAAATTAAGACTACAGCGATTTTAAACTATTTGTGATGAAAAGGGAAAAAAAGTGTATAACAAATATATCCCCCTTCGAGTAATAATCAATCTAATGGTGAGCCGGTTTATATGATAAGCCTTAGAGTTCGCAAATTGAGCAAAGTTGTCAATGAATGTAAGGGAATGACAACAACTGACATGCTGACACTGTTAAAGATAGATTACATATGGCCCTTTTGTGGTATTGGAATAATGAGCATTGTTGAACATCCTTGTGTTGAAATTTGAAGCATAGACAAATTGTTTTGACAAATTGAAAGTATTGTTAATTTACTAGAATAACAGTACACTTGTGTAAACTGAGTGAAATGACAGCTTTATTTGTTTATTTGGTTTACTGCTTTTATTTTGTATCCTCGTCGATGGGAAAAAAAAAAAAAAAAAAAAAAAAAATGAAATGGGAACAAAATTCATTGTAGCCTTTACAATTCAACAATGAAGCTTTTGTACTCTTCAACAGATGAAGTAGTATTTGTCGAAACAACTGTTGAAATATTGTTAAATAATAATTCAACAATTTGATAAATAGTTGTTTGACATTTGTTGTAGAACTACAGTTTTAGATAAAACAACATGCTTTGCTGCACCTGCGTACAGACAAGCACTGAGTGTATGTTAGGTGTTGGTAGTGGCTAACGTCAATTTAATTTAAATTATAAATGAAGGTAAGCTGACTACCAAACAAATCAATGTTTTTAGCTCAATTTGGAGTTCATTTAGCTTGATTTATTAATCTTTCTCTTGGTGATTTGTGTACTTTATATACTCCATATTAGATCTATATGTGTACAGTATCCTCAAGGTAGGAATGTGTCTGGGTTGGAGAGGAAAAGACGCACCCCCCAAACTTTGTGTGGTGCGTTTGCTTTCAGCTGTATAATCCCAAAAAAAAAAATATATATATATATATATAGACCTCAAATGCTTCTGTGTAAACGCCTACCCTACTTTCGTTTCTTTTATCGGTGTAAATAAGAATAAAACGTTTACAAAAGTACAGAAAGGTGCATATTAAACAGATGGACACTTTAAGAGATATTAGAGCTAAGCAGTAATTTGTGTACCTAGTTTTCTTGGAATGGGTTGTACCGTCAAGTCGGGCTAGGGAAGCAAGTAGAAGGGAGGACACGCCCCTTACACCAGACACACTCCTAGTCTGAGGCTACTGTAGTCTGTTCTACTATACAGAATGATCAGAATCCATTTATTTCTTGTATTAAGAGCTACACATCTAGGAAAGTATCGTTTTGCAAAGCCTCCTTTTGTAAAGCACAAAATAAATTTGTAAATTATTCGTCTGTTGTTTTCATCAAAGATCAGTTTTTGTTCAGCCCCCCCCCCCATATCGATTACTCAGTCGTACAATAAAAATAAAGACATCACTGGTGTTTATCTTTTAAAGAGCAAAATATTTTATTGTTAAGTTAGCCATTTTATATACATATATATTTTAGATCAAATAGTTATCAAGATGATTGCTGAGTATAATAAATAGAAAAATAGTTGTTCAAAGATCAGTTTTTGTTCAGCCCCCCCCCCCCCATATCGATTACTCAGTCGTACAATAAAAATAAAGACATCACTGGTGTTTATCTTTTAAAGAGCAAAATATTTTATTGTTAAGTTAGCCATTTTATATACATATATATTTTAGATCAAATAGTTATCAAGATGATTGCTGAGTATAATAAATAGAAAAATAGTTGTTCAAAGATCAGTTTTTGTTCAGCCCCCCCCCCCATATCGATTACTCAGTCGTACAATAAAAATAAAGACATCACTGGTGTTTATCTTTTAAAGAGCAAAATATTTTATTGTTAAGTTAGCCATTTTATATACATATATATTTTAGATCAAATAGTTATCAAGATGATTGCTGAGTATAATAAATAGAAAAATAGTTGTTCAAAGATCAGTTTTTGTTCAGCCCCCCCCCCCCATATCGATTACTCAGTCGTACAATAAAAATAAAGACATCACTGGTGTTTATCTTTTAAAGAGCAAAATATTTTATTGTTAAGTTAGCCATTTTATATACATATATATTTTAGATCAAATAGTTATCAAGATGATTGCTGAGTATAATAAATAGAAAAATAGTTGTTCAAAGATCAGTTTTTGTTCAGCCCCCCCCCCCCATATCGATTACTCAGTCGTACAATAAAAATAAAGACATCACTGGTGTTTATCTTTTAAAGAGCAAAATATTTTATTGTTAAGTTAGCCATTTTATATACATATATATTTTAGATCAAATAGTTATCAAGATGATTGCTGAGTATAATAAATAGAAAAATAGTTGTTCAAAGATCAGTTTTTGTTCAGCCCCCCCCCCCATATCGATTACTCAGTCGTACAATAAAAATAAAGACATCACTGGTGTTTATCTTTTAAAGAGCAAAATATTTTATTGTTAAATTAGCCATTTTATATACATATATATTTTAGATCAAATAGTTATCAAGATGATTGCTGAGTATAATAAATAGAAAAATAGTTGTTCAAAGATCAGTTTTTGTTCAGCCCCCCCCCCCCATATCGATTACTCAGTCGTACAATAAAAATAAAGACATCACTGGTGTTTATCTTTTAAAGAGCAAAATATTTTATTGTTAAGTTAGCCATTTTATATACATATATATTTGAGATCAAATAGTTATCAAGATGATTGCTGAGTACAATAAATAGAAAAATAGTTGTTTATTACAATTTAAACAGGTCTTAAACAAAATAAACTGCATACTGGATGTTTTTAATTATTGTATGACAGTAATTTATCTCGACGCCATTATATTAACTGTGCTGTAATTAATATTCCACTATATAAGTACGATGGCGCCCAAAAAAAAACTTGATTCAATATTTGCTAAAATATAATTCATTCTTGTTGGTAAAGCAAAGATTAATAAAAGCCAAATTTCTTCATTTTTATTTATTACATAAAAGAAAAACAAACTAAATAATCAAACATACAATAATTATCGATATTTTTAGATTCACCTATTTTTTATCTATACATAAGGATCTAATTGGAGGAGGGAGAGATAAGTTAAACCTAGAATTAATTCAGAAGAAGAGATCTGAATATCGAGCTCTCAATTAAGGGAGTGAATTTTGCACGTTTGCAAAATTTGTAATTTGCATGTAGATATGGTTTAGTACATTCCTTTAGGTCATTACTTAGAATATTTGACACAAGCCTACCTTTTTTGTTATTTATATCAAAAATAGAATTCTAAATTGACTCCGAGATCTTCTAATTCCGTTTAAACACTTATTTGTAACCAGAAATGAATTGAGACCGTAGAGTGGTTCCTGCTCTTGCTTGGTAAGTAAAGGGAACCCAGATTCAATACCCGAGGGTTTTGGTGTCGCAATGGATTTCTTGTGGCTTGTTGATACAAAGCTAATATCATCACGTTACCAACCGTATAATGCGGGGGATAGTTTTTACTTGTTTACGGCCTGTCGCCCTGTATATGAGACGATTTAAGGAACTAATTAATCACGTAGCAGCATAACATTAATTTTTAGGTTGTTACCAACATTTTTATGCAGCCGTAACTTTATAATTTGTATCAAATGAACATTACTTGATGCTGATTTTAATGCTGTATCTTTATACAATAACAAAGTCATCGACGAAAAACCAACTTTGAGTGGCCGCCATTTTGAAATTTATCAACCAATTTTCCAATATTTGCTTACATGAAGTGAAGGATATTAAGTTTATGATGTGGTAATCATCTATCACTAAATCTAATAATACATATGGTCTAACAGGATCGGTATCACAGTATGTAACTACGCTATAATTAAAGATTCCTTAATGTAAAACTGTACAAAATATTTCGTTTTCTTTAAAGAGTGAACTCCTGCAAAGACTCGGTTACATGTTTCAGTCCAAGTAAGTTTGTTATTGTTCTAAATTATTTACATTCCGACAGTTTTCTAAACGTTCAATATTTCGCTGAAGGAAAGTGTCCAAATCTATTGTGTTTATTAGATGGGAATAATCTACCGTAAATAGGTTGCATTTTCAACCATGTTCTCAAACATGTTAACAAATAATGATTCGAATTTACCCCTAACCACAATCACTGGAAATTTTAAAATAAAACACAAATTATTTGATTAATTGTTCTTTATTTATTTTTTCCACTAAATTACTTTAACTTCCATTATAAACCACTAAATGAAGATTTTTACTGGACGAAAACCTCCAGAGACGAAATTTGGTGGAAAGTTAGGTTTTGGGGTTCATTGGGGAAAATAAATCGAACACTCCCCCCCCCCCCATAGGGTGGGTTCAATGGTGAGATAAAACTGTTTTGTGTAAATATCTTAAAATCTAAGCACAATATCAAACACGTTATATGCGAAAGGGTTGATTAAATTTTCCATCGAAATGGCCTTAATCTTAATCTTAGTAATATTTTCGTTAGACGCTCTGGGACAGAGAGATGAGCACTCAAAGTTGAGACTTTTTTGCGTTCGTGTAAGGCATTTTGACGGGGAAAAATAAGTTGCATTTTTTTGAGTTTAGGCCGATTTTTCTATAGTAAATATGAAGCGCTAAATATGGGTGTGTAAATATTTGTACATGTAATACCAAGTATTTGGATATAAATTTCACATATAGGCTACACAGACACACTACAACTACTAAAACGTGCATTACACATTTTGCTGGTTTACATGCATATAATGACTAATCTATGCGTATAGATACGCATTTTTGGATTTAGACATTTATAATATATATATATATATATATATATATATATATATATATATATATATGAAAACATTTCTACACATGTAGACTATGTGTGTATATAATACATATATACAACTAAAAACGCTTACGTTCAAAAATGCATAAAAATATGTGTGCAAAAATATATATATTCAAATACTTGGTGTTATATTTACAAACATTTACACACCCATATTTAACGCTTTTTACGAACAATTGCACAAAAATAGGTCTCAACTTTGAGCGCTCATATCTCTGCCCCATTGCGTCTGATGAAAAGATTACAAAGGACCATTTGTATGGGAAATTTAGTCAACTACAACTTTTGTTTTAAACTTTTTTTTTGATATCTTTCTTAGTTTTTGAGATATTTACAAAAAACCGTTTTGCACCAGTTTTTAACCCCTCTATGGGGTCAAGCGGTGAGCTGGAGTGTCCGATCCCCCCCCCCCCAATTGATGTAATCCCATAACCTATCTTTCCACCAAATTTCGTAACTCGAGGATTTTTGTCCAGATTTTCACAAAATCTGACTTTACATAATCAGATAATTGTGGATTTTGGATTTTGATTATATATAGTTAATAAGTATTATAGCTCTGACGTTTGTTGCAGGTATACAAAGGACTGGATATAGTGACAAACAAAGTGACAGATGAAGAGAAGAAACAAGCAAAACATCACCTCTTGGACTTTTTGAATCCTAATCAACATTATAGTGTTGTGGACTTCAGAGACAAAGCTTTACCTATTGTATCCTTTAACAGAATCCCCTGTATAATTTAACAAGACTAAGTTAGGTGTATTTATACTACCATTAGTAGACTACCTTTTCTAATGTTTTAATTTTTATATTTTGATCCATTTTCATATACTTTTTCATATTGTTATATATATTGTTAATAAATATTTATTGAATTCAATCGAATTATGGTGCTAATATGAAATATTCAGTGTGCAAAGTCACATGAAAAACAAAATTCGGCTTTAGGATACAATTGTAAAAAAAAAAAAAAATTTTAATAATAAATAATATATATATGCATATATGATTTCTGAATTAATGAGTTTTCTGATTCTGTATTAAACAGAAAGTTTATTAGAACAAAACATATATTAGTTTAAAATTGTCTGACTTTATATCATTCTATTATCATAGGAAGCAAACTAAATTTATTAGTTTTTTATTTTTAAATTACGTAGTAAAGAACAAATTGAAAATAAAAATAAATCCTGAGCTATACAGCTCATTGTTGGCCTTTACCTGGAAGGTGGAATTCCATTAGGTGTTTTGTGGTCAACACTTTGAGTTTCCGTCAACGTAATTCTAACTTTCGCTACTCTTAGTTCCTCCCCACGTTGTGGGGGTCAACACCGTAACTTTTTTAAACTTTCACGGGCTTGAACACGGAACCTCTCACATGTTTTAATTGGTGCTAAAATTTCACTTTAGCGTTATCCATGTCTTTCAGTGTTTTTAAACCTTTAACAATTCGAACATTTACAAGAACGGATAGAAATTTAAAATTATTTCATTTGTCTTTAAAATATTTTGGGAAAATAATAATATTACCGTCATATTTTTGTGGCAGCCATGCACTGACCATAATTTAATAATCATCTAAGCACAAAGACTGGGCGTGAAACCTACGTCGTCAGTTATCAGTTTTGATTTTTTGTATATAATTTTTGAGGTCAATGTTTGGAATTGCATTTTTAAATAATTGTCTCTGTAAGGAAGGTCATGGTCATTTGATAAAAGAAGGTCATTTCTATGATATGAAGTTGATTGTAAAGATAACAAAGTGGCTTTAATACCACTACTTTGATTAAAAATCGTAATTTATGCTTACGTTTACATAGTATTAAGAGATATTTTCTGATAGGAATTTATACTTTCACGGATGTATAGGTTTTGTGACCCCCAGATTAAAAAAAGTGGTTTTAGGAATGATGTTGTCTTTATGTAGTTCGTTATTACCCAAATAGGTGAATAGGGTATAATCGTATTTTTTTGATTTTTTCCTGCATTTTTAACAACTCAAAATTTTGATTTCTCGAAATTGGCTCTATCTATTTTTATCAGAATTTGCTCAAATCTACCCCTAAATAACCCATAAAATCTACAATAAATGTATATTAAAGACACAATTTCTCAAAATCTATTCTACTTTTTTTTTAGGGAAATTACGTTTCTTAGGGTCCAGATTTTGAATTATTGTTTTATGGTTGCTACTTCAAAATTTCAGTTATTCAAAAGTGACAAAAAAAGCACGAGCAATGGTAGAATTATCTTATATACCAAATTTTGTCTAAGTCAAGCATTGTACTAAAGTAGGGAATCTTCTTAAGACCAAAACAAAATTTCTATTTTTGAATTGGTATAAAAAAGCTAGACAGTCATCAATCAGTCAGGATACCTCATATAACGGATGTATCAACAACAAAATTCTACATCGAGTTTTAACTTTCTCTATGCTATATATGTGGGCAAGTAAAAATATAAATGAATAATGAAATTTGAAATGTTTGTTCTAATTTTATCGCAATATTTACCCGACCAAAAAATTCTTTCTTTTATATTACTTTTTTGGTATTTTTATTCATAATAATTAGCAAATAAAAATTTTCGAATGAATTATTATTTTAATAAAAGTCACACAGTTTTGTTCCTGTGATATGTATTTATAACTAAAGTAAACAATAAACAGTAGTCTGATCGTTTACACTTCCAACAGAAAATGAGGTCTAGTATTTTCAGAACAACATCTGAATAAGATGTGTTAGTTATTTTTTTCAGGGTTCTTGTAAATTATAATACAATTTTGTTGAAGAGGTTAGTGGCATGATAATGAAAATTTCAATTTAGAAGTTGTAATTGGACATATATAAAACGAGGGGTTTCACTCGTTCACCTCCCCTCCCCCCGTACCTCTCCTTTGTTCATGTATTTGGTGATTCTCCCCTACCACTCATGTTTTGGTCCTGTTATTCCCTAATAAATACGCCGAGTAATTGAAAGCAATTTAAGTTCTATTTCTGTCAAAATGTAAAACGGTTTTTTCTACATTTATTCAATATAAATTAACGTTATTTGACGTCATAATGTAATTTGCGTGTTCAGATTGTAGGATATAATTTTCTTCCGTTTATTTTATATTGCTCAAGGTGAGCAATATACCCCACTCATGGAGATTCCCCTTATCGTGTAATGTGTAATGGATATATAAACTATTCCATGATGGTATAAAGTATTCATTCAACTACAGTGATTATATTAACCCACGTTAGTGAGTGTTCGTCGCCTACATATGTGTACTGTGTTACACATAATATATATTTGACAAGAGAAATTAATGGCGTACTTTTAATACCTCTCTCTCCCTTTCTCATTATCTCCCTCTCCGATTATCCCTCATTATGTCTTCTTTATTCCATCCCTTTCCTTACATTTTTTTATCCATCACTCCATTTTCCCTCTGATTTCCTCTTCTTTTTCCTTTCTTTTCCAATTTCTCCCTTGTTGTGTCTACTTCTTCTCGTATTCTCCTCACTTTATTCCTCAATGCAACCCTCTTTATACTTTTCCTTTCTCCCCAACTATCTTGGACTTTATCTGACTTTTCTTCTTTGTCTTTCTTCTCTCATATCTCCCTCACTCCTCTTCATCGTCTCTCTCTATGTCACTCTCTAACCCTATGCTCTCTCCTCTTCTTCTCTGGAGCTCCTTCCACCATTCCTCATTTCCTCCATCTCCCTTTCTCTTTCCATGTCTCTCTTCCGCCTTTTTCTTCCTTTCTGTCTCTGTATCATCTTCCTCCTGTATTTTTCGTAATTCCCTCTCCACTATCTTTCCTTCCTCTCTCTCTTCTATCTCTCAGCTCCCTTCTTTCTGCGTTCCAGTATGCTTTCTACTTTAAGTTTTCCCTATCACCCCTTCTAATTTCCTCCCCTGATTATCCTTATGTCTTCCTTTATGCTTCTCTCTATACGTTACGTCTTTCTCCTCCTCTCATCTCTTCTACCTTTACCTCTCAGCCTCTTTTTGTTTTCTACTCTCACTATATGTTTTCGACTTTTGCCGTCTCGTAATCTCCCTTCTTTTCCCCTTTTCTCTCTCTCTCTCTCTCTCCCTATCTTCATCTATACTATTTATCCCACCCAGTTTCCTGCTTATCGTTGCTGGAATTTTGAACCTCCCTCCACTTCTTTTTTCTTCTACCCATCTTTTTTCTCTCCTACTCTTTCATTCTTTTTCCTTATGTACTTATTATAACTGTCGCAATTTAAAATTCGAAATAATTTATTATCATATTTCAGTAAAGGATTTGGATTAATTAAGTTGAGTTTTTCCTCTGAGGCTTCGAGTGAGTTCGTTAAGATATACTGAGGTGCATTGTTAACTACTGAAATGCATTAAGTGACATCACATTCTCCGCCAGTGCAATCAGTCTATTCTATTCCCGGAGAGTCTCGTGCCTGGCTAACTAGGTCACGTGTCATACAAAGTCTGTATCACCGGTAAAAACACCTTTCATACTTTCAATTAGCTTTATACTCGTCGTATATTACTCACTGATACAGTCACATTATAGTATCAACATATCATATTGTATAGAAGAATTTCTGTTGCATAGCTATTACATAAGGTATATCTTTATAATAAGAAAATTATCAACTCCAATTTTGGAAAATATAAGTGAAAATAACATGGTTTTCATTTTAAACTATACAGTTTGTATATACAGTATACTTTATCCCATTATCAGTAAACAAACACTAATCAATGACCCGATAATTAATGACTAGGCTACCAAAATAAGGAATTAATATTGAACACTGACATGCTTGTACTATACTGAGATATTAGGCGAGAACGGAAAACTACACCCTCAATTTCTTTTGTATTTGTTACTCTATAATCAATCGCTACGCGTGCATCTAGGCATATGGCGTAGCGACAAGATGAGGCTCTCTTACTAAACAATACCATAGATAACTGTTGCATTACTTTTCAATTTAATGTGTACAGACAATTATTGTATCTCCTTTGTAAAAGTAATTACTTTATTTATGTATGATTTTCACATCTTTTTGAAAGACAACAGACTATAATAGTTTTATACCACATACAATAATTTCCTTTTTACATTATTGATATAGTTTTATCCCAAACATATTTAAAATACTTTATAATCGATTTCAGATTTATTTTAGTTGAATGTGATATGATACTTTAATTGATATTTTAAACAATATTTACATCCCTTTTTTGCCCCTCTTACTCATTTATTACGATTTTGAAAAATAATAGTAGTTATTAGGTACAAGTGCTAAACACACAGCGTAATTTTAATAGATCGAAATTTCCTTCTGCAGTTTTCATGTTTAAAAATTTTAAAGTAGCAGAAAGAGGTATAAATTTGAATGAAAATATAACTACTGAAAACGTTTAATTTACGTCGATTTTGAATAATTTTTATTGGCTCAAATTCGTTAAGAATAAAAATCCCTTTCTTCTATTTTGAGGTAAATTTAGATGAATGATATCAACCTATAGTGCTACTCCCATAAACTAGACGCCGCGCGCCGAAAGCACGGCACCTTAATAACGTTGTTACCAAGCCAATAACCATAAACAAAGGTGTACCTCAAGGGTGCAGTTTGTCGTGTATACTATTGAATATTTACAGTGACAGTTGTGTGAGACAATGGAGACAAGCGTTAGTATGAAATTAAGATGCATCTCGCATAACTTTGTGTCAAAAGTGACGTGGCCAAAATAAAAACAAAATTATAGTGTTCTGCACTGCAGTGAAATTTACATTTTGACGAACAGAAACTATTTGTTAAATTTTGGCATGTTTTTTCATAAATTAACGAATGTTGTTATTTTAATAATAAAGACTCTTCTAATTAGAAACCATTTATACAAATTCTAATTATTGTCATTCCCTCTCGTGGAGCCCTTTGTTGGGGTTCCACAAAGGCGAAACACATTTATGTCATCATCGCCTTATATAAAAAAAACGATAAGAACATGAAATAAGATCCTAATAGCGTAAGGGTAGGGTATAGAACAAAGGAACCTGATAGGAAAGAAAGGGATCTATCCCAAGAATACATTGAGATGCCTGTACTCACTATAGCGACTCTCTGAACGTCTCGCTCCTGGAAACATTGTACGTTCGAGATTATGAAATGTTCACTGATCCTATATAGGAGTAATTTGTCACTAGTTCCGGCAAATTATATGTGTTTGTAAACGCTCTAGAGGCTTCGATTTTAGTTGGATTTTGTTTGAATTTTTACTAGTATGGTAGGTTCAGAGTAAAGAATACAATAATAGCCAGAAAAATCAGTTCATAAATTTCAAAATAAGAGAGTTTCATATTCCAAAAAATCCTTTCTAGTTGATAACTTTTTACCTGTATGATTTGTAACCTCTTGAAATAGCTCGTTTTGTGCTATTTTAAAAATTCGCATCAACTAATTCCTAAAATTAAATATAACAAAACATATATTGTTAAAAGTAGAAAAATCATTAACAATAGCCCAAAAAGCAGATATTTTAGTTGGACAATTAATTGGTTGGATATGACTATTCGTTAAATGATTTTTCTCAAAATATGGTTGTTTGAAATTGTTTATTTCGTTTAGTCTATAATTCCTTTTCAGCTTATAAAAGTTCATTTTATGCAGCTGAAATACATACATACATATACGTGTGTATATATACCAAGATCAGAGTTGGCTGGCGTAGGAAGGTGATGGACACAGCATTGGAAAGCTGTTGATTGAGCTTTCCCTATATAAGAAACCTGAGTTTTGGCACACTCTGAGCTTTCAATTGATGTGTCTATCATCGTCCTACGCCAACATACCAAAATTAATCAAATATAACCTCAGGTAGAAAATAAAAATCATGTTTCAAATTAGACGGTGGTCAGGATTTATTTCAGGATTTTCCAAATTAGGCTACTCGTGAACCGTAATTTTCTCATTTTTTTGCAGTTTGTTATATTAAATAGTTCGAAATTCACCAAGAGTTGATAGAAATTTATTGTGAGGATTTTAAGATATTCGAACGTTTACGACGTGCCTTCAATTCATTTTCTCCTTTTAATCCGAAGCCGACATTTTTGAGAATAATGCGATCAAATTTTCTTAAAAGTCAAAACTCCTTTTGTCACGTTATAGTACTACTATATACATTTTGTATGTGTTACGATTTGTTGTCATCAAAATCCGTAACGCATCACGCTCGATTGTCCAGTCACGCTCCACTATATTATTATATACTATGTATATATCTATGTAAATACTTTCTCACATTCACACTGCGGCATGAGTAACATGCAGAGTAAGTTGTATTGGTGTAAATATTTTTTTATTTTTAAATGCTTAATTTTGTATGGTCTTTATGAATAAATGTGTAAAAATATGTAACTTTTATTTATACTCAACTTTTATTTATTATTATTAATTAATAAAAAATAAACCATTACATATAATTATAATTATTATATTTAATACATTTATTGAAAGTTTATATTTTTATTAATTTTTAAAATTGATAGTTAAAGTTTTCACTTCTGTCTACCATCTCTCGACGGTAACATTTTTTATTAATTAATAAAAAATGAACCATTACAGGTAGTCAATATTTTTATTACATTTATTGAAAGATTAAAATTTTATTAATTTATTAATAATTTTAAAAATTGGTAGTTAAAGTTTTCACTTCTGTCTAACATCTCTCGATGGTAACATTTATTATTAATTAATAAAAAATGAACCTTTACATGCAGTCAATATTTTTATTACATTTATTGAAGGATTAAAATTTTATTAATGTATTAATTTTTTTTTAAAGTTTTTACTTCTGTCTACCATCTCTCGATGGTAACATATTTTATTAATTAATAAAAAATGAACCATTCCATGTAGTCAATATGTTTATTACATTTATTGAAAGAATTAATAATTTTAAAAATTGATAGTTAAAATGTTCACTTCTGTCTACCATCTCTCGATGGTAACATTTTTGGGGTAAATTTAATAAAAATCGGTAGAACTAATTTTAAGAAGATCGTAATTTTGATTTTGTTTCGTTTTTAGCTAGCGTCAAATTTTGAGTTATCGAAAACATCAAAAACAAAAACCCGCATGGAGATTGGTGAAAATATGTCTTCACAGCAAATATAATCAAAATCGGTCTTTTGGTATCTATACTACGTATAAATACCAAATAAAAATAACAAATAGCCATTTTGAAATTTTCGAGTTTATTATCCTTTCATACGAACGTCAAAACATATCAGATTTGTTTTGAATAAAAGTAAAACGAGGACGATATACATCATCCAAAGTATTATTAGGTTCACACGCTAACTAATAAATATAGCTAACTTACTCATGATGTCAGCTGGAATGTTAAAACTGTCATGTGCGAATCCACAATATCTGGAAAATGTAATTGTACACATTAATATCCGATTGGTAGACAATAAAGTTTTGAAGTACAGTATTAATATGAAAGACATAAAACTTTATGACCTGTTGAACATAACTTCCCCAGTTTGTAGGATTTATCAGCCAACATATGCAATGACCTAGTTTATCTCGAGCTTTTACACAGGAAAACGCGAGTGTATATTACTTTGCTTAGTGAAACATCTCACAATATAGTCAGTCTGTCCGTCTGTAAGTCGCAACCAGTCTTCATAGACAAGACGGTATATCCTATATACTGTATATCACATATTCTAATTATATTCTTTGTATTGTCTCACATATAAGAAAAATGTAGGGGTAACAAAAACAATGACCTTGAGGAATATTATGTCTGGAGTATCAAATAAAACTAGAAATGATTACGAATTTATATGTTTATTTGACGAAAAATTAATATGTTGGTGCTAGTTCAAATTTAAAGTCTCAGTATCATGTCCCCTTGAACACGGCGTGAAGTACAACCTTTAAAAAAAATACATATTTGGATTTCGAAATCATATATTATAGTTTTTTTGTATGACTTACATCTTAACTTAAGTACAAAATGAGAAGCGTGTAACGTATAAGTTTTAATTAGCAGTTTTTGTGAGATGTGAGACAAACAATTAATTCAATAGCCATTAAAAGATGAATATCATTTCATTTATTTCTCTTTATTAGGGTCCGTAGGCAAAACCCAGGACCCTTATAATTTGGCGCTCATGTCTGTACAATTTAAACTGTTGCTTAAAAGACTTCTATTTTATAAAAATAACTATCGCTTGGCCCTTTTATGTAATGTAGATTTAAGTATATGGGGTGCGTCATTTAAATTAAAACAAGTATATATACAAAATTTGCAAAATAATGTTTTAGACTAGTGGGGAAAATATAATAGCATTTATAATTCTTTGATGTTGTTTTCAAGGCTATTTTGGAGGTTAGTTCATGTTTTTATAAATGGAAATTTGACGCTAATAGAGTATTTTAGGGCTAGGGTTCTTTATATTAGGTTATGCATCCTCAGGGTCTCGCTTTAGTGAGTACTATCTCGGCAATACTAAGGGAACCTAGATGGATCTACACCTTTTTTCATGTTATATTCCTCTCTTTCATCTTTCCTTTCAGGTTTATCTTGACCCACTCCTGATTTTCCGACCCTGGTGATATTACGCTAGTCGGATATTAGAGAGCTTCGGTCTTTATTTGATTTTGTTGTTTTTTATAAGGTTATGATGATCTAGAATTTTTTTCATTTAAACAGTTACTTCTGCATTCTTATTTATTATAACTTATACTAAACAGTTATAGATCTTTACTTGAAACTATTTTAAATTATCGAGTTGATTTTCAAATAACCTTGAAAACAACCCCAATAAATAATTAAATTTTTTTTTTTTATTAATTCAATATTACAACTGAGTATGTACCCATCTAGCAATTTACACTTCATACTTTTACACTTGTAAGGGATATGACCCAATGGTTATTCCCTATCACTCTAGTCCATCAGACTGAAGGCTTGGTCCTCTTCAGTCTTCTCTCCACCCAAGTGACATCCAACAGTCCCTGTACCTCATGGTGTTCATGTTGAATGATGCGTTGTTTGTGTTTCCTTGCCTGTTTTTTGATTTCATCACTAACTAGGTCTATATGCAGGTCCCTATGTAGATTATCGTTCCTGATGTACCAGGATGCATCCACTATACATCTAAGCACTTTATTTTGAAACACTTGAATGATATTTACATTAATTTGTCTTGCTAGTGCAGCCCCATAGCTGAATTCCGTAGATCCACACTGGTCTTAAGACCTGCTTATAAATCAATAGCTTGTTTTGTGTATTGACAGTTGTGATTGTCGTCCAAGCAGCCAATACATTTTCCTGAACTTCAAGTTTAGTTCTTGTTTTTTCTTTTTGACATGCTCTTTCCATTTGAGTTTTACATCCAGTGTCATTCCCAGGTATTTAGCAGAATTAGCATAGGGAACTGGAACAGAATTTATTAAAATTGGGACCCGATGATTGGACTTGCTCTTCGTGAAGTTAACATTGACTGACTTTGCTTCGTTAAGACCAATTCGCCATTTTTTGGTTCATTTACACACCTCATCGGTGGCCCTCTGGAGCTTTGTTACCACTTCCTCAGGTATTTTATCGGTTGCTAGAATCGCAGTATCATCTGCAAATGTACCAATTTTGATTCTTCTGGTGTATGAAGATCCCTTGTGTACAACAAGTATAGGACTGGGCCCAACACACTGCCCTGTGGGACCCCTGCCGAAATTCTCTTCAGTCCAGAGTATTCACCTTCGTACTTCACTCGAAAGTGTCTATCAGTTAAGTACGACTTCAGTATTGTGTAGTATTGCCTTGGTAAATCTCTTTGTAGTTTCCACATCAGTCCCTCATGCCAAACCCTGTCAAAGGCATTTGCCATATCCAAGAAGACACTTGCACATGTTTCCTTTTTCTCAAGCGCATTCAAATAAATAATTAATCTTCTCTTAGATAATGTATAATTTTAGTCTAAAACATTTTTCTCCAATGCTTGGTGTTTTTCAGATATATTAAATTTAATTGACCCTTCAGCTGTATTTATATAAATACTATTTGTCACAAATGTTTACGCCTCTCGCTCTAAATTTGGAACGAGTGAATATGAAACAAATTGATGGTCGCGATCATGGTACTTACCCAGCCTAATCATACAACCAGATCTTCCATAAGTTGTTTTCTTGGGTTTGTAGGAAATGTAAATCAAGGGCTTTTACCCGGTAGGGTGTGTTTGTTTTAAACTGTTGTTACACATGGTTTTGAACCTCGTAATTGTGTATATCACTACTTTCTTGAAACTGTTAGATACTAGTGGGCTTCGAGATGTGTGTATCTTGTCAGTATCTCGACCTCTTTGGGTCTTGAAGCTCTACATACTCGCTACGCTCGTGTCGCTGACTCAGCCCTACCGGATCTCGTAACTATACGAATATGAATATCACATTTCCTTTGCGAGGATAGGATTCAAAATTAAATTTTTGACTAAACCTTCGTTATTTGTCATTGTAGAGAGGTGGGGTGGCATGTAGAATTGAAATCTGCAATTTTATATATAATTTAATGTGTTTTAAGATGAATAACACACGAGATATGAACAAAAACTATTTAAAATGGTCGCCATTTTTAGATTTTAAATTTCAATAGGATTCTATATGAGCACACTATAGTTCCTTATACCAAATTTCATGTTAATATTTAACCGCTATCGTACTTCAACGTCGACGGACGGCATATGAAAAACCTTTTTTTTGTTTTGGTTTCTTGAGGTCGTGAACCATGAAGATCAGTAAAAGAACAGAGATGAAAATTGTTGGCAATTACCAAGTTTATGTATCATTTACTGAGTAAGTAGAAGTAACTATATTTTTTATTTGCGCAATTTTCGCCTTTCGAGACATTCTCCGTAAGCACAATATTAAACAGATTACTGGTATACTAATAATTAAAACAACATTAAAGTGTAAGGAACACAAAATTGTCTCATTTTGGATTATTTTTACAATAGTTAAAATTTAGGTTTGCAATTAAAAAAAAAAAAATTGAAGATGTAAGTGTAGAAAGGTCAACACACCCGGAATTTAGTCATGTTTAAATTAAGTCCGAGATAAGTTACGGCGAAAAATCTGCTTTATGGTGGAAGTATGGCCGCTTGGAATTTACATAATATACAGTAATTAAATATAAGAGCTTGCGTCATCTGAAAGAGTTCTTGCTAGCGCAATTAAATTTCTGTTCGTTCCTTCCGAGCCTTAAGTACAAAAACAGTTTTATTACACGGCATATTTTCTCCACCTCGAGCCCAAATAGGGGCAAATACTACATTGCTAATGATTTTCTTCTCTTGTCTTTGTCAAACAAAAAGAGATCCTCGATATATAACTGAATATAATATCTTCTGAAGTAAAACAGAAGGTGTAAAAACATTGACCAGACTTCGCACGCGAAAACAGTGAATGTAGTCTTAGAGTTTGTAAATTATTTTACACAAAATAAGGTCTAAATTGGCTTCACTTATCAAGATAAACTTGTTTTAAGTATAAATATAATATGATGTAATTAAGTTTAAATGACGGTGGTTAAATATTCCTGAACAGTAATGGTTATTTTAAAGTGATTTTCCAGATGGATTTGTGTCATTAATCATCAGGTTTCACTAAAATTTTAATCAAATTAGTGTATCCGATTTCGAGAAACTAACTCACCAACCAACGGAGAGATGGCGAGAAATGCGATTTGTATGGGTCCTCAAAGGCTACACTTAAGTAAAATTTGGCCAAAATCATCACTATAGCAGAATATGAGAAAATCGTAATGTGTTTTTCCCTAAGACACCTAAATTTTGGGTTGGAACTCCAGTGAGCTCCGGCGGCAACCAAGGACCCAACCACGGTGATCCCAGGATGCCACCGAGCTTGTCAGATATGACTAAAATGTACCCACATATCAAATAGGTCTACTCGTTTAGGGTGACCAACACTGAATGGATAACACTATACATTATTCTAAAACCACTTTTTTTGGGCTCGGGGGCCCTCAAAACAAAATATATATTATCGAAAAACTCGAAATAGATTTATTTGTGTTCCATCACTCAACTCCATTCTTCGTATGTAGGGTATGTGTGGGAAAGTAAAAAAAACATATTTTACCCAATACGTTGGGAATTGAACAAAATGATTAGGTCGTATAATAAATTTACATGCCTCAATATGTTCTATTCATTTAATGCTGCAAACAACTCATAAAATCGAGGAGTATTCAGTTTAGTATATATTTTGGAAACGGTGGAAGAAACGAAGGCGGTAGGAACATGATAAAGACTGGTTAGGGTGTGTCTAAATAGAATTAAATATATTGACAGAAAAAATCCAAATAATTTTTTCAAACTAGCATCAGTATGTAATAGGTTTTTGCATATATTCTTTGAGTTAGGCATCGTTTTAAAATTAGGCCAACATTTTCTGATTTTTATTCTACATGTAATGAGAACAATTTGGGTTCCCTAAGATAAGCAGTATCGACTTTTATCATAAAGAAAAATCGGATTTTGTACTTTGAATGAAAATTTAAGTGTAATATAAGGAAGAATAACTTTAGAAAAAACAGTATATGTTTCTCTTGTACAAGAATGCAGGGTACCTTGATGATGTTTATCAACTAGTTTTTTGAATGTAATTGAAACAAAATATGCAGTAAATGGATTAAAGTGTTTTGATATTTGTGAGTTTCTTTTCCTCTTTCTTGACATGACCAACTTGGATGGTAATCCATAATTTCTTGTGTGTTACAAAGAGTCACGAAGATATAAATCGTGTATGAATTATTAGTCTAATTTTCCATATCAACTTCAAATACGTTAAGGACTTAAAATTATTCAAATAGTTTTTGTTCTATTCCTCTACCAACATGCACTGACCTTGTTCCCTTTAGTGCCGCTTTTAGACACGGAATTGTATATATTTAGAACTGTTAATTGTTATGATTTGGCAACAGGAAGCGGGGAATATATATACAACTTGTGTTTTAAACTTTTTTTTTTAATGCTGGCACACGTGTTTTGTAAGTGGTAATAGAATATGTATTGAACTGTAAGTAATAATATCTGATTGATGGTGTATGACTATAGTCTGTTTGTGGGTAAAGTGAGTTATATGTAACGTTCTAAAAACATGTAGGTAAGTAGCCATTTATCTAAGTAGGTCTTTGTATGTGACGTTGTAAAAAAATTAGGTAATTGAGTTAAGTTTGTGACGTTCAAAAAACATTTAAATAGTTAGGTCTATATATGTGGCATTCTAAAAACATTTTTAAAGTAGACCTATGTATGTAACGTTCTAAAAACATGTAGGTAAGTAGCCATTTATCTAAGTAGGTCTTTGTATGTGACGTTGTAAAAAAATTAGGTAATTGAGTTAAGTTTGTGACGTTCAAAAAACATTTAAATAGTTAGGTCTATATATGTGGCATTCTAAAAACATTTTTAAAGTAGACCTATGTATGTAACGTTCTAAAAACATGTAGGTAAGTAGCCATTTATCTAAGTAGGTCTTTGTATGTGACGTTGTAAAAAAATTAGGTAATTGAGTTAAGTTTGTGACGTTCAAAAAACATTTAAATAATTAGGTCTATATATGTGGCATTCTAAAAACATTTTTAAAGTAGACCTATGTATGTAACGTTCTAAAAACATGTAGGTAAGTAGCCATTTATCTAAGTAGGTCTTTGTATGTGACGTTGTAAAAAAATTAGGTAATTGAGTTAAGTTTGTGACGTTCAAAAAACATTTAAATAATTAGGTCTATATATGTGGCATTCTAAAAACATTTTTAAAGTAGACCTATGTATGTAACGTTCTAAAAACATGTAGGTAAGTAGCCATTTATCTAAGTAGGTCTTTGTATGTGACGTTGTAAAAGAATTAGGTAATTGAGTTAAGTTTGTGACGTTCAAAAAACATTTAAATAATTAGGTCTATATATGTGGCATTCTAAAAACGTTTTTAAAAGTAGACCTATGTATGTAACGTTCTAAAAACATGTAGGTAGGTAGCCATTTATCTAAGTAGGTCTTTGTATGTGACGTTGTAAAAAAATTAGGTAATTGAGTTAAGTTTGTGACGTTCAAAAAACATTTAAATTAAAAACATGTAGGTAAGTAGCCATTTATCTAAGTAGGTCTTTGTATGTGACGTTGTAAAAAAATTAGGTAATTGAGTTAAGTTTGTGACGTTCAAAAAACATTTAAATAATTATGTCTATATATGTGGCATTCTAAAAACATTTTAAAAGTAGACCTATGTATGTAACGTTCTAAAAACATGTAGGTAAGTAGCCATTTATCTAAGTAGGTCTTTGTATGTGACGTTGTAAAAAAATTAGGTAATTGAGTTAAGTTTGTGACGTTCAAAAAACATTTAAATAATTAGGTCTATATATGTGGCATTCTAAAAACATTTTTAAAGTAGACCTATGTATGTAACGTTCTAAAAACATGTAGGTAAGTAGCCATTTATCTAAGTAGGTCTTTGTATGTGACGTTGTAAAAAAATTAGGTAATTGAGTTAAGTTTGTGACGTTCAAAAAACATTTAAATAATTATGTCTATATATGTGGCATTCTAAAAACATTTTAAAAGTAGACCTATGTATGTAACGTTTTTAAAACATTGATATAGGGAGATCTATCTAAAAATATTTACCTATGTATGGCTTTGTATGTGACAATGGTGAAAACATTTAGGTAATTAGGGCTATGTACGTGACGATCTAAAAACATTTACCTGCTATGACACTAAAACAACAACAAAATTTTCTTGAAATGGGGCAAAGCTAGAGAAACCTTTTAAATTTAAGGATACTTGTCTTTTTTAACATCGCGAAATCTATGAAAGCAAGAAGTGTTCCGGCTTTTTATAACGCTCATTATGAAGTATTTTTGCCTACATAAAGAACTAATTACGATTTATATTTATATTTTTTACAGCTGGTGAAGGACCTAAATCTGCTAAACTACTTGACAGACGTATAATGTGTTCCCATATTATGATTTGTATATCGAGTTCATGTCAACGTAATTCTAACTTTAGTTACCAGAATTAATTACCCAATCATACACTAAGTGAGGGCTCTATTACATATACACTGATATGAAAGTTTTGTTGTGTTGTTATTGAAAAGTGGTTATTTCAATATTTTTGTGTGTGGTTGTGTGTGGTTGTGTGTGGTTCTCTCCATAACTATACAGATGAGGAAATTTTTGATACTGTAGTTTAATAATAAAGATCCAGAGTTTACATTTCTCCAACTACTGTATTTTATATTATCCTTAACTTTTAACTACAGATAGACAACCTACTTGGCAGAAGAAAACTTCCAGTAATTGTGGGAGGAACAAACTATTACATAGAATCTTTAATATGGAAAATACTCATCCAGGATAAGTCGCCTAAGGGAAATGTTTTAGTGTCGGAAAGGGATTCCGGTAAACGTGTTTTGGATATCGATAGTGATGATGAAGATGGGAGAGAGAAACGTGTGAAGTGCGATAATGAAACGGATAAAGTGAGTGCGTATCCGGAGGATGTAGGTTTCGATGTGTCAAGCTTGCATGAGAAGCTTAAAAAAGTTGATCCAGAAAGAGCGGCTGAATTACATCCAAATAATATAAGGAAGATAATCAGGTATGTATTGTTTTATTACTAGTATTAGAGGAAGTTTTACTAATTCTTGACGAAATGTGTAACTTAGAAAAAGAAAAAGCTAGTAAGAGTGGCTCGCTTAGAGAGTGAAGTTTGTTTTTAATACAGTAGCCTCAGACTAGGATTGTGTCTGGTGTAAGGAGCGTGTCCTCCCTTCTACTTGCTTCTCTAGCCTGACTTAACGGTACAACCCATTCCAAGAAAACTAGGTAAACAAATTACTGCTTAGCTACATTTAATTCCTAAAGTTACAACTTCGTGACAGACTTATGTAAACGTTTTATTCTTATTTACACCTATAAAAGAAACGAAAGTAGGGTAGGTGTTTACACGGAAGCATTTGAGGTCTGTATTTATTTATTGGGGTTGTACCGCTGAAAGCAAACGCAACGAACGAAGTGTGGGGGCTTCTGAAAATTAGGTACAGATATTACTGCTTAGCTACATTTAATTCCTAAAGTTACAACTTCGTGACAGACTTTTGTAAACGTTTTATTCTTATTTACACCGATAAAAGAAACGAAAGTAGGGTAGGCGTTTACACAGAAGCATTTGAGATCTATATATTTTTATATTGGGGTTGTATCGCTGAAAGTAAACGCAACAAAGTGTGGGTGCCCCTCTTTTCCTCTCCACCCCAGACACATTCCCACCTTGAGGATACTGTAACATGGAGCCCATCATATTATTAAACTTTTATCATGTAGTGACGTTTTGTATGGAAATAAGTTATAATTCCTTCATAATATAAATTACAAACAATTAAGATAAAATTTACGAAATTTTATTTTGTGGTAGCACTAACCTACAAGAGTGATTTTCCCCCATATTTAAATGTAGAAAAATAGTACCACGAGTTATAAACAACCTAACTATGTTTAAAAATATTGTAGATTGAGTGTTGAATATATTGAAAATGCTTGTATCGGAATACACGGTAACTCTCCAGTCCAGTGTCACATAAAATTCGTAGCGACGAGGTTAATACCGCCTGACTTGAAAACATTTTTATGATTCTGAAATGAAATAACTTTTATTTATTTTAAGAATTCAATTATAAAGAGCGAACTTTACTTTTACGATCTCGTGGTAGCTTTAATAATTAGACGTCTATAAAATGTCAATCCATCCTACTTAAAAAGCAATTTGGCGCAATAAACCCTTTAATTATTATGTTCAATTATTTTACTAATATTTAAATAAATCTAAGGAGTACTTTCAAATGGAACAAAACAGTAATTTATGAAGCGCTAATAGAAAAATCTATGTTTAAACTTCTCGAATCCCCCTCCCACTTCACCTAAATTTTAAATTTACCCACTATGCAAATGTAAGAACAGCCTTTATTTTATTATTCTAAAGTAGATGGTACAAACTGAAATCAAATGACTTTTATTATTTTAATATTTTTTCTGTTTGTATATTTTGTATTTTTAATTGTACACTAACTCTAAATAGGTGCCAAATTGCTTTTTGAGTAGGATGGGTTGTCATTTTAATAGTCCTATAAGATTCCATAAGATAGTAAAAGCGAAGTGGGCTCTCTATAATTGAATTCGCTAAGCAACATTAGTTGGCGTCATTACATACCAGAGAAATACAAATATCGAAGAATAAGAAACCGTTACGTCTAAACAAATTACAGTTCTAAAGGTAATACTGCAAATATAATTAAATATAATTAGAATACTCAACTTTCAGCTTTGTCCTTGTTGTTTAAAGGCGAAAAACCTCAGGAGCTCATCATGGCGTCATGAAGAAAAGGAAGAAAGAAATATAAAATAAAAACCCCTAGTCTTTGATTATTCTAATACAGTTAGGGTCGTAAGAGAACAAGTGTTGGACAAGAGAGACTTGATAGTGATAGGAAAGATGAAAGAGTAGGATCTAACCCAAGACAACATACTGTAAATAAAGATGTAGACTACTTTGGGATTGCTACTGCCGTGAGTAACTTCCATCTAATTTTGCTGTTTTTGTGTATCACTTGGTTGCTGACCACGACCTTGACCGACAAAGGTTATGTTTTTAAATATTTTATTCCTCTTAATACCTATATATATTTATTGTGGAAGATACTTTTCGGTATCATTGTGTGCAGATTGAACGTTGCACGGCTTTCGGATAAAAGATTACGTATAAACGGTTTTTGAAATGAAATTGCCCGAAGTTTTGTTTTACTGACCGAGTTATCAAGTTAACAAGTTTGTGTAGTCTTTAAAATTGAATTTGATCACTCTATAGCGAGCCAAAATCTTCAATACTAGTCTATTAATGTTTGATGGTTTTGAGGTTAGTTTTAGAAATTTGTTTCAATAAAATAAAGATTCATTGTTACTGACAGAAAACTCATTTGGACACCTTGAAGGCGTCATTTTAAAGATTTCGGAACATTTGAGTAAAAATGATCCTTAATACTAATATTTTTAAATGGGCCGCCATTTTTAAATATATGATTTTTGTGGTTAACAAATGGTTTGTAAAACCGAGACTGCGAAATATACTAAAACCTGCCAACTGTAGAACAATAATTTAAAAAGAACAAATTGGTGGCAAATTACTCCTACATGTAGGCTAGGATCGATGAACATTTCATGATCTCAAGTGTTGGAATTTATATGAGGGAATTCTATTTAATAATTCTCTAATATATTACTGGGGTCCCCCCCTCTCCCCTAACGGTAGCAATGGGCGTAATGTAACACATTCTTCCTTAAATAAAAATGTTGTAAATATAAGTGATTATTCTATCATTGAAAGATAAGAAATTACGCAACAGCCATGTGGAAGATACGCTCGTTTGGTCAAGGCCGCCGTGCCTAAGTCCAATGTAAAGCAGATGCAAATAAAAGTGTTACCGTAAAGATAATTTGATGAGATTTATAAACCCACGTGATTCCTCTTCATTGTGCTCGAGGTTGTCATTTTTACAGTATTCAATATTTTTAGATATTTGCCATTTTGTTTGTAAAAACCATACTTGATGATCTTAGAGTGTGGATCAACTCTTGATAACAAGTGTCTCGAAGTGCAGAGTCTAGCCAATTAAAAATAGCAAAACTGAAGATGTAGACAAATCCTTAAAGTAGGAAAAAAGTTTGAAGAATCAAAAACTTCTATCTACATAGATTTTGTAAAAGAATTAGAAATCCCCGCTAATTAATAGTCTACATTTTGTAAAAGAATTTGAAATCCCCACTAATTAAAACATTTTGTAAAAGAATTTGAAATCCCCACTAATTAATACATTTTGTAAACGAATTTGAAATCCCCCACTAATTAATACATTTTGTAAAAGAATTTGAAATACCCACTAATTAATATATTTTGTAAAAGAATTTGAAATCCCCACTAAATAATACATTTTGTAAAAGAATTTGAAATCCCCACTAATTAATACATTTTGTAAACGAATTTGAAATCCCCACTAATTAATACATTTTGTAAAAGAATTTGAAATCCCCACTAATTAATACATTTTATGAAGGAGTGATGTAGAAGACGTGGGTGAACTTTCATCTCCCTTTAGCATGACTATAGTACACCAAGGATGTTTAGTTTCTCTGGTTCTTTTCTTAATAAAAATGGATCAAGTAATAATGAAAGTTCGTTACGGGAGGTGAGTTTAAGATTTTTTGCTATTTGGGTAGTATAGTGCCCAGTAGTGGAAGAAGCGGATTGTTTCAGCGAGGCCAATATGGAGACCGACTCAGATTAGAGACTTTTGGCACAAATGTTATGTTCGTCCTGCTCTATGGTTGTGAATTTTAAAAGGAACCAAATAGAAGAAGCAACCACTTGGGATGACCTATCTAGAACCTTCCTATAGGCCTACCAAACAGAAAGAAACCTGCGCAGAACCGTCATCTTGAGAGTGGCTCGCGCACGCATGTGGGGGCGATGGCGGGGAGGGGGTTGGAGCGGTGGTGGGGATAGATTGTTATATTTTTACCATAATATAAAGGAATTTAAAACCTTAAATTTAATGTCTTTTTATGTCTTTTACTTTGTAAAATATTTAAATTTACTAATTGTAGTTGTCAGGAACATAAGCGATACATATTCACAGTTTTTTAGCACTGTTGTAGCTTTGAAAAATAAAATATTAAGCCCTACGCAATGAAGCAGCGGACGGATATGTCTGGCCTAACTCGGGCTCTCCCTCCCACCACAGTTCTACCTGCGCGAGACAAAACCGGTGCGAGGTTATTTTCCAAGCAGTACCCCTACAGTAGAGCTTGTCAACTTTGGTTCTATTTTGGATTTAATCCCAAAAGAATAATGTTAAACACGAACTTAAATTATTTTTTACTGCATTTTAAACAAAATCTAATCATCGCTAGAGCTGATTTTAAGAGATCCATAATTTTAGATTTCATTATTTCGATCAAAATTGTCTGTGAAGAAGCTGGTGCTGAATAAAACAAATTTGAACTCGGCCTTGACGGTTATCTAATCATGCTGTGAGGACTGTTGAAATCGGCATTTTACAGACTGATTTTGTTTTCATAACGTTTGATATTTTACCTTTCTTTTTGGAGTAGCAAGATCTATGGTAGAATATCGATTATAGTCACATCATGAGTTAACGATTAGGATTAGGAAAAAATCTACAGTTTATTTGAAATCATATTTTTAGTTGATATTACTTAACTGTTAGCAAAAGGATTGTGGTCGAACTTCTTCATTCAACTTCCTCCTCTACAGATGTCCCAGCTGCCGTACATAATAGGAGATTGTAATTAAATTCTTTTGAATTCTAAAATAGAGTGGTAAATTTTTTTTTCAAACTACTGTACTTTCAACTGCCCTCTTGATAAGTTGTGTCAAGTAAAAAGTTGTTTCAATTAAAACGAGAAAATTACAAGACGTTATCCCACTGCAAATAGGTTAATTAAATTCACATGCATATGATTTTATTAGTTTCCTGTCCACGCGGCTCCTCCCTCGTAGAAATGGGGCTTTTTGTGCATATCCTTAATTAGGCCGGATTTCACCTTTATGAACTAGGCGATTTCATTATTTTAAGCTGAGGACAGCGTATTATAGAACCGTTAGATTAAAGAAGTATTTAATATTTTTAACTAGATTGGTAAGATATTTTAATAAATCGACTATTAATATTTTCATATTTGGGTAGAGAAGATTTGAAAGTCTCTTTAAATAATAATTTTTAGTTTCACTAATAGGCGCGAGCAGGTTAGATATTGTACGCGATCATGCCACGTATAAATTATATTGTTTTCTATGTAAGAAGTTCGGGATCCGCATATCAACCCAACACCTTGATAGTTTGACCCTGCTGTTTATCACAAAACAAACTCTGATAAGCAATTGAAAAGTAAATATCACCCCGAGTTTAAAAAAAAAAGTGTTGTCGTTCTTGCTTGATAACATTTTGTATATGGACTTATTTTCATGTTGGAAGCTTTTTTTAATTGGAGGTGCCTGTTGTATGTTTTACAAAACACAAAGATTTACTGATGTAGCCCTTAACAAAAATATCAGAAGTTATTGATTTAAAATTGAAACTGGGTACCAGCATTTTTTTAAGATGTGACGATTTTATTAAAACTTTGGTTTTGTGAACGAACATTGGGAAAAGTTAGTACATTTTTGTAAAAATTTTATTAAATTTTTTCTCAAATCGGACAATTTTACGTCACATATTTCAACTTCATATTTGATGTTTAAATTGAATACATACCATTTGCATATTATTAAACCTCCTGCACCACATGTGGTTTATTTATTTACTTTGATCGTGGCGCCAGTTTTGCAAAGTAAAGCATGCAGTGTAATCTGCAGATTATTTGTTCAACACATGAGTTTTGCAGTTATGCTCTATAATGATGCATTTATACCAGCTGTGAATGCAGTTGGTAGTACTGAATATAGTTTACGATAAATTCACGCTATAAAGTGTTTTATTTAAATTGATTGTGTTTGGCAGCAGTTCAGAATTATCATCACGTATTGGAATAAATCGGAATACAAATTATTCTCTGTTATTGTATTTTCTTCCTTGGAAATTTTAATTATCTTCTAAATGTAGGAAAACTTTTGTTTTAGATGTTTAGGTTTATGAATTGATCTTTTATACTTCGTTTTATGTTTCGTTGGTAGTGTGTATTTTAATGTAGCGAAGCTGAAATATTAGGCGTCTTAAAAACATCGTGTTAAAAAAATCATCGCTTAAAATAAACTCACAAGGTTTCAAAACATATAAACTGTTTGTAATCCGGAATAAGTAAGGATTGTGCGTAATTGTTTAAGACGTTTATTAGATATAAATGAAGTTTTGATGGTTATGTGTGAAGTATAATTTATTTATCAAAGGCCGATGATATGATTAGTATTTAAATAGGGGCGTTCTCTAAATACGTCAAGACAGGCGCTTGACTCTCTATGCAATGTAAATTGTTCGAGATTAGTCAATTTGGGCTATAGATTAGGAGATTTAAGCGCGACAAATCTCCCCATTTTTTAGTCGCTAAAGTTTTCGTAGAGACCCCCTCTACGCGGAACGAAAATAAAGACTTATTCATGTTAAACCTATAAAATACAAAACGAAAATAAAACAAGCCTTCTTCCGTCACAAATGAACGTAAGATTGTAAAGCAACACTACTTTTTCATTACGGCTAGTAGTGGTGAAACTTCCATTTGATTTCATTCATTAATACGTTTCCTAGTATACTGCCCACTGCCAACTAAACAGAGTATAGCTATGAAGAATTAAGTGGACCAGTTGATGTTATAATGCAAATTGTGATAGTAGAAGCTAGATCAATTAGGTATATATCTAAACTGAACGAATCTAATAACTCAACTAAATAATATTTAAACTTTTCTACATTTCGAACCCCACTTCTCTTTACCATATTATACAGAGGGAAATTACAGTCCTAGTTTTTTTTTTGTTTATACTGGGAACATAAATCATTTTATTTATTTGGAAGATTTTGAAATTTTCTAATTAACAACACACGTATATTAATATTGTTATTAATCTTTTTAACGACAGGTAATTAAAATATCGGCTCTTTCAGTAACTTTGTCGCCAGTTGTTGATATTTTGTGTTGCTTATTCGTTTTGTTAACGGAATGGTAATAAATAACATAACATAGTTCTCAGATTTGTGAATATACACACATCAGTATTATCTTGTCACGCCAAATATATAAACGTTACTCAATACAGTAATCATATATTTTAAGCAATTTTATAGAACATACAATACTACAATTGTAGTTAAGTAATTTCATATTGTTCTTATTATTATTCTGTAAGAACGTATACAAGATTGTTACAAGTTTTTTTGTTATGAATTTTTGCATATTCGTTGTACTGCATCCTAAACCAGAAAGCGAGCTTGGATACGAAGAAAATCTACCAAATGTAGAATTTTGTCTTTTAATCTTAGTTCTTGGAGTTGAAGGATTGAAAAATCGTAGCTTCTATTTTTTTATATTTACTACCTACCAATGTTTCACAAAAACTCTTCTCTTATTTAAACAGAATAGATTATATCTCTATTACCGACCACAAACCATACAGAGATTGCAGGGGAAGACCACATTTCACAAGTACGGCGGAGTAACGGGAAAAACTGTGGGATCGGTGAGCTTGATCTGCGTACGGCGTGTTCTTTAGTTTGTTTTAGATCTGTAGTACTCTTTGAATGAGAATTTATAAGAACTCTATAGTTGCAAGAACTGTGAAAGCTTTTAGAAGATTTCTGTTGGGGCAAAGTTTTTTTTCTAGAGCAGTGAAAGAGGTGTGCAACGAACTCTTTCCATACCAAATTCCATCAGGCGATGTTGGGGCATAATGCTTCTAATGATCCTTGATTGGGTGTTGTCCTTTTTGCGTCGCCTGAAAATTTTTGATAAAATTTGAAAGCAAATTTTCAATTTGATTATTGCAGAACCTCCTTACAGCTGTGTAATATTTTGTGTAGTATAATTAAATTAAATCTCTCATTACTCGTTGCAGGGCCCTTTTACAGCCTTGTAATATATTATGTTGTTGTTTATTTAGTTTTTATGTTTGTTTTCTAGTTTTTGTATTGTTTTTAATGTTTTATTTTTTAAGATTTTAGGCAAAGCATCTTCTTAAATCTTAAATGGTTTTTCGCCTTAAAACTCAAAAAAAGTCAAGAGCAGGGAAATTTCTTGGGTTTTCTAATTTATTAAGATCTTGGACAATACTTCTCGTTCATTGGGATGACGTAGAAGAACAGATATGAATTCTAATAATAATAACATCGGTTATGAATGACAAGTAAATCAGTCTTTCAAGACGCAGGTAATAGAGTGAATTTCAGTTAGAACCAGAGATTTTTAACGATAAAAGGAGCGAGGATTTATTATTTTTCTATTAGTTCACAAGATTGTTCGAAAAAGGAAGGATGAGGTTGTAAGGATTCTTAAGATTAGTTTTGAGTTGTAAAACCCTCAGAATTTGTAAGAATTCAAAGATAGAGATAAAATTTGTAAATTATTACGTTGTATAATGTTGTTATTTCCGACTAATGAACTAATAATCCAACGCTATTTATGCTTTATCACATCGTAAACATAAAGTCACTGATAAAACTCAACACATTGTTGCATTTGATACTAGAAAATTTCCGTAATCTGGAGCAGCTCAATCTTCGACGTTATCTAATGTTTGGAATGTTTCAAAACGCGAATCAACGTGGGTAAATTAATTGGATTGACTTTATCAGTTTTGACAGTATTTCTGCAGAGTAACATCTGTGCAAATAGTGAGTCAGTCAAAATGATATATAAATGGCTGACCTACTTTTATCTATGATAAGAGTTCACAACTAGAGTTGTTTAGGTTTGTCATAGTTGTAGAATGCTGGAATATAAATCTGGGGGATTTTCAGTGTTTAGTTTTATTTAGCTAAATTGTTTAAAACTATTATGCAACAAAGATAGCCTAGAGTTTATAGTATATGTTTTCCGATATAGGCTAGTTTGTATTAATCAGTCCTCAGATATTATTTTCAACATGGTGTTGATAAGCTGGCATAATAGGACACGTTTTTTGTATCCATGTGTTTTATGTGGTTTTTGACAACCTCAATATTGACATTAATATTTCCAAACCGGAAAGCTATACAAAAAGAGATATTATATGGTTTCGATCATAATTTAGGCTATTTTAATAGTTTTTTAGTAAGAATAAATTCCTCTGCACATTTTAACGGCCGCCATTTTGAAATGTTTAGCCATTTTTTAGTTGTATTCAAGGAATAGTAAAACCTACAGTTTTTAGTCCCAAGTTTCATGTTACTAGAAGTGTTGTTACAGTTTGTATAGACAAACCAGACAGAAAGAAACCTGCGCAGAACCGTCATCTCGAGAGTGGCTCGCGCACGCATGGTGGAAAGGGGTTTGGAGCGGTGGTGGGGGGATTAGTCGCTGGAAAATATTAAGCCCTACGGAATGAAGCAGCGGACGGGTAGCCCCCTAACTCGGGCTCTCCCTCTCACACCACAGTTCTACCTGCGCGAGACAAAACCGGTGCGAGGTTCTTTACTAAGCGGTAGGCCTACCCCTATAATATTTTTTTTGTTTTATATTACATAGAAAATTCCATCCTTAGTATGTAATTTGAAGTTGTGTATAAAATAAATTATCGATTCATTAATTGATCCTGTATACCAATTTGATGCAAATTTTCATCTCCTTTACTAACACACATATGTTAGTGATGTTAAATTACTCCTATAACCTATGGGTAGGTTTGCTGGATACTTCATACTATCGAGGATGTCATTTTACCATGAGAGATATTTATGTATTATACATTTTCTACAAAAAAATTTGACGTACAGACTATTTATTGTAGAGTAAACGATTGGCTAAAAAATTTTAATAATTGTAAGTTGAAAGTTGAGTTGAAAGTGTCTACAGAACGGATCCGAAAACACAGCCATCGTACTGCAAATTGTGTATCACTTACAATATTTTACAATTAACTGTATAGACTCTATAGCAAAGGACTGATGTTCGGTGGGTGGCTATAGGCCAGACAGAAAGAAACCTGCGCAGAAACGTCATCTCGAGTGGCTCGCAAACGCATGTAGGGGCGATGACGGGGAGGGGATTGGAGCGGTGGTGGGGATAAATTGTTACATTTTTGCCATAATATAAAGGAATTTAAAATCTTAAATTTATTGCCTTTTTACGTCTTTTACTTTGTAAAATATTTAAATTTACAAATTGTAGTTCTCAGGAACATAAACGATACACTTTCTCAATTTTTTACCGCTGTAGTAGATTTAAAAAAGAAAACATTAAGCTCTACGCAATGAAGCAGCGGGCGGGTATGTCTGGCCTAACTTGGGCTCTCCCTCTCCCACCACAGTTCTACCTGCGCGAGACACAAACGGCACGGGGTTCTTTTCTAAGCGGTACCCCTATAATAGTACATCAGTAACCATTGACTGCGGGAGAGGGGAAACTTTCTCCCCAACCTGCCATTTCCCCTCCTACGCTTATAGAGAGTTTCATCACTCGCCTCACGGTCTGTACCAAAACTGCTCGATTCATAATTATTGTTCTATTGATTAAATCTTTCTTGAGTTGCAAAAAGTACAAAATTAAGTTGAATAATTATTTACTTTAAGATATATATGTAGTGTAGAGACAGTTCAGCGATAATAATCAAAACCGATGTTAAGTTTTTTATGAAATTTTCTATTTGCAGTTCCCATGTTATTCTATACTGTATTCCTGCACTTAATGGATGTAAATAAGTGATTTCAGTGAGATTACATTTTGCCATTCCTAGCATTGTCCTGCTGACGCGATTCGAATGAACTCCATTCGTCCATAAATTTTGAAAATGGAATTCATCCGAAACACTTCAGTAGCAGAATTTTCGAAAATTCTAGGTATAGTAGGATCAACTCAGATTAATTCGTTTTAGAGTCTCGTAAAAAATAACGTTAACTCCAAACAATAAATAAAATTTTATTTATTCAGACATTTGCCATCATTTGTGTATACAATGTATACAAAAATTAAGTCAACGTCTTTATAAGAGTTTGGACAACTCTCGTGTTAGTGTGTAGTTCCGTTGGCTTGTGGTCTTCACTGATTAGGTTTGTATGTAGTTTAGAGTACTAATACAGTTCTAGGCTAGTAGGCTTTGTTGTGTCTCATTGTTTTAGGTTTTTCACTTGATAACGAGAGTTGATACATACTCACAAAACGTTGCGTATAATTTTTATATTCATAAATAATGGTAAATATCAGAATAAAACTATTTCAATAATACATGCATATTTAGAGTGCCAAAATGTTGCAAAATACTCTATGGGATAATATCTCTGCACATTTCACGGGCTCTGGTTTCGAAGTTTCCATGAAGTAAATCGCAGATAGTTTGAAAATGGGTGAAATCATCTTATAGTTATAATCCTTGCTTAATGTGTTTCTAGAGTTTGCATGTACACTATTTTCAGGAACCCTTTATATCAAGAACAAATATCAGCTCTGAAGAACTAACAATAGTTGGTTTCTCTATTGTTCTCCGTGATAATAAATTACTCTAGTTACTTTGGAGCAAGAACACCTTCATTTATCGACAGTAAATAAAATACATGTTTAAATAATTAGTATATATATATATATATATATATAGGACAAGGTTTGCTAATGCATTAATTACATTTAACAAATGTGCCCATTTGTAAAACAAATGTATATCACACTACATAACTTTCTATGTAAAAAATTGCTGACCGGTACCGGATATTCCAGAAACGTACACATGGAATTTAAATTGGAATTCTAATTTATTTAAGCTCTGAGGGACTAGTTTGTATTATAATGAAATAAATACTTAACTCTCAAATTTGTAATAAATGTTTATTTTGTACTAAATTTTTCTTAAAGAAAAATGGTGGAGTCATTTTAATGATCAACGTCGTAGTGAAAGAATGGAGCAATCACTACGATTCATTGTAAGTCCAGCATTTCAGTTAAATTTATAAGAGATATAAACATTTGCAATTTGAATACTGATCAAGCTGTAAGTAGGAATCAGTCATCGCAACTATAGTAGAGTTATCCTTAACAATAGGTATAGAGATCGAACAAGTTATGGAATTCCTTAGGGATGATGACCGAGAGGTCCCCTTAAAAATTTTTACTCCATAACAAACAGTTTTCAAATGCATTGGTTGCAAAATTAAATTAATTTTTATTGTAGAAACCAATAATAAAGACATTTATTTTTTCAATACCATACAGTGGACCAATCATAATTTTATTTACAGTATTTTAATTGATAAGTTACACATTGGAATTAAACGTACAATTTTATTCAATAAACACCTACTACAAATCAACGAATAATTTTTCTATGTTTGTAGATTTTATTTGTAAAACTGTTCCAAGGATTTTGTTATAATGGTGTGAAATCTACCGGATTGAGGCTGAGTGAAAGCAATTAAGCTAAGTCTGAAGTTTGGAAAAAACATTTAGAGTTGAGCCCTCATAGTAAGACTTGAAAAATTGGCCCTTTCTTATTCAGTTCTCTCTATGGTAAATTTCTTCTCTGTACTGTACGTATTTACAATAAACTATAATTACACGCTTAAGATGTTTTGATTTACGTAAACCATCTCATATATATTTATTCAAAAGCTCGGCATTTGAATGTTAAATTAAATTCTATCTAATAGCAATATTTTAATATGTCTAAATGTTATCTTGAAAAGAACCCTAAGAATTTTGTTAAAATGTACACAGAAAATAAGCGAGAAAACGATTTAGGTATGTCTTGTCTGTGAGAAAACTCGTCTATAGGGTTTTAAATAACAAAGTTCTACGGGCTATTAATAAAATAAATGTAAGGGGAAAATTTACAATTCGAATAGAACAGAGATTACAAAGTACCTGTAGTGTCAAGCAAATGAAAAACACTTGTTATTACTTATTGTTACAATGAATTTTTTTTAAATAAACTATTTATTATTACATACGGTAGTTGGCGAGTTCGCTGCGATTCGCCGAATTCCATATTGTTGTCTTAGCAATAGAAAAGTTCTTCTTGTGATGAACGTGTTTACGAACGTAAAATGATAATTTATTAACGCTTCAAATCATAACGTGATATAATAGGTTGGTTTTACATACATGTAAATTTTATAATGTTTTGTGTGTTTTATACTCAGAAAAGAAGACATTTTGTTCTTATAATATAAACAAACAATGTCGTTTTTATTTATTTCAATGTTGATTCGTAATTAATTTGTTTTTAATTCGTCTTGTATTATTAATCTTAATGATTTTGATTTGGTACCACAAACTTTAGAATTAACTACAAAATATAAAATTTTGTATGTCCTCAGATCCTTCTACTGAAGAATAATTGGTCTTTCTTATACTTTTTCTGTTCAACAACTGAAGATGACTTTGAAACGTTTCGTTTCAAACAAATATTTGTCGAGATAAATTACGTTTCTTTTCATTTCACGTGAATTAATGACGTACGTTTAAAAAATTTTAAAAAATTTTCACGTTTAATTATTTTTATTATTAGTAGCCTATAATTAATAAGAGAAGTCTTGTTGACGGCGACACGAGACAGTAAAACGGTATAATAGTGTTGGTTGTCCAGGATTACTGAACATGCGCAGTAGGTACTTCCGCAGGAAGGGGAGGGGAGAGGGATAAAGGCTCTTGACCTAATCATTATAATTACTTGATCTTTTATAGACAAGGATTAATCAAGACTAAAACAAATTACATTAATTACAGTCTGTAATTTTATCCACACTTTGTGCTGGGGGAACTGGGCAGACAGACGAAGACGTTTTGTGTACAAATTAACTCTATAGAATGGTTTTTAACGACTTACGGGTTTCATTATTGGACGAATTTCATTTGCAAGAGAGCCATTTCTGTGGAAATCCTAAACGTGGGGACTATATAAAACTGCCCCGATATTTTATGTACGTTTGAAATGATAAAACTGCCCCGCTCATTAAAGAGAATCAAGAAGGGTCGCCTTGCAAGACCATAAATGCTGAAATAATCCCGAACGCAATATCGGTAGTATGTGTTTAAATTTAACCTCAATCAAGCATATAAGCCTATAAGGTTAGGTTAGGTTAGGTCCCGTAGCGTAACATGTAAAATAAAATTTTCAATATTATTTGGGCGCTCGGGGCAATTTCAGCATTTCTAGTCTTGCGTGGCGACCTTTCCTAATCCTCTTTAATGAGCGGGGCAGTTTCATCGTTTTTTAAAGTACCCAAAATGTCGGGGCAGTTTCACTACGCCCCCTAAACGTACGTGTAGTATGTATATAGGAACATCGTAAAAGAATATATAATTAAATAGGTTTTGTCTTTTTATTTACTTCTATTTTATTTGACGACGAATTTCAATAAAGAACCGTTAAAAGAATATGATATTGTGATCTCTCTCATAAAAACTTCGACATCTTAGATTATCCATTTATAGTCTGAATATGTATAGAAAGGAATTGTCTTCCTCTACACGTGGCGAACTCTAGAACTGATAAAACACCTTTCAAAAACATTTGCAGTTAACTAACTCCCTGCAATCAATCTGATTTCAGGATATCCACACAGCAAATCAATGTTTTCAAACTGGCTAGTACGCATAGATTGATTCCTTCAGCATGTTATCCTACGATGCCTATAGTACGACATTAAAAAAAAAGAAAGAAGAGGAAAAAAAAAAAGAAAAAAAAAAAAATTGGATATCTCCTCGACCGTAAAGTGCGTCTGTCGTTAGCAGTCTGTACAGTATTCTCAAGGTAGGAATGTGTCTGGGGTGGAGAGGAAAAGAGGGCCCCCCACACTTTGTTGCGTTTGCTTTCCACGGTACAACCCCAATAAAAAAATATAGACCTCTCAAATGCTTCTGTGTAAACGCCTACCCTACTTTCGTTTCTTTTATCGGTGTACTTAAGAATAAAACATTTTTTTAAATGAACAGAACGTGTAACAATTTGTCGTTTTAAAATATACAATCAAGAAACTAAGTTTATATATCTGTGTACCTAGTGTTCTTGGAATGGGTTGTACCGTTAAGTCAGGCTAGGAAAGCAAGTAGAAGTGAGGACACCAGACACACTCACTCGGCGTCCGTAGAATTTCATATACCGCGAAATAGGTTTCCTTTTTAGTTCGGAGCATATACTTCACAAGGACCTTTGTGGATGAGTAGAGAGCGTATACTACAGAAGTGTTGTGTACACTCTGACTCGTATGCGAAAATAAGATGCGGCCTCGGTGATGTCGGTATATCTCTACTGTCACGACTGCTCCGGTGGTTTCTGTGTCGATCTAATATAACTTATGTCTCATTACCAGTGTTTGGGAAGTAGGAAATAACGTTTACAGAGTTCAGCATGTCCTGCAAGACTTCTAGACAGTGTTTTTGCTGCTCCGTAGTTAGCTTATTGAAGGGCTTCAGGAATTGAAGTCGCTAAATTATCGTGAGGCCATTTTTGAATACAATGTACTTGTACTTAATTTGTGTGACGTCCATGGCGTCGTCGCCGGATGTCTGCTAAACCTTTCGTAGTATTTCCACTAGAGTAATGGCAATCTTCATGTAATACCGCTGCTCAAGTCGTACCTTTACTGAGCAGACGGGTGTTCAGTACATCCTCAAACGCGTCTGTATATGTTTGAATTCATTAAAAACACTGTAATAGGCGGTGTTGTTTCCAATCGATAGATTTAAATATTTTATAGGATAGGTATATGAAAGTGAACTTTGAACTAAAAATTTTCTTAAGTTAATATTTCAAGTATGATATGATAATTGAAGTATGAAAATTTGTTTACTTAAAAGATTACCATACTAATAAACGAATTAATAGTTTTCATAACAGGAAAACTCTAAACCACAAATATTCTACTCGCGTCACTTAACATACTTAGATATCAACTAGACTTGACCACACTGCACTTTTATTAACCTTTAAAACCACCGACACGCCATTTAACCAAGTTTTTATGGTTGACTATCGCAGATCTGTTGAAATAATCTAGCTTTTTCCTTAACTTTGATAATGTCTTAAACACTTGAACGAAATTCCCCCGGAGCCTTCACGCAAAGGATCCGCAGGAAAACACGCCTCAAAAAACCCGCCAAGCAGATACCACTCTGCCCGGGAAAAACTACGCCATTCTACCACACCGCCTTACGGTAAATACACACATAAAAACTTCGCTAGGACAGTGCTACTGCCAAATTATTTGGTGGTACTATAAGTTTTGTGACATGTAAAATTTAAAAAATAGGTCCCAGAACCGTATGTATCTCTTGTAGTTTTTGATAAAATTATTATAAAACCCCCAAAATGTAGTCGAAAATACAATTCGAAAAAAATAATTTTAATAAAAATAAACCAATAAAAAGCAAATAGGAACGTTTTTAAATAGTCTTTATTTGATTATTAAGACTTGAAATAAAAAAATATGTGGAGATAAAAATTATCGGAATTAAAAAAGTTTTGTTTTCTGTCTATTCTTGGGTGTTGTAGACAATTACAGTACAAAGAAATTAAACAAGGATTTTATCGAATAACTCTGTTATCTTTGAGGTTCAGAAAAAAAAGAGGAATTTTGTTTTCGTTAAAAGAGGTAAAATGTTGCAGCGTATCAACACCTATGTTTATATGAACTTTATCTTATTTTTAGCTATAGAATCATTTCCCGAGAGATTTCCGGGTAGTTCAGAGTCACCCTGTATATACATCAAGGTACATTAAATTATAAACAGTGCTCAGATCCATTACGATTCCGAAGAATTGGGTCACCCGCCATCGAGGCCCATCAGTAGTGGAGGTAAAAGTCCGTTTTTCAGATCAGGTAGTCCCCATTCCAGGGTTTTATACATCGATGAGTATTACATAATCCCATCAATCACAGAAATGACAATCACAGCACAATCCATCCATAAATAATTTTTATTTTTTCTTGTGACAGACATTTTGTTCGAGTGTACAGTAGCTGTGGTATAATTATTGATTGTTACCTCTTCTTGGTTGGTGTAGGCCTACTTCTTGTGTCACTTCACGCACTGTATACATTAGCTTTACAAGAACAAGTTATTGAAACGTATAAAGACTTCTCTCGTTTATTCAAGGTCAACATACAAACTAATTTTATAAATATATGATATACAACTTGCGGAGATATATTGGAAACTGTTAATTTTACACAATATATGTTCATTTTTAAACACGATGATAGTTTAAATGAATTATTGATATACTGTAGTTCAAAAATTGTATTTCTAGACAATTTATTATAAATACTCAGAAGTTTTGTAACAACAGTTTGTCCTTACTTAACAAAAAATCTAAAAACTTCTTTCCTTACTATTAAAAAAATATTTTTACTCCGATTAATTGAAACTTTTTCCGAGTTTCATAGGGTGACGAAAGTATCACATTAGATTATTTATTCCCTCTAAAACTGATAACTTCCATGTAACTTGTATATTTCATTAATTAATAAAATAAAATATCTATAGTTGTCAGATTGTTTACGTTTCTACAGGCAGCGGGATATAACTATTCCCAGAATCATTATTATGATACCTACGTAGTTTCAAATAATATCCTCTGACATACATTCTCTTGAGTGATTGAAATTAGTTTATACAACATAGAAACAACAACTAAAATTACAAGTACTGTATAAAAAAATTGTCAACCAAAGTAATAAGTTACATTTAACAGTAGATTGTGGAGGAACGGGGATCTTATTTTTCGCACTATTTTAGTTGGGTGTCAATTTAAATAAATTTTAAACATGACCTTGGAACAGTTTTGTAGCTGTGTTACAAATATCATATTCCTTATTTCAATTGGGTGTAATAATTGAAAAATCTTGTTTTCCATCACTTCTGGTATGACTTGGGGGGGGGGGGGGAGCACGGCCTTCAATGATAATTAATTAACAACCACTGACTTAGGTCTTTTTGTTTGGACCTTCTACAAGACATTTGTGGCTTTTTAAAAATTTTTAACTATAACGTTTGATTCGGAGATTTCAGAAAATGGTGAGAAATACTTTTTTGCTTAAGCTTTGATATTGTAAATTCCTATGTAAGAAAGTTTACATAATGTTTGTGAACAGTTTTATTATTGCTTTTAATTAAAAATTGTATCTCTGAGAAGAGATTCTCAAATTGGAAGATTTTTACGAAACGCACATGTAATGGTTCTTTCTCGGTTTGAAGAAAATAGGTACGATATGAAGGAAACAATACATTTGCTCTCTATTCTTGCTAATTATCACCCATTCTCTTATCTTGACGCTACATTGTATATTACCAGTTAGCTATAAGTTTAAAATGTTGTTTTGACCTTAATTCACTCGATAAACCATTTAAAAATCGTTTTATCTCAATTGCTAGGTAAATATAATTACTTAGTGTGGCCAAACATAAGCCTTACTTCGTTAACTCTATACAAAGTATTATAGATAAACAATAAAACGTATCTGTTATAATTTAACAGTTTTATAGGAATTTATTGCAATCACCTGGTTTCAAGCTTTTGAACTGTTTACAAAGAGTAACGGAAATATTCAAGGATATAGTTTATTAACCTAACCTCAATTTGATATGATATCTGTTTGTTGTCAATCAGAAATTCGCTGTTATAAATTACAGTAAAATTGTTTATTAGGATAATTTCTTACTGTTCCTTCTTGGTTGGTGTACTTCTTATATCATGTCATGCAATGTATTCCAGGAGCGAGGACCACAGAACCAATAATAACTGATCTCTCGCTCATCTTGGAAATCTGCTTAGTCAAGGTCAACATACAAACTACTCTTATTATATAATATACAACTTGGTGATATAGATTCGAGTTTTGGTATACGCGTTTGTATTGGTGAATATATTGAAAACTATTAATTTTTACACAAAATACGTTCATTTTTAATTAAACAAGATGATTCTTTGATTATATCTCGGTTGTTGATTAACCTAAAATAAATGACACGTACCGTCATAATAGTTTAGAAAAAAAAGTAAAACAGTTTGTGTCTTTGTTTTTTGTATTTTTAAAAAATATACGATTTTAACTGTGGCCATTTAAGAATGAAAACTGTGGACTTTTGGAAGAATGGTAAAAGATTGCATAACAAATACATAGTGTGGATTCTGTATATTCCCGATTTTATGAAAGAAAACAGAAACAAATCGACAGTCTGAAAACGAAGGGTTTACTATAATTTATTTAGAGGAACTTCTTTATTTTTGCATATACAATGTAGTTGAAGTTTAGCTTCATAATGTTCAAATTTGGTACGAAAAATAACGGCCATGAATCAGAAAACGTTATGTTCATTTCATTTGAATTCAAATTTTATATAATTGTACCTCTTGTACAATTTGAACAAAATTCGGGTTTTTTACGAAGGTTTCTTATTTTATTGTAATTTTCTTTTACAACTCTTTCAAGAGTTATTAGCTAAATTTTAATGAGGGTTAATTCATTAAAGTACATTTAATAATATTTTGCACACAAAATATTGACTTGACTATGAAAAATAATTTGTTGTTTCCTCTATTAAATTACCGAAAGCGATTCCTTTGAGACATTTTAATAACGTTCCAGGAAATAAACCATTAAATAGTGAAATTTTAAACTCGGGTGTAATAATATGTAAAATTTTATTAAAACAATTTTTGTGGTATCTTTTAACGATGTGCTGGACAAATTTAATTTGACAAAAGCTAAGTCTTAAATTTATTTTTTTTTTCAACCCAAATTCCTTACCAGATTGTCATATGTGAAAGATTGACTTAGCTTAAAACTTTTGAGTAGCAGAATTATTTAAAAAATTAGAGTATATGAAGGTTAGATGCTTACAATCCAATGCCAAATTCGACTTTAGGGTGCAAAAACTTTTGAGTAGCACAATTATTAAAAAAATTAGAGTATATGAAGGTTAGGTGCTTACAATCCAATGCCAAATTCGACTTTAGGGTGCAAAAACTTTTGAGTAGCACAATTATTTAAAAAAGTAGAGTATATGAAGGTTAGGTATATGAGTTCCTGAACTGCCGCAGGAAACTAGCCACCCTCATTGATGGGGGGTGGAACGTCAGCCTTCAGTGGGTCCCCAGCCACGTCGGTCTTCCAGGCAACGAAAAAACAGACGAAATGGCCAAACTGGAGCAAAGGAAGAGCAACCTGAGATTCTCCAAACCTTCCAAGCAGCAAGAAGCCAAATTGATACCACCATATCAGGTACACTAAGGACCTCCTAAAAGGCTTAAGTGTAGGCAAAATGTGTGAGAACCTTGCGACCCCAGGGCACATGCCTGCTCATCTGAAGAGAAGTGAAGCTGTTGCAAGGTTCCGTCTGGAAACTGGGCACGACTACCTGCAGGCCAACCTACACCGCCTTGGCTTGGCTGACTCAGACACATGCCCTCTCTGCTCAACCGGAATCATGGTGGGAAGTCACCTCCTCATCTGTCCCAAACTCAACCATCTTCCTGACGATCTCACATTGCGATAATGGGAGGCTCGGCGTCAAATGGCATAACCGCCACAACATATACAGTATATTATTATGCATTTATACAAAATTAGACGAGAATTAAAATTTGTAATAAATTATTAAGGCCTATATTCAGATAGCCGAACGAGAAATAAATATAAGGGGCAGAATAGGCAATTTAACTAATTAAATATTAAACAAAGAGTAACTAATCCTAAGTATTTTTATAGATATGCTGTATGCGTTGTTGTATCCTTGATAATGAATAGCACTAACGTCTTGGGTTCGAATCCTACTCAAGACAAAGGGTTTTATCTGTGCTATTTGGTATTTCCCAGGCTGTGATTAAAAGAGGGAGGGCCCACTTTAAATAAACGATGGTTGCCATAAGCTGAGGTTGACAGAGTGTCAAGTTAAAAAAAAGTTCATGAACTTATTTCTTCGAACAAATTCTAGTAATGAAACAAAATCAGTTACTCATACAAGATGAATGACAACGGGACATGTATTGAGCTTATTAAATCTTTCTCTGTACTAATTATACATATGAAAGTAAAAGCCCTTGATTATAAATGCAAATTTGTTATGATTAATCAGTGTTGGCATTATCAAAGTGATGGGTCATATGTGCAATTACATTTCTTTGTTTGACTTCTTTGTGAGGTCGCGGTCAGAAGATAAGAAGTTCTAAAACCAGAAAGGCCATTCCTTGATAACCAGCTTATCGATTGTAAAGATAGGAGGTGAATTTAGCAGTTGTATTTACGTCAATGTTTCGATGTTATCTACCTAGAGAGAGTGAGAGAGAAATAATGGTTTGTGCCATTTCAAAATTAGATATTATTTTAATGAAAATTTTGTTACCTGCCTGTGGGGGTGTGTGTTGTTAAGGTCTGTCAGGCTATTTTTATAGAATTATAATTTTATTTATTTATTATTCTCAGGAGTCTTACATTTAAAATAATAACATTAAACAGTGTACAATTGTTTTTTTGAACTCTGTAAAACTGTATTTTATTCAATACCTTATTACAAACAAAATTAATATTAATCGTGCAATTGTGATTGTTACGTAAACCTATATTGATTCTTTTGTTAGGAAATGGATTTTGGAGTAGGACTATTGAAATGTTTTTTTAAGGTTTACGCTCCCACAGACTTCGTTTCATTCTTTGGATTTCCTCATAAATTCGTTTCTTACAATTCCGGTTCGTCATTCTAAAGGTCATCAACTTCTCAGTAAACATGGTTGTCCTCGTCTAGCTTATTTTGGGACGTTTTATTTTATTCAGCCCCTGTCGACTTTTTTCATCGTTCCAGCTTACAGTGCTGAACAGCTTGCCTTCAGTTACTGTCGTAGATAGTCACCCGACATGTCTTTCCAAATGTTGGCAAATCCCCTCCAAACTCCGCCAACGATGCAAGGATCGCCTGAGTACATGTCCTGTGTAACCTTTAGGATTTTTTAGATGTAGGTACTTCTTTCTGGGAGGACCACTTATTGTAGGGCATCGGATATTTTGAGCAGCACATTTTCTATTTCTGAAGGCTATAAACAATCCGTGGCATTTCATATGTGAAGGGCGTAAAACGTCGTATTTGCAGAACAAATCGTACGTCTTAAAATGGCAACCATTTGTAATTGTAAAAGTTCTATTGTTATGAGTGTTACCATTCCTCAGAATTTAAACCTCATGGACGTCACTTATTTTCAATCTAAATCATTCATCTGGCATTCGCCGTCGATGCCAAAAATTAAATTATCTTTTATTAATAAGCAGTTTTGATAAAATCTTCAGGCTTAAACTGTGTTACTTGATCTGCAGTTAAAACATTGGACTTTTTTGATCTGAAACCAACATATTGTGGTTTTAGAAATACAAGACTAAAGAACTTTGAAACGCCAATGTTTTCTCGAACACCCAGCAGAAATTTGATTATTGTAAATTTCTCCAAAGTGGATGGTTTTACGGTTTTTGTTTTCTTATATAAGTACACGAGCATAATATCATCACTTGTTTAATATTTTTTACTTTTTTCGATTCATATAGCCTTTCCTACATCACTTATATAATTCTCAGGATGTCTTGTGATTAGATCATCCTTCATCTCTTCATTAACAGACATTATTAATTGTTGTTTCGCTTGCTCAGACAACCATACAACGCCATTTGTGGTATTTATTGCTGTATTGAAAATTAATTGTTGGGTATTACGACAAATATTGTTTTCACTTTGCTAGAAAATTAATAACACATTAATTAATATGTTATTCATATTTTCCAAAAAAACATGTGTAATGAACTAAAATAACAAAAAAGTGAAGTTTTCTCTCTGGTTAAGATATGTGTCATAAAATTAACATGAGTTTAATTGATAGTCGGACTGTAAGTTGTCCGTTAATATGTCGAATGACGTTATAACTACTGATTAAAATTCAACAAACCAAGTGAATTGCATTGGTGGTAGTAAATATATTATTAGTGAACAACATCCTTTTATTGACACTGATAATTTTGTGTAAGAGGACGTTGTGATCCTTGGATAGAGGCATATCATGGAGATCCTATATGTAGATTATACGAACAGATTATATTCAAACTGCTGCAAAATTTAACTGTCAAGAGGCTAAAGGTGATCCTTAATTAAAATCATGCGTTGTCTTACTTTCGGATCGGTTTTACCGAAGCAGTAGAAATACATAGTTTTAAAACTGTTAGTAGTAGTTTAATAAATCGATAGTGATTTCATTTATCAAAAGCTGTTACTTTCATACAATTATGGTCTTTAAAATGATCACCTCATTTAATTTCGGGCGTTGAAAACTAATTGAAATATCAACGAAAAAAAAAAAAGATTTAAAATGACCAAATGCCAGAAAAAACATTATTGTCAGCAGTGAGCCTATAGTCCGATTAAAATAACTTACTGACTAGATTCACGCAATCCACTTTAGACACAAGATATCTAAATGTTTATTTTAATGGAAATAGTAAAAATGAAGCTAATGTTTTTAAATAAAGATACTTTGAACCTCCTGTTATAATCTTCACGGTGGTCTTTATAAAATATTTGTAAACCTGTTTCGTAAAATCGAGATAACGAAAAACAAAATCACATTTTAATAAAATCTAAGATTTTAATTAATGTCATCTTGTATAAGTTTAACTAATTATCTCAAACCTGCAATATTAAAGTTGACCAAGTAGTGATTACTGATTTTAGATTTTATTTTTATTGTCGTACGAATTCAGAGTTGAAAATGTCTTTTAATGATGTCGCTCCTTCAGTTTTTTGTTATTTTGTATTCGAAATATAATCTCTGAAACAGAAAAACTAATTTTGATATACGTTTCAGTTCCTTTTTAGTACAAAATTGTGTCAGTTTTCATACTCTGGTTGTTGAAAACCATCGTAAATAGATTCCGGTTCGGAGATTATATGTTAAAAGCGGGACGATAATCATGGGTGCTATTGTAACAATTCGAGTATCTCAAAATCGTCGTAATCAATTTCGATCAAATTGTAGTGAAACGTGAAGATTTAGAACCCAACTAATGTGATAACATTAATTGATAGCATATCTAAGAAGAAGTTCTATAGAATACGATAATGTGAGGCTCAATATATGTGGGTTCAGGTGGGACTCACCTTCGCCGAGTCGGAGCATGCAGTACGAGGTTACTTTGGAGTGTTAGATGACAGCACTAGATTATGAGTTTCAATCGACAATATCACGGAGATGAGCAATCTATTTAGTACGTTAAATCAATGGTGACAATCGGCAAGTAAATAACATTAAGGTTTTTAGAATAGTTTAGAAAAAAATAACAGGATTGCGGCCTGGTTTCATTCAGTATTTTAGAAAATACTTCCCAAACGCAATTTTCCTTTTACAGTACCCTCATTTTTACACAGAAGCATTTGAGGTCTAAATATTTTTTACTGGGATTTTACCGCTGAAAGCAAACGAAGTGTGTGGCCCTTCTTTTCCTCTCCACTCCAGACACTTTCCTACCTCGATGATACTGTACGTTCCTTTTGGAATAAAATCTTTAAGTTTCATCAAAATTTATAGAAGTCGTTTTTGAGACATTAAAACTTGACGCTTATGGTTGATTTACTCTTATTAATAATTTCTGAACTAGCAAAGGAAAAGAAAATAATAAAAATCGGTTCTCTTATTTGAGCAATAGCACTGCACAGGCGACTTACATATATAGGCTATATTCTGTTCACTCTCGGTTTGCGGCTGGCGAAGGGTCGGTCGCTCACACACCAAACGCAGCCCTCACGCACACAAACGAGGGCGTTGCCCTGGAGGGGATTAAGACCAGACGTTGACCTGTGAATTTCTGAGAATTTGGGCTGGTGTTGGTGAGTGTGCGTGCGTGAGTGGGACTGGGTCAGGTAGAAACCCTTCGCAATCCGATAGTGAACAGAATATAATTCCATTTTTTGGGACTCTGGATACTTCGAAACATATATTTCCAGAAAAATTCAAACCGATTTTTTTTGGTTCATTTACGTAACTACAAAACTTTCTCTTTACAAGCGTGTGAGAAGTAATCAACATGTAGAAAGATAACGTTTAGAATTAATTGTCTTCGAAATAAATTAGTACTAATAAATTGTGATGAAGTTCGTGGAAAATTTGCTTTAGAGTAGAAGTATGTTCGCCTGTAATAAGGGAGCATTTAACCGGGTTCATCTAAGACATTATTATACACTTCTTCTAACCCTCTAATAAATGTTGTCTATGATTAGTTTGTAATTGATGAGGATTGAATCGTTATCTAAATAGCCACAACATCCGGTTTTACAATTATCTTCGGTAACGTGCTCGGCTCTTCTTGCCTACTATGCTATCTTTGTTATTAATCAAATTTTTAGGTTGTGTTGAGACTTGCGTACATCTTTTGTATCGTCTTCATATTTATCAGAATCTTTTTTTAGTATTTTTGACTGTTTCTACTTCCATTTTGGATTTCGTGTAGGTATTTCTATCTTTCTTACGTGACTACCGATCGTAATAAAATGTAGTAATACAGTTAGGGGTGTTTGTTTGGAAGCGAAAAGAAATATTCGTCATAGAATAGAGACGGATGAAGGTTGAGAGAGAACAAGGGTTGGTAGAGACCTGATAAAAACGATAAAAGAAGTGGACCTAACCCAAGACTATGCGGAGATTCAGTGTACTCACTATAAACGAGCCCCTGAGAGGTGATTGGTTCTTTGGAACTAAGTCGAACTATGTATATACAAGTTTTTTAATTATATTTTTGTATACCCCCCCCCCCAGAATAAATGCGCGGTGCTGGTATTCCAACTAGCTATTTATGTCCGATTTGGAAGTATTAAATATATTGATGATGTGAACCCTAAACGAGCAATTGTAAATAAAAGAAAAAAATCGTCTGAAAATTTAAATTTATAGGGTACTGTTTCTAAAACTTGCCCGTAGAAAGTTTTCACTTGGCAAATAAATTAAAAAACTTCCTTGCTTACTATTTAAAAAGAAATTTATTCAGATTAATTGAAACCTTTTCCGAGTTTCATAGGGTGACGAAAGTATCACATTAGATTATTTGTTCCTTCTGATTTCCTCTAAAACTGATAACTTCCATGTAACTTGTATATTTCATTAATAAAATAAAATATCTATATTTGTCAGATTGTTTACGTTGCAACAGGCATCGGGATATAACTATTCCCAGAATCATTATTATGATACCTACGTAGTTTGTAATAATATTCTCTGACATATTGAAATTAGTTTATACAACATAGAAACAACAACAAAAATCATAAATTTTGTATAAAAAATTGTCAACCAAAGTAATAAGTTACATTTAACAGTAGATTGTGGAGGAACAGGGATCTCATTTTTCGCACTATTTTTGTTGGGTGTCAATTTAAATAAATTTTAAACATGACCTTGGAACATTTTTGTAGCTGTGTTACAAATATCATATTCCTTATTTCAATTGGGTGTAATAATTGTAAAATTTTGTTTTCCATCACTTCTGGCCTGACTGGGGGGGGGAGCAAGGCCTTCAATAATTATAATTAATTAACAACCACTGACTTAGGTCTTTTTATTTGGACCTTCTAAAAAACATTTGTGGCTTTTTAAATTTTTTTAACTATAACGTTTGATTCGGAAATTTCAGAAAATGGTGAGAAATAGTTTTTGCTTAAACTTTGATATTGTAAATTCCTATGTAAGAAAGTTTATTTAATGTTTGTGAACAGTTTTATTATTGCTTTTAATTAAAAAAATTATCTCTGAGAAGGGATTCTCAAATTGGAAGATTTTTACGAAACGCACATGTAATGGTTCTTTCTCGGTTTGAAGGTACGATATGAAGGAAACAATACATTTGCTCTCTATTCTCGCTAATTATCACCCATTCTCTTATCTTGACGCTACATTGTATATTACCAGTTAGCTATAAGTTTAAAATGTTGTTTTGACCTCAATTCACTCGATAAACCATTTAAAAATCGTTTTATCTCAATTACTAGGTAAATATAATTACTAAGAGTGGCCAAACATAAGCCTTACTTCGTTAACTCTATACAAAGTATTATAGATAAATAATAAAACGTGTCTGTTATAATTTAACAGTTTTATAGGAATTTATTGTTGAGTTTCATTGCAATCACCTGATTTCAAGCTTTTGAACTGTTTACAAAGAGTAACGGAAATATTCAAGGATATAGTTTGTTAACCTAACCTCAATTTGATATGATATCTGTTTGTTGTCAATCAGAAATTCGCTGTTATAAATTACAGTAAAATTGGTTATTAGGATAATTTCTTCATTCTATAATTGAGTTCCTACATCTGTGCCTTCCGAGTATTTTTGAAATGTTTAAAAAATAAAATTTGGGAAAAATACAAATTTACTATTTTCTACTAAACTATTTTCTATTGATTTTGTTCAAAAATAGACTCTAAGGACTTAAACAAAACGTATTGGTCGTCATCTCTTTAAGAATTACCGGTTCTCTAGTAATTACATATTTCGTTAAAAATGCCGTATTGTAGTGAAATGTGATGATTTATTACTCAAATCCTTGCCAAAATACTAATTTAAAAACTATTATGGTTCAAGAATAGTGGAAAAAACAAAAATGTATCTACACCGCCATTATCCGTACTGACATTTATAAGTTGTAAAACAATATCTTAGACATATCCGGAAGAGTTAACAACCTAAACAGTTATTGTTGGACGCTTGACATAGTCTGGTGGGTTGTAAAAGTGATATATTCGCTGTGGCAAGTGGCAATTCACACGTGCATGAGTACGTCATGCTCAAGGACGTAGGTGTTCTCACACACAGTCTCATTTTCTTTCTGTAAAGGAATTTACCATCTCTTTTGTGGCATCTCAAACGTTTGACCTGGGAGGTTTTCTTTCACGAACAACGAACAAATGGATTGTTCTATTCTTGTTTTTTTTTTTAAAGAACGTAATTTTGCTCTATAAATTTGTAGTATAGTGTAAGTTTGAGATCTAAGTCATAAATGTTACAAAGAAAAAACAAGACTTCGTCGCCGACAATTTAGTACTTTAAAAAAAAAAATTATTTCTTTTCCTCCCGTTACAACAGCAGCAATAAAGCCATTGATTTATAAATCAGAATCATCTGTAAATAAAATTAGAGGTTACCTGTAAACCCCTTCGGGCGGGGTCTTAAAACCTTTCCCAAATTTTCCTCAAAGGTCTTCTCAGTCGTAAGCACCAATTCTATCCTTGAGGATGCTATGGTGCCAGAATCCTTGAGAACAATAAAATAAAAATTAAATTAAACCACCAGGTGATTCAAGCCTGGAAGATGTGAAATATAATACAGGTCCAAATCCAACTTAATTATTTATTTTTATAAGGTTAAAATTTTTATAGGTTTACAAACATGGACAGAAATTAAAGTTTAACAGTGTAATACAGAAGAACATTAACAGCGTGAGAAATCACATTGAAGAAATAATTACATCCCATTTATTTATTTGCCTCCAAGAGACCCCACTCATTTAGTTTGATGGAGTTTTCAGTTTTCGGAGCTGGCGTCACTGCAGATAGAGCTCCACAACTCCATGTCTATTACTAGTGTGTGAACCTTAAACTTCATTTCAAGTCTATTAATAAAAGTTACTACTCTTTACAAAATGCCAATTTTTACTGTGTTTACCTACCACCTATTTACTCGTTTGTCAAAGTCCAATTCCACAATTTGATTAGACGGTTCCCTATTCTATTTCTTTTGGTAAGAGATTGTAACACCCACCAGTATACATGAGTCTCAACACCTGCAGCACCAGAGGGAACCGTATTGACAGGATTTGATTCTGCAAAATGACGGGACACCCACTCATTTAGCGGCTTCTACAGGTGGTGGGACAACAATCATTTTTTAACGCCAGTCTTTTTGTGCCCAAATTGTCAACATTTAATGTTATAGATAGCTCGTCCTCTTCCCAAAATATTAGTTTATTAAAACCAAAACTAAATGTTAAAAATATTACAGTTCTTTAAATAAAAATCAATACATGTGAATTATATAAATTACAAATTTTATATAGCTTCAGTAATGGTTTTTGTCTTGGAATTGTATCTTCCAGTTTGTCTTAGAGAATCTTTATTATTTGTAAGAAAATCTGACCCTTAAAAATATGCTAAATAATTAAAAGACGAGCGATGTGATTGAGTCATTGTGAATGTCCAATGGAATCATTAGATTAGAACCAACTTGTGTAAAGCTGGGGTGACAAGCGTCTCGTCTTAATTAAAAAGGAATGATTGGAATAACTCAAAATTTTTATGTTGTGTGAAGTCAGAGTCCCAAGGAGTTATTTAATTAATAACATTTTTTAGTCGCCATTCCGAATATTGTTATATTAAATAATAAATGTAAGACTTACCGTCTACAATATTCTGATTTTGTCGTTTATACGACGACCGTTTCGGCTATTCCGCCATTTTCAAGTTAATTTATTCATGTTTCCCTTCGTCAAACACACTTACACATAGTTATACATAAACACAAACAGTACATACAATAATCTACATATAATAAAGTCCTTACTAATTATTTTGTGGCCACAAGAATTTTTTAAATTATTTAAAAAATATATATATTCGTCTTTCCAGAAATTAAAAAAAAAAATAGGAAGTGTCACAAAATTAAAAGCACATTATATAGGCCTACTTCTAAGTGGTATACACGAATTTATTTAATTTTTGACTCTTTCCATATGTGATAGATTAATTCTAACCCAAAATTTGGTATATAGAAAACCTCTGTTGTTAATTGTTCTGATTTTAAATTATTTTTCCGGGCTTAAAAATAAAACACAACCCTATTTACCAACATATGGTTACAATATTACCATATTTGTAAGGAAAGTTTTTTTTTTTATATATACACAGGGTGTTTCAGAACTCTTGTCGGATATTTAAGGGGATTGTTCCTGGGATTAAAGTAAACACCACAGAACGGGCATTTATTTGTTTGAAACAAGCTTTGTTGTCTGTCTGTCCGGGATTTTGTGTTAAGTTAACGGTTTTCGAGATATTCGACGTTCAAAATTTTAAACGGCCGCCATTTTGAAAAATACAAAACAAGGACGTGAGTGGTTTTTGGTACATTGGTAAATAAAAGGTTACATAAAAATATGTATACCACATTTGGACATTATATCTTATTATTTCCAATTTTTTTTTTTCGTACGAAACAGAAAAAGGCTGGCCAGACTAACAACTGAGCTTGTTTCAAACAAATTAAATCCTCGTTCTGAGTTCATTTCAAATCCACTAAAATATCCTAGAAGAGTTCTGAAACACTCTTTATATAATTAATGTGTAATTTGTTAAAGCAGTGATTGTCATTTAAAATGCCTCCCATACGATATCTTGGATAACAAATTCTCAAATTACTGTGCATTTTCTTAGATTTTAGAGATGTTCATATAATCTATTAAAACAGTAATTTTGAGTAATAAGATATACATTTTTTTATAAAATGGTAGTTTGTATCTTAAACAGCCTAATAGTCTTCTTTATCCCCATGAAATTTAGAAAACATGTGTTTTGTGCGTTCAGATTTCATGAAAATAAGTGTAATTTTATAGTATAAGTAAGTTTTTGTAATTAATAATTTACGGTTCATTAAATGAATAAACTCGCAACACTTGTTAATTACGTCGCCCTAACCTAAACATTTGTTGACAATCAATCCTCCTTTCAACACTCTACAATAGTCGAAGCGGACACAGGTGTTTATAGGCGCCAGTCGTCACATCTGGCAGTGATCGTCATGATCTATCGCATCCCGTAGTAAATCGATTCAGTACGCTACAATTCGATCTATCGAAGAAAAGGATGTACAGTGTGTGTGAGTATTTTATCAAGGTTATTAATGTTCAAGGTCAAACATTTGAAGCGGGGTGCGATAATTCCAGAAAGCTGTAACTCTGAATGGAAACTATTTGTAGAAATTTCAAAAAAAATTTCCACAACAAATGTTTTTGTAACAAAACGATGTTTCAAAGTCATCATCCTCAATTGCTACATGTACTAAAGGTTCCTGCACAAGTTACAAACTGTGGATTATGACTTAATCATTCCAACATCGTCTCACCAATTAAGTGTTTTGGAATATTTTGAGTTTTCTTGAAAATCATTTATTAGTGAATGTATTTTGTAAAAGTTCTAGGTCATCTTCAACACCTGTATATCCGGTCCAAAAATATCAATCTATAAACGTTTAGTTTGAGGAATTGTTGGACAATAATTATATTTACTATTAAAATAATTTCGCAAATTTAAAGTTTGAGAATAACTTGATTATTATTTGGAGGTTCTAAAATCACTCACAGTAGCTTAATCTGTGAAATTTTATAGTTCCCACCAATTTATCCCCAGATAAATTTGCGTGGTATCATCTTGAAACTTGGTATACAGGTTGAAAATTGTTGAAAATAAAGTCATAACGCGCGTGTTATCAAATTTTAGTTTTAGGCGTATATGATCATAAATAAAGAACGTTATAATGCTTTTTATTTACGTTTATATTACATCAAAATTAAAAGGGGGAAAATAATCGGACTAGTCACCAGAAATTTAGTTCTATTTGACTTAAATTTTGAACGAAAACTAGGTTTTATTTCTGCAAAAAAGATCGTAAAATTTTCAAAATGGGAAGTTTAAAACTAATAGTTGAATATTACCTCTAGGTTTTGCATCAGTATGTAGTAGCCATCACCAAAGGTGGTGTACTTAATACCAAAGGTAGGGTCAGCAAACGTACACATCCATCAGTATGCATAAAGAAAAAATTACCATTCTATCATGTCAGCGCATAGTTAGAAAGTTATTTAAAGGAAAATTCGTTTAGTCTACCTGACCCAACTAGGAAGAACATAGCTTAAGGAAACTAAAAACAAAAAGATGAAATGGTCGTAATATAGAATAAGTAGTTTCTATAAAGGATCCAAAGGAAGGTTACCATAAAACCAGCTTGGGTTAGCATTCCTCAAGTGTCCCTTGTACTCTTTCAGAAACTCATGCCTTTATCTTACTGGATTTCAGACTATTGAATCTTTAACGGTTACACAATTTGAGTCCGGCTAATGGCGTTAAAGTTTTCGTGAGTTACCTACTTGTTTTCATTCTTCTTAAATGGTTTAATGTAAAGATACGGCCACAACAATAAAGGCCTTTTCACACCGGCGCGGCGTACTGAACGTCCTGGACGTTTGGAACGTTTGGGACGTCCGGTACGCGCCCCTTTCACACCGGCCAGCAACGTACCTTGTTCGTTCATGAGGATTAGTCAAGTGCTACCTCTCACTCTGTGTAGTTTTTACCTGTGCAAAGATGTTTTTTCCGCCAGTTCCTTGGTGTGAGACCGGGTTTTCTGTTCCGTGGATGAACGGGTCGAGTAGTGATAGTAATGACGACTTAGTATTATTATATTCGTTAACAAAATGAAGTAAATGGATACATCCCATAAATAAAAAACGGAAGAGCTATCGCCTCCCACGCTGCGTTCTTCATAACCTGGTCCCTGTATATTTCTAGGGTTGTGTCCCAGATTACAGGATGATCACGAACTTCCTCCAACAACGCTTCCATGGTACAAACGCACAGAACACCAGCAACAAAAAACACACTGCAGATGAAGCGGGGTTTTGCAGAAATGAGGGGAGCGGAGTACGTGGTTCTGAAGTGTTCATTGCGCATGCGCTAGGCCGTGGACGGGCTGGACGTTTGTGGAAGATCACTCGCCGAGCGATCCTCCGAAAACTGTCGCGGGCGTCCAGGACGTTCGCAACGTTCTGGACGCGCGGTGTGAACCGTCTCATTTGATAGCATGAGCAGCGATTTATCTTGACAAAAACGTACCAAACGTCCAGGACGTTCAGTACGCCGGTGTGAAAAGGCCTTAATGAAACGAAAGAAACTCATGCCAGGATCTGTTGGCAGTGATGTTTATCAAGGAGTGTCCTGAAAGGCAACGTACTTTTCTGGGAAGCCGTAGGCCATAAGCTCGATTTATATAAACGAGTACCGTTGTCACATTGAGGCATTTTAGTTTTATTGTTATACAAATAAACAGATAAAGTTCCGAAAGTAATAATATACTTTTCTTACCTCATACTCAATGTAAATATAAGTTAATCTGAGCAGTAAACATGTGCCCACATTACTGGGACACATGTTATATTTTCATGAAAAGTGATATTCTCACACGAAAGACAAATATTTTCAGTGTTTTAAATATTATAATAATGTGGACAGTTAAAAAGTGTTTTAGCTAGCCTGTTGCCGGTGGCAGCGTAACATGTAACTTAATAATTGCAACAAGTGTAACAATGTTTGTAATAAATATAAGTAGTTCGAAAGCTAAAAACAATGATTATTCTTTTTAATGTTTCCTCTATGAAGCTCAGATAATGTTGATTCCTCCTACCATGTATTGTATTTACCGTTTTCTTCATCTTGTTTCTTGATTATACATCTATACTTTCTCTACGTATATGCCAGAAAATGATAAAATCTATTTGTTATCTTTCATTTCAAAGATCGAAAGTTATTTATATACAATCTCTAGGTCAGTTCACTCACCTAAGTAATAAAAAAAATTATATATACGATCATCTAGGCGCCTGAAACAAGTGTCAGCCTAAAGGAGTAGTGTAATTAGTCGGAACTTATCTAATCTGTTAGCCACTTATCTCTGAAGAGATTAACATTTTAAATGTCCCATTCTTCCGGGAATGATTAAATAGTATATACAAATATTTGGTTTTATATGTTAACAATTTCTTACAGGACATAAAATGTAGAGGACTAATTGGTAACAGCTTTCCTAATGATAAGCCAGGGCTTGTGAACACTAAACCTTCTTATCTTGACACATTTATGTTCATGTTTTTTTTTTAATGCACTTGTATTTTATGTAAAAGAGACAAAACAACCAAACTTGTTTTATAATCAAAGAGTAACTTTAATCCTTTTTTATCTTATTCTACTTTTTTAATGTCAGTTATTTATTCTTTTAGTATGTTTTCCTTTATAACTACTTTCTAATTGTTCACTTTATACTATTATTAAGTTGTTTGCTTTCTTCTTTTGGTTAGTTTTCGCTATTTTTTAGCCTTGTTTGACATCTGTATTTCATTGTTTTACAGTTTGACTGTTTCTCTGAATTTTAACATTCAAGATTTTTTTATATCTTAAATTAAAAATATTTAAATTATTAAACAACTTATTTTTGGTTATTTAAAAAAAACACTGCATGTATATGAATATTTTTAAAACGGTGGCTAAAAAGTAAGTAGTCCTTGTATGACTAACATTTGAGCTTAAACTGTCTTCTCTTTGAATTATTACATCGCTACATCTGCGCTATGCAAACTGTTTAATTGTATACGATCTGAATTTATTTCTTCATAAGGTAGTTGAATTACTTCTTTTAGTTCATCTAATGTTGTTGACATTTGCTTTATCTTTTACATCATCTAGAAGAAAAAAAAGTCCTCTTGTCTGAGGTCTAGTGACAGATGGCATTCCAATCACTTTGCGATTAAATATTTCATCAACGAGTGGCTTAAAATATACTACAGAAGCAAACATCCTAGTTTCCTGGATTAACGTATAAATTCAAAGTGTATTATCTGCAAAATAGCATCTCTAAGGGCGCTGGGGAATACTGAATCACACTGTTTACTCTAGTATACTATCTGGATTTAAAAAAAGAAAACATGAATGGCTTCTCTTTAACTTATTTACCTTTATTTGTTTTTCACTGCTCACAGTCCTTATTTATTTTTTTCTTAGTCGAGTGGTTACGACGTTTAGCCCTATTATTCAGGAATTATCAAACCTCTTTAATGTTGTCTCTTCTTGCATGGGTTTAAATAAAACACACACACAACATTTATGAATAACATGTATGTACAACATCTAAGTATAACATTTAAACACTTTCGAGTTAATGTCTAAACACCTAGTGTTAATAGATACTGTGAGGAGTGAACAAAACAAAGGTAAATATGTTAACATAACCAGTCCAGCAAGGCAATCAGCGATAATGATTCTTTTATTTCATACAATGTCGTTGGTTTCATGGCTTATATATAGTCCACGTACGTGAGGTCCTATGTGACATTTTCAATGGAAGCTTGTCGTCCTCCATCACTTTAGTATTACAGATTTTATCAACGAATGGGTGAAAAGTTACTACCCATTGAAAGAAGCAAACATCCGAGTCTTGGATTAAGATTTAAGTGAAAACTGTATTCTCTCCAGGCCCTACGGAATACTGAAGCAAACTGTATCGCCCAGGTACTATCTAGATTTATTTCTTTAAAAAACATGAATCGCTTCTTTCAGTTCATCCATTGTCGTTGGTTTCATGGCTTATGATTTAACTTTCACAATTCCTCAAAGATAAGTCCACAAGCGTGAGATCTTCTGACCTATGTAGTATTTTCAATGGAAGCTTGTCTTCCTCCAACACATTACCATCTTGTTGGTAGTACAAGTTTTCATTATTATCGAAATTCAGTTGTAATAAGTAGTTATTTCACGGTACAATCAAAAACCATGGTCGCCATACTTTGGTATGACACTCCACACCAAACAGTTTACGCCTGGCTAGTTCAATAGAGTTTTAAGATAAATGTTGTGGTTTTCTGGATACGTTTTCCCTCACTTTTTGCGGTTTTAGCCCTATCTGATTTTGTAAAGCACATAGCAGAATCAGTGTACTTCGTTAAATTCTAAATTACCCAACGATTTGGCCCTAACTGATTTTTTATCTTCTTTATTTTCATTAAAGAATCTTGGGTAACTTGTTTTTATGGCAGATATCCATTCTTCTTTTAATTGCAGCAGACAATATAAACTGCTACTCAATTGAGATCAGTTGTTTTAATAGTGTTCAGTGGTCAAGAAGGTGAAAATAAATTGCGGAAAACATGAACGCATTAGACGAATAACAGTTTTTTAGTTATTCACATTACATTGGGTAGAGATTTTTCTGGGATCTGGTAATATATCTTTATAAATACCAAGCTTATACATTTATTTTGTTTGTATAAAAAAGAATAGGAAAATAGAAACACTTTATATTTCGGTTTATTTTAAACTCTTTGTCAAAACTAGAAAAAGAAAAAAAAATTAAAAGTGGTTTAACAGATCAATCAGCTGCTATATGTAATCAGCTGTTGTATGTAATAATCACTACCATCATTAATTAATTTGATTTATCACCAAATATTCAGCCCGTCTGGAAGTTTTGTCTGCCGTATTAATTGTGAGTTAGCTCCATTTGGCGTTATTTCAATTTATTTGTATCTCTAGAAGTAATTGTTTTATGCTCTTTAGGTTGTAACAATGCTCAAAACTTTGTTGATATTCTACAGCATGTGCTGTATCTAAGCGTTCTTCATATTGATGAAATATAACAAAACCATGTTCCATTTATAAGTTTTCTCATGAGACTTGTCAGGCCTATATAGTGTTTAGGATTTGTTGTACATCCAAGTTAGATAAATAATATACGACAGACGTGATTATTACTTACAACATCTGATTGATTTGTTGACGCTTTTGAAATTTATTTTTGTACTTTTGTAGTGTTTCTAGATCAGCTTGTCAAAAGTTGGAAAGTGATTACGGACATAATTTTAAAGTTTATATAAAAAAATATTCAAAAATGCTTAGTTTGCAGTTTTACTGTCTCTCATATTATAATACAATATATAAAATACAATATATAAAATAATACAAATATACAAAACATATAAACAATATATAAATCCAAAACAAATTGAGTTATCGATTTCAAATTTTTGAGAATATTTTATACTCTTAGTTTTCAGTATAATATAAAATCTGAAATTGTTTCACAAAAAGGCTTTTATTATATATATATATATATATATATATATATATATATAAAGTATGCCAAATACGTATTTTAAAACCGTTAATTTTACAAAATATTGATAAGATACATAATATATATTTATCTCTTTATATACATAAACTTTTATATTCTATATACACACACTTTTTGGACACCTAATGGAAAAGTGGCGAAAGGCGATATTTTTGTAAATTTGTTTTTGGGTAGTCATATTCGTATTATTTATGTTTGGTCTACAACAATGATTGGACACATTGTTCACATTTCTAAAAAAAATGGTTTAGCTTTTGTATTTAGTTGTATCTTATATCCTAGATTTAAAATGTTGACATTTTATTTTACGTAATAGTCTAGATTACATTCTTAGTGATAATGATTGGCGTTATTTTAAATCTAGAAAAAAAACTGTCCTCATCTTTCTTTAATATAGGTTTGCCTTCTTCCAACTTCTAAATATCAAGGATATAAAATCCTAGTTAATGCTGTTTTAATTAGTTTGTAAAACAATAGCTACGTTAAAAAACTTTAATAAACTGGGTTAATGGTTAAAGATAAGCGGCGCCGTAAAGCCGAAGGGGGTTAAGTCTCTGCATTTACGATTTCGAAATGTTTTGGGATCTGGAGAGTGTCTTTAGTTCATTTCATATTAATGGCAGTGAAGCTGGGTTATTACGCGCACTATAACGTCGTAATAAAATACAATAGATATAGAAGGCATATTGTTTTTATAAAAAATAACCTAAATGCATTAACAGTCCGTTAATTTGGTCCCCACAGTTCAGCAAACCCGATAATCCAGCACATCTGTAATATTCGACAACCTTCAAAAATACTGTACAATTTTTGTGTTATGCTGTCTTCAAGTCAATTATTGTACAATTTGTACACAGTTAAGTGTTATTAAAAAAATTGCTGTCTTTTCTTACGTACAATGTTATGTGATAGGACACAAAAATTGGTTTCAAGTGGCTTGATAGGTAACAAAAATTGATGTCGAGTGGCTTGATAGGTAACAAAATTGGTTTCAAGTGGCTTGATAGGTAACAAAAATTGATGTCGAGTGGCTTGATAGGTAACAAAAATTGGTTTCAAGTGGCTTGATAGGTAACAAAAATTGATGTCGAGTGGCTTGATAGGTAACAAAAATTGGTTTCAAATGGCTTGATAGGTAACAAAAATTGATGTCGAGTGGCTTGATAGGTAACAAAAATTTGTTTCAAGTAGCTTGATAGGTAACAAAAATTGATGTCGTGTGGCTTGATAAGTAACAAAAATTGGTTTCAAGTGGCTTGATAGGTAACAAAAATTGATGTCGTGTGGCTTGATAGGTAACAAAAATTGGTTTCAAATGGCTTGATAGGTAACAAAAATTGATGTCGAGTGGCTTGATAGGTAACAAAAATTGGTTTCAAGTGGCTTGATAGGTAACAAAAATTGATGTCGAGTGGCTTGATAGGTAACAAAAATTGGTTTCAAGTAGCTTGATAGGTAACAAAAATTGATGTCGTGTGGCTTGATAGGTAACAAAAATTGATGTCGTGTGGCTTGATAGGTAACAAAAATTGGTTTCAAGTGGCTTGATAGGTAACAAAAATTGATGTCGAGTGGCTTGATAGGTAACAAAAATTGGTTTCAAATGGCTTGATAGGTAACAAAAATTGATGTCGAGTGGCTTGATAGGTAACAAAAATTGGTTTCAAGTAGCTTGATAGGTAACAAAAATTGATGTCGTGTGGCTTGATAGGTAACAAAAATTGGTTTCAAGTGGCTTGATAGGTAACAAAAATTGATGTCGTGTGGCTTGATAGGTAACAAAAATTGGTTTCAAGTGGCTTGATAGGTAACAAAAATTGATGTCGAGTGGCTTGATAGGTAACAAAAATTGGTTTCAAGTGGCTTGATAGGTAACAAAAATTGGTGTCAAGTGGCTTGATAGGTAACAAAAATTGATGGTGGCTTGATAGGTAACAAAAATTGATGTCGAGTGGCTTGATAGGTAACAAAAATTGGTTTCAAATGGCTTGATAGGTAACAAAAATTGATGTCGAGTGGCTTGATAGGTAACAAAAATTGGTTTCAAGTGGCTTGATAGGTAACAAAAATTGATGTCGAGTGGCTTGATAGATAACAAAAATTGGTTTCAAGTGGCTTGATAGGTAACAAAAATTGATGTCGTGTGGCTTGATAGGTAACAAAAATTGGTTTCAAGTGGCTTGATAGGTAACAAAAATTGATGTCGAGTGGCTTGATAGGTAACAAAAATTGATGTCGAGTGGCTTGATAGGTAACAAAAATTGGTTTCAAGTGGCTTGATAGGTAACAAAAATTGGTTTCAAGTGGCTTGATAGGTAACAAAAATTGATGTCGAGTGGCTTGATAGGTAACAAAATTGGTTTCAAGTGGCTTGATAGGTAACAAAAATTGATGTCGAGTGGCTTGATAGGTAACAAAAATTGGTTTCAAGTGGCTTGATAGGTAACAAAAATTGGTTTCAAGTGGCTTGATAGGTAACAAAAATTGATGTCGAGTGGCTTGATAGGTAACAAAAATTGGTTTCAAGTGGCTTGATAGGTAACAAAAATTTGTTTCAAGTGGCTTGATAGGTAACAAAAATTGATGTCGTGTGGCTTGATAGGTAACAAAAATTGATGTCGTGTGGCTTGATAGGTAACAAAAATTGGTTTCAAGTGGCTTGATAGGTAACAAAAATTGATGTCGAGTGGCTTGATAGGTAACAAAAATTGGTTTCAAATGGCTTGATAGGTAACAAAAATTGATGTCGAGTGGCTTGATAGGTAACAAAAATTGGTTTCAAGTAGCTTGATAGGTAACAAAAATTGATGTCGTGTGGCTTGATAGGTAACAAAAATTGGTTTCAAGTGGCTTGATAGGTAACAAAAATTGATGTCGTGTGGCTTGATAGGTAACAAAAATTGGTTTCAAGTGGCTTGATAGGTAACAAAAATTGATGTCGAGTGGCTTGATAGGTAACAAAAATTGGTTTCAAGTGGCTTGATAGGTAACAAAAATTGGTGTCAAGTGGCTTGATAGGTAACAAAAATTGATGGTGGCTTGATAGGTAACAAAAATTGATGTCGAGTGGCTTGATAGGTAACAAAAATTGGTTTCAAATGGCTTGATAGGTAACAAAAATTGATGTCGAGTGGCTTGATAGGTAACAAAAATTGGTTTCAAGTGGCTTGATAGGTAACAAAAATTGATGTCGAGTGGCTTGATAGATAACAAAAATTGGTTTCAAGTGGCTTGATAGGTAACAAAAATTGATGTCGTGTGGCTTGATAGGTAACAAAAATTGGTTTCAAGTGGCTTGATAGGTAACAAAAATTGATGTCGAGTGGCTTGATAGGTAACAAAAATTGATGTCGAGTGGCTTGATAGGTAACAAAAATTGGTTTCAAGTGGCTTGATAGGTAACAAAAATTGGTTTCAAGTGGCTTGATAGGTAACAAAAATTGATGTCGAGTGGCTTGATAGGTAACAAAATTGGTTTCAAGTGGCTTGATAGGTAACAAAAATTGATGTCGAGTGGCTTGATAGGTAACAAAAATTGGTTTCAAGTGGCTTGATAGGTAACAAAAATTTGTTTCAAGTGGCTTGATAGGTAACAAAAATTGATGTCGAGTGGCTTGATAGGTAACAAAAATTGGTTTCAAGTGGCTTGATAGGTAACAAAAATTGATGTCGAGTAGCTTGATAGGTAACAAAAATTGATTTCGAGTGTTTTGTGACTACGTCAACTCAGTCCAATAAAGTATTTTGGAATGTGTCTCTGACGTATATGCAGTGTCCTACAGCACAAACGGGTGAACTGATTTTAATAAAATTAATATAGCCATTTTTCAGTAATTTTTTCATTGTTTTAAACAAAACGTATAGGTCGCCATTTCTCTAAAATTCCAGCTCGGAAGGTTTTGGTTAAAGAAATAAAATTGATTGGACGCGAATATTTACCAGCTTGGGCGAGATTTGAATACTGTATATTCAGATCACCTGTTCCATAAAATGAACTACTCGTGGTTTATGTAGGATTTAATTAAGAAGGAACTACAGGAAAATCATTTCAAATGGTTACCATTTTTTAAATCAGATTCTAGGAGTTGTAAAATCTAGTTTACTTGATAAATTTGACTATAATTCCTATTAGTAGAGCTATTAGCGTTACAGTGTTTACTCTTTTGTACCGTTTCTAAATATACGGAGTACAGGAAATGTTAGGTTTTTGCTGATATCTCCGTTTTGATTTCCCAGGATTTCGATGTCTGTCTACCGTATGTGGAGTATTCTACAGCTCAACGTGTGGACAGATTTTAATGAAATTTGATATTTTGGCACTTTTGAACATTTTCATTATTTTTCAAAATTTGGTACCTGACACAACTATTTTTTTTTTTGTGTAATCGGGTCTAACTATTTTAATCAGGTGGAGCCTCTCAAAGGTGTAAAGATACAAGGAAAACGTATTGGTTGCCTTTACTCCAAAAATACCGGTTTTGTTCTTTAATGAAATGTGCAAATTAATCATACAACCAGTATTCAAAGTTGTAAATGAAAAAAAATATTACGGTTCAAGAATAACAACAAACACAAAAATGAATTTGGACAACCGTCATTCTACACGATTTTAATCAAATAAAGCGTAAGGTTCGTGGTTCATTTTTTACTTTTTAAATTTAAAACTTACTTAAATGACATTTTTGGTCTCTATTAGTTTTGGTTCTTTTTTTTAGGAGGCGGAAGGAGGTTGTGTTTTTTTATTATCATTGGATCCACATTTTAAAGCTGAACAAGTTTGGATGATCAATTTTACTAAAAAAGTGATTTAATCAAATTGAAAATCATCCGCCGTTTTGAAATTTACTGACCGATTTTTTAGTTTAACAAACCGATTTTATACAACCATTGCAGCAGTTTTAAATGGCTTTCGAGAGTTCTGCCTTAACCTATACCGTCAACATTTCGATTTAAAGGGTCGAACTCTTTAATGATTGGTTCTTTAATAACTTTTTTCAATGCTTATCCATTCAGTCCAGATAATAAATTGCTTGGAAAAAATTCCGTTGTGATTAACTTTAATTTTTAAAGATTTACAAATTGTTCGATTTTCAGAAGAAAACAAATATACCACACACAGTAGTTCAGTATCGAAAATTTAAGTGTACGCTCTCCTCAACAGTACACCAGACGTTTCGTTTCAATGGTAATATAATAACAAAGAATATGATTAACTGAGTATCTATATGTCCCCTTTGTTAGTGACCATTCATTCATAAAGTTTTGTAAAGCCGCCATTTACACGCGATGACTACTGTGACGTCACCAGGTCAAGGAGGTCTCATCAGCTGATTCCTCTTATCACCACTTCACAGTTCGATGGCGTTTATGTAATTTAACTAATTTTGGAACCAGTTTATTAAACAATGATATTCCGATTTTTATTTTTTGACAAAGACGTAGTATGCTGTATTGTTATGGATGTTATCAGTTTTGAGTCTCTGATTGATGTCTGTCGGTACAATGAGCTGTAGCCTAAACTTTTTAACAGATTAGGTTGATATTTGTGTGATCAACCCCGTATCAAATGCTTTAACAGTTTCTAGAAAAATTTCACTCGTTCGTTCCTCATTATTCAAAACATCGATCACGTTTGAAGTGAATTCCTTTACTAAATAAATTCCGCTTTTTCACTAATCTACCTTTATTACTTTTAAATTGCTCTTACCAATCTAGACATTTTCTTAATTTAAAAAAAAATTGGTGAAAGTAAAATCGGTTTGTAATTGTTAATATTTAGCCGGTCTTATTTATTTATTTATTTTAAATTGGTACCACTAACGCTTTTTAAAGTTTTCCGAAAATATACCAGTTGAAAAACTTTATAAAAATTAATTTAAAAGACAAAATTGCAAATATTTCCCCCATTTTATTTAATAATTAGAAAATTATACTATCTACTCCCGGACCACTTATCAAATTTAAACTATTTATACATTTCAAAATTTCACAAATAATGTTCTATTTCTCTTAAATTTTTCCAAACAAAACAAATATATATATAGTTTAAAAAACAAAATAAATTAAGCTTTGTTTTTTAGAAAGAAAATTAAGTACTTTTATGGCAGACCAAACTAGTTTTATGGTTACCATCATGAGGTGATTAACAGAGTCATATGGAGTTCATTCAACAGCACATACATTTTCAACTTTATTAACAATCATTTCTTCCTTCCAAGAGATCTTGTTTGTGCGATTTTCTTGGTAGAGACAATCAGTCACATACAACAAATATACTTACACTTTGCTACCAACCAAAAGGTGATATAAAATTGTAAACTGTCAAAATAATGATACTTAATTATACAAAATAAAAGGTAATACAACACAAAATTTATAATACAATATCACCAATACAAAAATGCTTTTGGGGGTATTTTTTGGAAAATATGCCATCATTAGATTTTGATTCTGATTTGAATCAAGACTCGTTTTCTTAACCAAAGTATTTAATAACTAAACAAACTATTATTGTTTTGGCTAATTAATAAATAATTGTGTCTATGCTAATTGTCGCCTAATCTCGAATAATTGTACGATATAAATGTTGTTTTTCCATGTTCTATGTCGATTGTAATGATGATACAAATCATGGATATCGATAATAAAATAACAATATTTATATTTTACTATAAATAGTGAACATTTACAAAAAAAAACCTGTATAATTATCTATGGCTTAATAAGTTAAGAAGATGTTTATCATTAATAAGTTAAAAGAATTAATATGAATGGCGAAGTAAAGTCAGATCTACAAATTAGTTAAAATTTGTCGGACAATAAATTATTGTTTGCTTTACACCACCTTGTGCTTTGAATTACGAGTTGTTTGGAGATAGTGATTGTAAACAGAAAAAGAGCTTTAAAATGTCGGAACGAATGTGAAATGTTTTAAAATTAGCGATTTTTGTTCATTCTCTGAAATTTAAACAAGAACAGCTAACCTATGTTACAAAATAATAGATCTAGGTCCAGAATATCTAACCGCTTGTAAATGTCAGCATCCCAATTCATCGGAACACTTTTAACTGAATCTTGCAACTAATACTGACTTTTATTATTATAATTAGGTGTTTAGAGCCAAAGTCGTTACGCGATTCTAATCTTACTTTTAATTGTAACTTTAGCCATTTAACCGGCCGTTAGGCTGAAATTGTGTGATTAACCTACATTTAACGGATCAACAAACCTATAGAGTAGGCCGTGACATTTTCGTCTTTACCTTTCTGTATTTAGTAGGCGGTACCGCGAGCTCTGATAAACACTGTTTTTGTATTATTGTAAAAAGTCGAAGGGGATTCGTTCTGGATTTTAGTTTAGAACCAAGTTAAAGATTATTGATTCTGTTATATTTTTCTATAGGAATAAAAAATGCGAAACGCTAAAATTTTCCAGTTTATAATTTATTTTACATTTTGAACATTTTTTAATTTTATAGCTATTATATTAAATGTTGAGCTTGACTTATGAGAAAAATTATACAGTATAACAAACACACAGAACACAATTCTCACAAAAAATACGCCTAAGTATCAGACGCGTTTCAACGACAAGGTCGTCCTCTTCAGTGATAGTTATAGTTATAGTTTGATTGGTGTAGCTCGTGTATCACTGAAGAGGACGACCTTGTCGTTGAAACGCGTCTGATACTTAGGCGTATTTTTTGTGAGAATTGTGTTCTGTGTGTTTGTTATACTTTATAGCTATTAGATTGATCAAGTTAAAAAAAATTGACGAAATTGGTAAAGTGTTTAATTTTACTTTTTGTTTTTACAGCTATAATTTTAGGCCCTTTAAAATTCAATATTTTGATAAATTTTCTGAAAATCTGTGGAATAATTTATATTGTGACAACTAAAATCGAAAATCCTACAAAAACCAAACTTTCCGTATTCGTTTTTTTTTTTAAATTAACGATTTTGTCCATGGGTTTAAAAAAAAACGCGAGCACCAAATTTGATGAAAATTGGACAAAAATTTCGACTGATAAGGACTTTTGCACAAATAACATTTTTTGGAGTAAAACATGGATTTTGATTACTAGATCAAAGGAATCTCACACAAATACTCTACTCGCCTTGGACCTCTTTAGTTGGACGTTAGTATTGTGTTTAAAAGTAAATTGGTGGTGTTTTAGTAATTATGCAGATGACGTTTACGTGGTGACATGTTCACCATTGTACAATGGCATATTTAGCTCTAGGAGTTCATTTTTTTTGTTTTACTTTGGGAGATCTGTTGCTAAATTTACAATTAGGGGTATAACTTCATTATTTTTCGTAATAGAATGGAATTAAAATGTACATATTTAGACCTAATTTAAGTTGTTGTATATAGAATCAATGTTTTGTGGTCCCTCCCAGTGGTTTTTGATATAGTTCCTGGGTAATAAATTTTATTTCGCTTCTAGTGGCCCTGAAAGTGAGATGAAATTTTTTTTGTAAGATCTCCGATCTGTGGACAATAAAGATACTTATGTTAAGCTTATGAATATAATTTTGATCACTGACAAAGAGTACTAGTAATGGAGATGTTCAACAAACTATCCAAAATAACTGTCATAAATATTTAATTGTATGTCCGATTTTGATGCTTTGAAATTTCTTCAATATGTTGTATAAAGAAATCTCTAATCCAGATTTAACCAACACCGGACGAAAATATGTTTACTGAATAAAATGATTTATTATTTTAAAATATTGTTCAAAATATAATTCTATTTATTTGAGTACTTACATACATTTATAAAAATTGTAATGAGCGTAAGGTTATTTGCACTCTGGAATTTATTATTTATTATATACAGTTGCAAATCTTTTGGTATGTTTGTTCTGGACTGACGCCATTTTATACTTCCAGCAAGCTAAGAACTGAAATGTATCAAACCAAACTGCAGAATCGAGATCATTTATCAAATGGAATGTTCCGCAACAGGTTACTGACTTGTAGACCACCGAATTTTGGCACTCCCACCTTCTCGTCGACCTTGAGTTAGGGCTCAGGGAGGAGTTGAATTAAAATTCCAGTTATCGGTCAACTTGTGTCAAGAAGTTATTTAATCTAAGTATGGGATTAGTGGGTGTGCTTATCTGTGGGGAGAGTTTCTGCTCTAATCGATTGACTGTCTTTTTAAATATTATCAGTTCCCACGGAGAATTTAAAAGTCGTTTGGATTTACCATTCAATGGTAAAACTCTTTAGGTGGAGTTTAAATAGATAACCATTAAATACAGTATTCGGTGAGAACATTAATTTTGATGTTATTAGAAGATTCTCGTGGAGAAAATGGTTGTTTTTGAAAGTATTTCTGTGGGTAGTCTGTCTTTTACATCTACAGTTTAGCGATTGAAATTGTTTATTTATACACAAATATATCACCGGTGCACTAAAATCTTAATTCTTATTTTTTACTCACACTAATTTACCTGCATGACTATGGTTCGATTAAAGCAAATATTCACATAACATCCCAACTATCTCCAAAAGTTTTTGTTTTTATAAAAATAGTATTATTTTGGTAGAGAAGACGAAAATTTCTGAATTTCCTTTAAGACTAAAAAAAGCAGATTTTTGATTAGCTGTAATGTGATAATATATTAACATTTACAATATAGATGTCAATAAATATCGGAGAAGGGATTTTTTTTTGATAATTTTATTGTTATTGTTGTAAGTGCAATATATCAAAGTCTATATATTGTACATATGAAACACGATTTGTCATATGATATTGATATTAGAACCAATTTTGGACCTCATTCAGGGCGATTAAAAAAAAAAAAAAATCATACGTTTCACGCTATTCAAATATTTTAGCACTATTGGAAGTTCAATTAAAAACAGATAAATTATTGGTTCAATTTGAAAATATCTAACTGAATGACATTGGATTTGCAGTGTTGTTTTCTACGTGAAATGATATATTGTCTTACAATTAAATTTAATGCCCTCCTCCCCCAATATTTATATCACTAACGTTGGTGTACCTCAAAGTACAACAAGCTATTTATTGATGAGCAGATACTACATTGCTAATGATTGTTTTTGAATCTCATTATATCAGTATATATTAAATTTCAACCAGCTTTCATTTTAAATCGAGGCTGGCAAATATCGACCCCCGATTTGCATAGTTTTTCTCTATTCCTTTCCCCCTTAAAAATTATCTTACTCAATATAGATTTATAATTTCTATTTGCCCCGAACAATTGGAGGGGGGGGGGAATTGTGTATAGTCTAAAATTTATAAAGTACATCTGGTATGTGAGAAATCAGTTCTAAAATATCTTTAAGGATCGTTATGGAACAATGTTGTAAAATCTTTGGATAATTTAAGATATAGGTTTTTATGTGATACTTGAAAGAATATGTGTTATAAGAATAGATATAAATATATGTTTACTTTGATACTTTAGGAACTTAAGACAGTATGTAGAAAAGATATTGTAACAGTTTTTGTTTTTGGGGTAGATTTTTGACGCTTGTAGGTGTATATTTTTAATACTACGAAACAAATAGGCAAAACACGTATTTTTAAAGCATAAGTGATAAAAAAGATGATTTAAGCATAGAAAGCGAATGTTCTACATACATTAGACGAATGTCTACATTTTAGTTAGGGTCACATTAGCCTATTATTTTTAGGCACCCTCGTAGAATTAATTTTTAACAATTTCAAAAAGCCCTTTTTAAACGATTGTGGATCTATCTACTCAAACAGTTTTAAAACCTGAACTACCTATTGATAAAAAGATTTATAAGTATTCTGAAGAAATGTATTTCTACTGGTTTATTGTTATGAAATAAAGAATGAAAAGGGTTTTTAAAAGATGAACAAACGTTTTCATCATCGTAGCCTCTACTGTATAATTATTTATAATGTCTTCTTAGATTATTTAATCGTATCTGTAGTTGTGTCATCCAATGACCCCCATCATACTGTCAAGTGAGTGATACGAAGAATCAGCTGATCTTACCTTCATAACTTGCTGACGTCACTGCTTCCATGTCTCGTGCTGTACAAGTTGACTTTATGAATGAATTAACGAAAGCATCGTAATTTTATGCCAGACTTACTGGCTTTTATGTGCAGAAATCTGGTTCAGTCTCATTTTGTTTTCTTCTTAAAAACTAAGAATCCTTGCCTACCGGGTTTTTAGGACTCCATTTTTAAATAGTAAACATTGGTTTCCACCTGGTTTGTGTATTTTATATCGATTCTAACGCGTTTTAGAGAGAACTGCCAAGAAAACGAAGTTGTTTGTTATAGATTCACATGAGAGTTTATTACGATAGGCCCGTTTTTGGGTCAGTTAAGAGTCGGTTTTCCCCGTTAAAAAATAATAAAAAATTACCAAAACAATCTAATAAATATTGTTAAATTCTAAAAGGAAAGTTTAGGTTTTAATGAAGTTTGAAGAGATGGGGGGGGATTGCAGGTTTCAAAAGTAAAACATTAAATAGTTACATCTGCGAACATGTATTAGTAAAAAAGCAATTTTTAGAGTGAAACTTTTTTTCTTTTCTTTTTTTTGCTAGAAAATGATAAAAATAGACAAAAATAAGTTTTTTCACGTTTTTCTAGAACAACTATTTCCTACAAAAATAAATAGTCACTGAAGTAAAATTATTAGTTGTAAAATTCCCTAAAAAATTAAACGAGTAATGTTAAAATAGGTTAATTTTTAGATCATCTATAACAATTTTAATCTAATTTTTTGTCTATTTAAAAAGTACTTCTATAATGGAGCCACACTCGCAATATGAACAAATTTGACTGCGTAGTTTAAACAAAAAATCCCCAAGTCGGTATTGTTTAATGGAGTCTTCATTATTCACATGTCTGAACAACAATGAAATATTTAATTTTTTTCTCTCTTTTTTTCATTAACACGATACATTAATTACATGCCTTAAAATGGCTCAATTTATAATAATACATCTTAATTTTATATCATGTTATAACGAACAATATTTTCTCTACACTTTTCTCCAAAATGCATTATGTTTTTGAATACTCCAAACTTCACTTCATGGTAAAATATGCGCTTAAAACACATTTCTAAAAAAAAGTGTTCTGACCCAATCGGGGAACACGTCAGCTGGTATTATACTAAAGGCCTAAACATAATTATGTAAATAATATAGGTTGACATTGAAAATAGTATTATATAAACAATGATATCAGAGGTAAGATTTTAATCCACTGAAACAATATGGAAGTTTATACTATATCAACTTATTTATTTTTCCGAAAATCAATACTAGAATGTTATTAAAATTGAATGTAATTAAATTACATTAAACAAATTGATTTATGTATTTTGTTTACTTCAAAATTATGACTATTTTTCAATGAGTGGTCAATATTAATTTTCAGTTGTTAAATATAAATTCTTAATTGTTAACTTAACGTGCGGGTCTGGAACATTGGTTTAAAAAGTCATCTTAACATAATTCAGTAAATTTTTATGATTTAATGAAGTTGTTAATTGTTATAGTTTGTGATACTTTTGTCTAAAGTAGATTGTATGATTCAGAGTTTTAAAATTCTATTTTGGCTGATTACACCTACATCAGAGTTTTATAAATTAATTTTAAAGTTTAAAGTAATATTAATTTTACCTCATTTTATCTAAGAAAATCTGATAAAATTTCTTTGAACCGTAAATTTTTCAAATAAATGTGTAATTTGCGTGTATAAAATCCCTTATTATTATTATAATATATATATAATCATGTTTTATGGAAATTAATACATTCCCTTTCCTTCTTTTAAAACAACAAGCAGATATAATAATAATTTAATTTAAAAATAAACCTTTTATAGCATAAGTTTTCTATTATATCATTAGCCTCCAAGATTGTGAATTTAATCAATTGTTAGGTTATTCATACCTTATGCCAACAATCCTTAAATATCCTAGTGGACTACCGGTTTCGACCGTTAGTTGGTCATCTTCAGTTCCCGACATCGCTTTTCTTTTTTATCATCCAATTTTGAATTTCGTTGTGAAATTTCATTAAAAATGTTTTATTGTTATTTATATTTACAAACATGTATACAAACACAACATTTAATAATAACACTGCACACAAAATACAATTCACCCACATTAAGTTTAGTATTAAGGTTACGTTAACAAACTGGACGTAGTTCCATGTTAAAAGTTGACCGGGTAAGGACCTGAAGATGACCAACTAACAGTCGGAACCGGTAGTCCACTAGGATATTTAAGGATTGTTGGCATAAGGTATGAATAACCTAACAATTGAATATGTATATATTAAAACCCCACCCCATTCCATTTAGTAATATATTTCATCTTATAAATTCTTTTGATTGTAAAACCAAATTTATTATAATTTTATAATATATTATGGATATATAATGCGTTAATGGATTATCGCAAAAATTTCTTTGCGTTTCATGGCCCCAGAAAACAGAAAAAAAAATTTCGACATGCCATCCGTCCATCGCAGTTGTCATCTGTACGAAGAACGATAGCCGTCACAAAAATTAAGATAAGGACATGTGATTTGTTATAGGGGACTAGAAGTGTGTTTGTAAGTCAGAAAAATCGAATTAGAATAGTCAACATGGTGGGCAAAACTTTGTATCTCGTGTGATATTCAACTTATAACACACTAAATTGGATAAAATTTTGTAAATTTCAATTCTGTGTATAGTGATACCAGTAAAAAAAGTAAGTTAATTTCGAATCCTGATCTTTCAAGAAATTGTGATATTCGTATAGTTACAGGGCTGAGTTTGGGTTCCTTCACAACTTGAAACATTGAATCTACGATGTTCTAGCCGGGGTCAAAATATTAGTTATACACAATTAATTATGAGGTTCAGAAATCTGTTTTAAACAAACTTACTCTACTGGGTAAATTTAATCTACCAACATTAATTTAACATTTCCTACAAGATCCAAGAAATCAATTTTTGGGTATTATTTTTGGATCAGCTTGTATTATACATTGTATGATGGGGCTGGGTAAGTACTATGAACGCGCCCATCAACTTGTTTTTCATTTAAAGGAGATTATATCGCGTTGTTTATGGTTTAAAAAAGTATTAGACGTTAAGTAAAAAAAATTAATTAAACAAGGAATAATTTGTGTTTACACAGGCTAGGATTATTTGGTGTTTAATTTTTAGCAAATGTTTATTTCGATTTTAAAACATCTGAAAACATACAGTATGAGTAGAGAATGGTTATCTGTCATTACGTCAATGTAGGTTTGTGGATTTGTTTGATTTTTAAAACTTACTAAAGATAATTTAAAAATGTAAGATGAAAAGCAATGACCTTTCAGAATTAAAGAATTACGTTTATGCTTACAACATTCGGATTAAATAATTATTGAGTTACATAATGTTTAAGGTTTTCTATTTCAAGGACAAAATCCGATGTGTGGATTGTTAATCCACATGTGTGGATGTGTGGATAAATCCGATGTGTGGATTTATAACTTGTACAGAACGTATTAATAAAATACACTATCCACAAACGTTTGTACACACACATACACAAAACCGAATACCTATTGTAGTCATAATTTTAAGGGAAATCTGTTCAAGGTAAAAACTAAAAGTCCTATTTTCATCAAATTTTACAAAATTGTTGGTTCTAAGGGCGCGACAAAATGTATTTGTCGTCATCTCTAAAAAAAAATGTATTTATTAAAAAGAGAAAGAAATAGTCATCTTCATAAACCTTCCTATATCTCAAATCGATTATAGCGGTTTCTATCAATTTTGTTAAAATGTTAAAAGTTATGTAGTAAACTTAAGGAAAAAGAAAAACATTACGGTGAACACGACAGCGAGGAGAGTTAATGTTGCTAGTTTATGTACAAAATATTCCTGATACGACAGTTAAAAACTTTAAAATTTTGAAAAAATTAAAAACGTTCGAGATACTCCAAAATATACCTTTATAGTGAATTTCATCAAAATCGGTCTTCCTATTTACGCTGTAATCTACTGAGCAGTTAGATAAACGCACATAATTCAAAACCACATTTTTTTTTATTCAGGCGGTTTCAAAAAGAAATTTTTCTAAAACAAACGCAACATCGATTTTTTCCCTCGGTAGCCTACATGTAAGAAGGAAAAACGTATTATAACAAACTTACTCCATTGTTAAAAATCTTCTATATTTAATGATTGCACATCTGTAAAACCTTAGGCCTAGTGGAATTTCGGGCACTAATCTATACGAAATTCTTAAGATGACCCAACAAGATTTAAAAAGGTTAAGATACTAAATATTTAGTATTGGGTGAGAAGACAAAGCATATCTTATTTGTTTTAAGTCGAGCGCAATTTTTAAGAACACTTATTATGGTTTTAGATTCTATACATTTTATTCTTGTGTACTTTTTCATACATCCAACTGTTTAAGAGCTACAGAGACTCAAATTAGTGTAAAACAAAATTTTCAAAGGTCGATTTTCTGTACTTAAAACAGGTTGAACTGTGATTAAAATTGGAAGGTAGATAGATAGGGTATAATGTAATAAAAACTACTGGGAATTTGAAAATGAACAAAATAAATTTTGTTACTCAAGTGATAAATCTAATAAATGGCGATATTTAGTGAATAATTAATTAATAGTTAATATTACTGATTAACGTTTTATTCTAGTAATTTACAGTTTATAACAAAATTACTAGTTTTAGTTGCTTTATTCCTAAGCGAGATGATATCTTTATTTTTATTGTACGTCATAGGGCAACTGAGATATTGATAAAAAACTTGTAAAATTTTTTGGTAATTTATTAGAACATGCTATTTGTTGATTTTCAAATTTTTAATATATTTTATTACATTGTAGCCTATATAATAATAAGAAAAGGTATTAAAATTTTGTTTACAATCTAAAACCATCATGGTTTTAAAAAATTATGGCTGATGGTATAAAAATGTTAAAATCTTAAAATAAGACAACTTCTTTTCAACATATCAAATACTTTGCAAGTAAAATAGCTAACACACCTATACAATCGTATATGATGAACAAATTTATTACGTAAAAACAAAACAATTTTACTGTTGTCGCATTCTTTATCTCTTTGTCCAGCTGTAGAGAATAGTATCATCGAATCGAACAATCAATCTTCCAGAGAGAGAGAGATTGAGAGGGGGGGTAGTCTCATAAAACAGAAGTACTGCAATGAAGTCATATACAGGTAGGTAGGACTACCGACTTAATCAAACCTCTGGTATTTTCCATAATAACACTTTTTGCTTTGCTTCATCAAGAAATGACTCTAACCGTTAGTTATTAAACTTCTTCTGGTGCAATTCATTGTAGTAATCACATAGTACTTATGTTCTCTCATTAGATGTCTAGTTTTTTGTAAGCAGAAGAATTCCGTACAAAATATATTCAAGTACTGTTATTTTATGTAAGAAGTTAATTCATATTGCTATAATGCGTATTATATGTTATTGTAGAAGCGAGGTAAACGGAATTGAAACTATTTTTATTTATCTATTTTAATAGTTATGCCACTCGTAAATAAAATAATAGGGAAACTTTGTATTTGTGTTTCCAAAAACAAAAATATTGGGCTGGGTAAGTACCTTGATCAACTTGTTTTTAAGAGGTTATTACCACATGTACATGATGGTTAAATTTTGTATTTATGTTTTCGGTAATTATATAGCAGAGCTGCCTCACTTCAAAATCAATTTTTATGGGTTTTATTCGTCAAATAAATGTTGGAAAAATATTTTATTATCGAAAAAAAGTGTCGGAAAGATGATTACATAATACAATAATACAATTACACAAGTAGTTTTTTCGTGAAAAAATACCTTTCGTGACATATAATAATACAGCCCTACATATGCGTACACTGAAGCACATACGCAGACAATTGAACGTCAATGGAGGGAGGTGCGAGGAAATGTGCCGCGATATGGAAATTCAAAACAACATTTCCATGGCCATATAGCCGAATTTATGTTTAAAAGAAAGTACAATGAGTATAATACTCGTTTTCATCATTTATGGCGAATTACGAGTGAAATACATTTAAATTCAATAAATTCCTCTTTTACTGGATTTGCATCAGAATTTGACTCTGATTAAGATTTTTTTGTGTAATTATATTATGTAATCATCTTTCCGACACTTTTTTTCGATAATAAAATATTTTTCCAACATTTATTTGACGAATAAAACCCATAAAAATTAATTTTGAAGTGAGGCAGCTCTGCTATATAAAATATGATAATGGTGAAACTTTGTATTTGTGTTTTCAAAAACAAAAAAAAATGGGCTGGGTATATACCATGATAACGCTCACCAACTGGTTTTTAAATGGTTAATAAACACAAATCCACAATTTCATAATGGTTAAATTTTGTATTATTTGTTTCCAGAAAGGAAATAATGGGTTGGGTGATTACCATTATCAAGTTGTTTTCAATGGCTAAACTTTGTATTTATATTTATAAAAACTGAAATATCGGGCCATGATAAGAAATAAGCTCTTAAATTCTTTTTAAACATATCTACCAGACGTAAAGTTATATTATACCTATCACCCACCCCTTCTCACCCTCAATGTCGATAGGGGTTGAACTTCGACCTAAAACGGTATCGAAAGTGTCATTATTCATCTCAGGGACCCCGAAAACTATGGATTCGACGCTGAAATCTGACATTTTCGATTTATTTTACATGTCACCCGTCCCACCCCACTCCTTAAGGAGTGTCTTACCTCCACAGTTTTTTTCCAGATTGTAGTCATATATGTACCAAGTTTGTTTGAAATTGCTCCAGGCGTTCCAGAGTTATACTGGAACATACATACACAACACACACATCTGTTTACATATAGACGTGTTCGTAAATTGAAATAATATTCAATATGGTACGGCGCTACTACATGCCTTTTATTAGATTTAAGGCCGATAAGAATGTAAAACTGGAAACGTTGTACTGTTGTCATTTTTCATCTCAGAGTTATCATTCATTTCTCTGTTTTATATACAACATTCGTCTATGCAACAGATATTTTATTCGATGAAAATGAAAAGAATCTCCCTGCATACCAAATTTGATCAAAGTCGCTCCGTACAAACATTATTTCATAACTACTGTTGTTAGGAGAATTTTAAAGCGAATATTTTGACGAAAAACTTAACATGACTTTTTTAATCTCACGTAAATTTAAAATTAAAAAATACATATACATGTGCCAAATACTAATTTATTTTAATTAGGGGGTCAACATTCTCATAGAAATTCATCAATAATATCACTAGAACGTAGTTGTTTCACAAAAAGTGGGTGTAACCTCACGAAATTCGCGGTTAACAGCTCCGCCCATGTTCTAATCCTACACCCGAGATCAATTATTCCAAACAGCCGTCCCTCGTAACAAGTAATTAATCAACTTAAGACGTTCGCTCGGAACTGTTTTATCAAAAATTTCAACCAATTAAATGAATGGCATGTACATTCCACCTTGAGAATGAATGTATGAATGACCGCACGGCCTCTATCGGCGACCTTCAGAGTCCAAGTCACCAGTCGAAGACCTTTTTTTATTTACATAGTTTGTTCATATCTTATTTTTTAATGATTTAAAGTAGTTAATTAATTGTTTAAAACATAAACGTCAGTGAAGATCGAGATCGTTTGTCCGTCATGGTAGGCCCTACGTGTGCTAAGTGTACCCCTACTTGAGTTATATTTGTTTATGATAACTATGTAAAACAAACAAAAATTGGCTTTAAAATGTGTTGGATGTGTAGATTATTCTTTTTTAGCCGTGTTTTTGTTTTTTATTTTAAATCTGTACTTATCGCCATTTTGGATTCCTTGCTGTGATAGATTAGCCTTATGATGGTAGTTATTGGGTGGAAAATAGGTTTTTCGTCATACTCCTTCAAAAACAGCTGTTTTCAATACATACATTGAGATGCTAAAGTTCTTTTTAGTCCTAGGACATAAAACACCAGCTGAGGTCGAGATCATCAGCCGTTACTTCGCTTATACGAATTAATTAAAGATTGTAATGAATCTATGAGAACAACCGAACTCTCTATTGTAAATAACAGATAAAACAGCTGTTACCATCGATTTTATAAATAAGTACCACTAACACAAACTAAACCGCTATAATAGCTGCAAACTTGTTTAACTTGTCCAAATTTTTGAAGGTATATAACGTTTTAGTTTTTGTGAAATAGTTATCTTATATTGTTTGCAGTATAACGAAAAATATAGTTCATTTCTTGGACCAAAAGAAGCTTTTCGATCCTTGCTCATTTTCCAGCTTGAGCTTGTATCGAAAAGCTTCACTTTTGGTCCTGTAGTAGGGATGAAATATACTATTTTAAAGACACGTCTGTTTTTGGTCATCTTAACTCCAAAAAAGTGATTTTTACTCAATATATTTTATTTTACTGTAGATTGTATTATTTTATTATTCTGCTTAATAATATCACGTAAATTGTACAGACACAATTTGGAGTAGTTTGTGTAAAAAACACAAAATTCTGTTTCCCCCAAATTTCTTGATCTTGTCTGTAAACAAAATTTCAAAATAAAATTGGTCGTTGTCAAATTCGAACTCATGGAGTTTTAAAATAAATAAAGTTTCATCTAAATTGGACCTGTAAATTTATTGCTAAAACAGTTTTTACCCTCCATTCCTTAAGAGATTTTGACTAAAATATAACGATACTGTTAAACGTAAAATGTAAACCAAACTGGAATCAATAAGATCAGTTCTAGAGATAATGAGTGACAATGACGCAGACTAACGAATGTACAGAATAATAGATAAACAGACATTATTCGGATATGGTCACTTCATAACTAGACACTATCGTGTATGTTGTATATATCAAATATGGTAAATGTCCCATTAAACTATATCAATAATCTATCATTATACACAATTTCTTGTGCATATATAGGAGTAAGAAAGTTTGTGTACTATATTATATATTATATATTATTCTATATTGTTAGTTTTTTTTTAATGAATTAATTACAATTTTGTTCGTGATGTATGAGCGTCGAGGCATGAACCTGACGATGCCTTAGTGTAATGGCGAAACACGCCATAAATAAAAAATATAATAATGAACTACTATAGACTCCAAAGTATTGATTTATTAAAATTATTATACAGTTGGCTAAAATGAACAGTATGAAGTAAAAGTTCTTTAAATAAAATCTGATTTCGAATTTCCATTAATTTTTTTCTTATTTGTTGAACTCAACAATAGTTGTTGATATCAACAATTGAAAATGGTTGTATGCAATTTTCAATATAATTTCCCCCTCTTCTTCACTCATAGTCCGACTGACATAAATATAAAAACAAGAAATAAACAAATGAATTCATGAAGAGGGGTACAGAAAACATACGCACAACCCACGCATGATAAAAACATGATACTCCTGTATGTATAGTCTCTAGTGATGCTGCCATTACAAAAAAACAATTTACGTAATACAAAATAATTAATTATTAACTCATTAATAGAACTCCTACTTTAATAATTATAATAATTAAAAAAATGTTGTGAAGATATACTATACAATCGAAGTCGGCATGTAGGAAGAATAATTAAAAATCATAATACCAAGTTGGAAAAATCAAATAATAGAATTAAAAAAAAAAAATCCTTCAATAACCTGTAGTGAAACAAACCAATTTTTTTTAGATTAAATAAAAATACAACAATTTTCCTTTCCAACAAAATTATCTTTTCTTGTAACATTATTTCGCTATTTCTATCACGTCTAGACCTAAATTGCGTGTTTCTTATTATTTTTTGTAATATGTCTGGCACAAAGTTGCAATCTAAACGCGCAATACAGTTGTCGGTATCATGCACTGTATGAATGTACTTCTTACCAAGACGTAGTTTGGAATAGTGAGGCGTGGTTTTATCTTTTTAACACAGGCGAAGTATGTAAACAAAAGATTTTAATAGTTAAAAATTAAATCGTTATTAACGTAGATATATTATTTTACGAATTTTTCGGTTAGACTATTCCAAAAAATTCTATTCTGGAATTATTAATCAACATCCTAAAAAGTACTAGTTGTTTGAAATTCGTAGTTCTCAAAATTAGACCTATTAATTTCGATCAAATTTGAGGGTAAAAGAATATGATAGTGGAAGAGTTTTAACAATAAATATAAATTAACTGTGTTCGTGTATTATATTATAGATCTACACAATGTTATAAAAAAACAAATTAAGAGACATGTTGAAATCGTTTATCCCGACATTTGTATCAAGAACTAATAAACGACGTTTCGAGTATATAGATCAACTATTGTTATCTTGGCTGCCATTAATATCATCTTTAATTAAAAATTTTAAAAATCGGTTAATTCACCGCAAAGTGTGACTACAAGGTCACACTTTGAACTTCTGTGAAAGATAAAGAACAAACGGGTGTTCACTCTAATTATAACCCGTTAGGTAAAGTACTCATTAACACTGAACCCCTTGACCGGGGTGTGATTTCGGTTCAACGTGGTGTATGCTATATCTTGTTTTAGTGTGAAGTTCTGTTGACTTGTAGCTTTTACTAATAACTTTTGTATTTATTATTAATTACTTGACAGCTCAGGACTAGTTTTATCTGTAGGCTTCTTTCTTACGTTACCAGTTTTTAGTCCTACCCCTTTTCATGATTTTCATGTTATATATCATTTTTTTACTTGATAAAGAGAGTCGATCTATATCCCTGAAACGTCAGGTTTTTATATACATAAATAATGGCAAATATCTGGGTAAACTATATAACTAATATATCCAATCTATCATGATCTATTAACTTTAAAATCTATTAACAGAAATTCTAGTTATTGAAAAATAAAATACTTAAAACTATGAAATGTGTTCCTATCCTACCCATTGCAGCAATTTTTAAGTCCATCGTATAAGATATTTTTTGTAATTAATATAGAGGTCAAAATTTGCTCAAATCAGATATGTAGGCTCAGTTTTACCACATATAAGTCGTTAAACATAGGTTGATAAATTTCAAAATGGCGGCCGATTTTTAAACGTGTTGAAGATTCTTTTGAACCCAAACGGCATACCTCAGTTTCCTTTGTACCTGCATCCGCAAACATGCTTTTACCAGAAAACATAGGAAAGTTTATTACATAAAAAGCATAATTATTTAAAACATAACCTCAAAATTATAACAATCAACGGTATTGGTCTAGCAGTCGAATTTAATTGTTTAAGTCAGAGTTATCACGTAACCTAAGTTTTACTATTTATTTACGATTGAAAATATGTCCGCAAAATTAAAGTGTTGATTTTGTGTGTTTGTTGTGTTTGAGCCTCCTTAAATCTGCACCCAGTTATGTCCAGACATTCATACATTTTACGACAAAAAAATAAAAAAGTTATTACTAAAAAAACAAAATGATTAAAAAGATAACCTAAAAATTGGAAAAAAAAATCAACAATAACATACCATAGTAGTCAAGTTTTACTATTTGGTTACTATCGAAGAAGTGGTCGAAAAATTTCAAAATGAACGCTTTTTGTAAGAATTTCTAGGTAATTTTTTTTAGAATCTAGAATCTACATGAGCTTGTGATCTTCACATGTCAAGGTCAGCATACGAAATTCCTGTCCTATCGTGTGGGCTTGGCACCTGGATACCGAGTATTTTGTTAAGGAATGATTACTAACAAATTAAAACATTCAAGTGACCAGCGATATGACTGTATTGTTCAATATTCAGGTTACTTGTGAGTGATCGTAAGCAGCAAACTGTAGAATGTTCCAACAAGTTTAGATTCCGATTTAATTTATTTTTGTACCTACTTTTTTACATTAATTCAATATATATCACACTAAATTAATTCTGTAAGCAATAGAACCAAGGATTTAGTTATAAGATATAGTTTTGGTATTGTAGCTCATGTTACACTGAGGATGGCGACTTTATCGTTGAAACGCGTTTGATTAAGTAAACGTAATTTTTGTGAGATCTTGTGTTCGAGTTTTTTTCTATCTAATATTATCTCACAAGTGAAGCTCAATATTTCAATATTGATTTATGATAGAATCAAACTTGAACTCTATGAAATGTCGTTGTATCGTCGACATAGTAATTTGAGTTCCGACCTTCTGAAATAAATTATAGACCCTGCGAAAAACACTGCATTTCCCTTTTCATACTCGAATAAGGATGAATATTTTTAAATTACATTTTTTCGAGTTATGTACTACAATTTTTAGTTTTTTACGTATAAGTAGCATCGGAGTCATTTATCGTTTTAACTAAACAAAGCATAAAATGCTCCTCCACACAAAACTTACAACTTTTTCTAAATAATGATTCAAATTTACCCCTAACCACAATTACTGGAAACTTTAAAATAAAACACAAATATTTGATTAGTTGTTCTTTATTTTATTTTTTCCCCACTAAATGCCCTGATGTACATTTCGATAACATGGTTATCATCATCGGAGGGTCTTGCTTCTAAAATAAACTAAATCTAAACTTACATATCTACTAATTAATATTAATATTAGTAGTGATTGTGGTTAGGGGTAAATTGGAATCATTATTGTGAATTTCACCACAGTGCTCAACAAGATTGTAACTTTTTCTAATCTAACAAATAAGGTGTAATGTAAACTAGACACCTAGCCCTTGAATACGTTATTAGCCTCAGAGTCGCAAGATAACAAGAGTTTGGTCAATAGGATCCGATGAAAGAGAGGGATATAACCCAAGACTAGATGAAGAAAGATGTAAATCCAGCTAATGACCTCGGGATTGGCATACGTCTTGTACTCTACTCATTACGCTAAGGCGTTCGTATCATAGAAACAGGTTTGTGGTGGAGCATAAAAATTGAGTTGTTGTTTATTCGTTGTGAATTGATTTTGATAATTTTTTTATGTTGCACCTATTTTGTATTTTTTTTCTTCTTCAATAACACGAAATTATTATGTTCATATACCAAGTGTATGGTTGTCATTTCTCCAAAAATGTCTTTGGAAAAGAAAAAAAGGGGGGGGGGAAGTCGATGAACTGATATAAAAAAATCAATTTTCCTCAATAAATTCTCGGCCGGTTTCTGTAAAATTTGGCAAAAACGTGATGATTAATGACCCAAACCAGTTTATCAAATCGTAAAGTAATAGAAAATTACGGTTCAAGAATAACTAGCAAGAAAACAAAAATCAACATTTTCCGCCGTCATTATAGGCCTAAAACTCGATTTCGATCAAATACAATTTACGCTTTAGGACCAGTTGATGATTCAAGCTTAAGCTCTATTTTAAATAAATATATATATTTTCAGGCTAAACCAATGTATTCAGAAGTAAAAGGCCAAAATTAAGTGATGAGGAAAATGAAATGTTTTCGAAGATTGAGATATTTTTGTTTTGTTAGTAGGATATGTAAAGATTTGATCGCAAATTTTTTACTGTTTATTATCATATCACTGTATTGGAATTTTAAATTACGATGAAAAAGTTTGTAAACTATTTTGTTGTCTACAAGAAACGTACATATCTTTCCGTATATAACACCATACAACTTCACCGCATGAAATTTTATAATTTTTTCTTGGATAAGTGGCAACCCAAATACATCGCCTCTACTAGGGCATAGGGCGGTGATAAGAAACAAAAAAAGTTAATCTGCCGTGCAAGATAACACAACCTTGAGACGGGACGGTGCTTGCTAAATTTATTCTCTGATATAATTGCCAAAATGTATGCTTGTGCAATGCAATGCCGGTTTAATTATGGACAATTACTGTTTCAAGGTTGAATCATTGTCATCAGAGATGTGTCATAATCTACTTCCTTTAATGTCCGGGATATTTACAGTTATAGATTCGCCATTCATTTGAGGTTTTATTCAGAGAAATATTTTTATCTGTTTAATGAATGGATGGAAAATATTGTAATATTTTATCTGTTTAATGAATGGATGGAAAATATTGTAATAACTTTCTTCCATCTCCGTACACAAAATTAGAGCAACAAAACTTAATCATCATCAAAATTTCAGATTAGGGATTATCGCTCAAAAAGTGAAAAGGAACAATAGTAGCCGTATGATCCAATATCTCATAATCGACCTAAACAGTTTTGATAAAATTTAGGTGACATATGAAGTTACTCAAACCTCACAGAAAAAATAATAATAACTATTTCTAGTAATAAACCTATTAACTAATATATACTCAACAACATAATTTGGTTAATACCATTTATAGCATCCTCAAGGTGTCTGGGGTGGAAAGGAAAATAGGGGATCCCACACTTTGTTACGTTTACTTTCAGCGGTACAATCCCAATAAAAAAATATAGACCTCAAATGCTTCTGTGTAAATGCGTACCCTACTTTCGTTTCTTTTATCGGTGTAAATAAGAATTAAACGTTTACAAAAGTCTCTCACGAAGTTGTAACTTTGAGAATTAAATGTAGCTAAGCAGTAATTTGTGTATCTAGTTTTCTTGGTATGGGTTGTACCGTCAAGTCATGCTAGGGAAGCAAGTAGAAGGGAGGACACCCTTTACACCAGACACACTCCTAGTCTGAGGCTACTGTACTCTGGAACCATAATATTTCTTTACATTTTCTTGGCATAAGTATAAGCTTTTTACCGATGGCCGTTAAGATTCCAGAGAACTGGAACTGGTTATTAACTTGGTAACGCTAAACATACTAGATTCCAAAAAGTTCCAGAACTGTTTAATAGGTTTTTAACTGACTGAATATTGAGATAAATGGTAACGACGTAAAAGAAATAACTGAAAACTTTAGAGTTAAATTCCCCTCCCATTTCCAAATAGATTAAATAAATAAGGGGAGGATTTTAATTGATTAAAGACTTGATACATTATTTTAAAAGGTTCAGTAGTAAAGATCTCTATGTTACATCTATACAGAATAGCGATCGTCAAATGTCCAAAAATCTAACGTAATTTATTTTTTTAAATAAGTTTATTAAAATAATAAAGAGACAAAATATACAGAAATGTTTTATGAAATTTAATCATTACTTGTCATGTAAAATTACATTGTCAGAAATGTGTACCTTTTATAATATACTATAGACGCGTTATGTTTCTTTAGAGTTAAATATTGGACGACTTAAAAAACAGAATTACATTTTTAAACATTTTATTCTAGGAAGAGTGTAAAGGTTAGGTAAACAGGAAAATCCATTATTCTAATACCGCGAAGAGCCTGTATGTGTTGCACGTGGAATTTTTATATCCTCGTGAACTTAAATAGAGTTGGCCTGTGAACTTTATTTCCTTCAACGTTACTTTTTCCTTTTGAATAATGAACCATTAATCATTTACATATAATCTCTTTGCATTTATCTCTCAAGACATATTTACTTTTGATTTATTCCATTTATAACAAATCAAGTTTAACAAGCTGGGAAACATTCAAATTTCCACAATCAGCAAATATACAAACAAGGCGATGTTTCAATGACTACATCATCTTCAGCTGTGACGTCATTGACAATCTCCTAGCCTCACTTCTCGGATAACGCAAACTCCCCATCCATCGGCATGGACTTGCTTCCACAATAAAACAGACTTGTTCGCCTTCTTTGACGGAGCTTGTTGGAACTAATAAATATATATATAATAATTAAGAATGTTTTAATTTAAATTTGAAATATTGTTAAAATAAACCAACATCAAACGGATTTAAAATGACAAGCCGTACATAACTTTCCTATCATTATTATTCAATTAATACATTCTTATGACAAGTCGTAATAAATTTCCTATCATTATTATTCAAGTAATACATTCTTATGACAAGTCGTAATAACTTTCCTATCATTATTATTCGAGTAATACATTCAAATGACAAGCCGTACATAATTTTTCTATCATTATTATTCAATTAATACATTCTTATGACAAGTCGTAATAACTTTCCTATCATTATTATTCGAGTAATACATTCTTATGACAAGTCGTAATAACTTTCCTATCATTATTATTCGAGTAATACATTCTTATGACAAGTCGTACATAATTTTCCTATCATTATTATTCAAGTAATACATTCAAATGACAAACCGTACATAATTTTTCTATCATTATTATTCAATTAATACATTCTTATGACAAGTCGTAATAACTTTCCTATCATTATTATTCGAGTAATACATTCTTATGACAAGTCGTAATAACTTTCCTATCATTATTATTCGAGTAATACATTTTTATGACAAGTCGTACATAATCTTCCTATCATTATTATTCAAGTAATACATTCAAATGACAACTCGTACATAATTATCCTATCATTATTATTCAAGTAATACATTCTTATGACAACTCGTACATATTTTTCCTATCATTATTATTCAAGTAATACATTCTTATGACAACTCGTACATAATTTTCCTATCATTATTATTCAAGTAATACATTCTTATGACAACTCGTACATAATTTTCCTATCATTATTATTCAAGTAATACATTCTTATGACAACTCGTACATATTTTTCCTATCATTATTATTCAAGTAATACATTCTTATGACAACTCGTACATAATTTTCCTATCATTATTATTCAAGTAATACATTCAAATGACAAGTCGTAATAACTTTCCTATCATTATTATTCGAGTAATACATTCTTATGACAAGTCGTAATAACTTTCCTATCATTATTATTCGAGTAATACATTCTTATGACAAGTCGTAATAATTTTCCTATCATTATTATTCGAGTAATACATTCTTATGACAAGTCGTAAAAATTTTCCTATCATTATTATTCGAGTAATACATTCTTATGACAAGTCGTAATAACTTTCCTATCATTATTATTCGAGTAATACATTCTTATGACAAGTCGTAATAATTTTCCTATCATTATTATTCGAGTAATACATTCTTATGACAACTCGTACATATTTTTCCTATCATTATTATTCAAGTAATACATTCTTATGACAACTCGTACATAATTTTCCTATCATTATTATTCAAGTAATACATTCAAATGACAAGTCGTAATAACTTTCCTATCATTATTATTCGAGTAATACATTCTTATGACAAGTCGTAATAACTTTCCTATCATTATTATTCGAGTAATACATTCTTATGACAAGTCGTAATAATTTTCCTATCATTATTATTCGAGTAATACATTCTTATGACAAGTCGTAATAATTTTCCTATCATTATTATTCAAGTAATACATTCAAATGACAAGTCGTAATAACTTTCCTATCATTATTATTCGAGTAATACATTCTTATGACAAGTCGTAATAATTTTCCTATCATTATTATTCAAGTAATACATTCAAATGACAAGTCGTAATAACTTTCCTATCATTATTATTCGAGTAATACATTCTTATGACAAGTCGTAATAACTTTCCTATCATTATTATTCAAGTAATACATTCAAATGACAAGTCGTAATAACTTTCCTATCATTATTATTCGAGTAATACATTCTTATGACAAGTCGTAATAACTTTCCTATCATTATTATTCGAGTAATACATTCAAATGACAAGTCGTAATAACTTTCCTATCATTATTATTCGAGTAATACATTCTTATGACAAGTCGTAATAATTTTCCTATCATTATTATTCAAGTAATACATTCAAATGACAAGTCGTAATAACTTTCCTATCATTATTATTCGAGTAATACATTCTTATGACAAGTCGTAATAATTTTCCTATCATTATTATTCAAGTAATACATTCAAATGACAAGTCGTAATAACTTTCCTATCATTATTATTCGAGTAATACATTCTTATGACAAGTCGTAATAACTTTCCTATCATTATTATTCGAGTAATACATTCTTATGACAAGTCGTAATAACTTTCCTATCATTATTATTCAAGTAATACATTCAAATGACAAGTCGTAATAACTTTCCTATCATTATTATTCGAGTAATACATTCTTATGACAAGTAGTAATAACTTTCCTATCATTATTATTCAAGTAATACATTCAAATGACAAGTCGTAATAACTTTCCTATCATTATTATTCGAGTAATACATTCTTATGACAAGTCGTAATAACTTTCCTATCATTATTATTCGAGTAATACATTCTTATGACAAGTCGTAATAATTTTCCTATCATTATTATTCGAGTAATACATTCAAATGACAAGTCGTAATAACTTTCCTATCATTATTATTCGAGTAATACATTCTTATGACAAGTCGTAATAACTTTCCTATCATTATTATTCGAGTAATACATTCTTATGACAAGTCGTAATAACTTTCCTATCATTATTATTCAAGTAATACATTCAAATGACAAGTCGTAATAACTTTCCTATCATTATTATTCGAGTAATACATTCTTATAACAAGCCGTACATAATTTTCCTATCATTAACATTCAAGTAATACATTCTTATGACAAGTCGTAATAACTTTCCTATCATTATTATTCGAGTAATACATTCTTATGACAACTCGTACATAATTTTCCTATCATTATTATTCAAGTAATACATTCTTATGACAACTCGTACATAATTTTCCTATCATTATTATTCGAGTAATACATTCTTATGACAACTCGTACATAATTTTCCTATCATTATTATTCAAGTAATACATTCTTATGACAAGTCGTACATAATTTTCCTATCATTATTATTCAAGTAATACATTCTTATGACAACTCGTACATAATTTTCTCATCATTATTATTCGAGTAATACATTCAAATGACAAGCAGTACATAATTTTCCTATCATTATTATTCAAGTAATACATTCTTATGACAACTCGTACATAATTTTCCTATCATTATTATTCGAGTAATACATTCTTATGACAACTCGTACATAATTTTCCTATCATTATTATTCGAGTAATACATTCTTATGACAACTCGTACATAATTTTCCTATCATTATTATTCGAGTAATACATTCTTATGACAACTCGTACATAATTTTCCTATCATTATTATTCGAGTAATACATTCTTATGACAACTCGTACATAATTTTCCTATCATTATTATTCAAGTAATACATTCTTATGACAACTCGTACATATTTTTCCTATCATTATTATTCAAGTAATACATTCTTATGACAACTCGTACATATTTTTCCTATCATTATTATTCAAGTAATACATTCTTATGACAACTCGTACATATTTTTCCTATCATTATTATTCAAGTAATACATTCTTACGACAACTCGTACATAATTTTCCTATCATTATTATTCAAGTAATACATTCTTACGACAACTCGTACATAATTTTCCTATCATTATTATTCAAGTAATACATTCTTATGACAACTCGTACATATTTTTCCTATCATTATTATTCAAGTAATACATTCTTATGACAACTCGTACATATTTTTCCTATCATTATTATTCAAGTAATACATTCTTATGACAACTCGTACATAATTTTCCTATCATTATTATTCAAGTAATACATTCTTATGACAACTCGTACATAATTTTCCTATCATTATTATTCAAGTAATACATTCTTATGACAACTCGTACATATTTTTCCTATCATTATTATTCAAGTAATACATTCTTATGACAACTCGTACATAATTTTCCTATCATTATTATTCAAGTAATACATTCAAATGACAAGTCGTAATAACTTTCCTATCATTATTATTCGAGTAATACATTCTTATGACAAGTCGTAATAACTTTCCTATCATTATTATTCGAGTAATACATTCTTATGACAAGTCGTAATAATTTTCCTATCATTATTATTCGAGTAATACATTCTTATGACAAGTCGTAATAATTTTCCTATCATTATTATTCAAGTAATACATTCAAATGACAAGTCGTAATAACTTTCCTATCATTATTATTCGAGTAATACATTCTTATGACAAGTCGTAATAATTTTCCTATCATTATTATTCAAGTAATACATTCAAATGACAAGTCGTAATAACTTTCCTATCATTATTATTCGAGTAATACATTCTTATGACAAGTCGTAATAACTTTCCTATCATTATTATTCAAGTAATACATTCAAATGACAAGTCGTAATAACTTTCCTATCATTATTATTCGAGTAATACATTCTTATGACAAGTCGTAATAACTTTCCTATCATTATTATTCGAGTAATACATTCAAATGACAAGTCGTAATAACTTTCCTATCATTATTATTCGAGTAATACATTCTTATGACAAGTCGTAATAATTTTCCTATCATTATTATTCAAGTAATACATTCAAATGACAAGTCGTAATAACTTTCCTATCATTATTATTCGAGTAATACATTCTTATGACAAGTCGTAATAATTTTCCTATCATTATTATTCAAGTAATACATTCAAATGACAAGTCGTAATAACTTTCCTATCATTATTATTCGAGTAATACATTCTTATGACAAGTCGTAATAACTTTCCTATCATTATTATTCGAGTAATACATTCTTATGACAAGTCGTAATAACTTTCCTATCATTATTATTCAAGTAATACATTCAAATGACAAGTCGTAATAACTTTCCTATCATTATTATTCGAGTAATACATTCTTATGACAAGTAGTAATAACTTTCCTATCATTATTATTCAAGTAATACATTCAAATGACAAGTCGTAATAACTTTCCTATCATTATTATTCGAGTAATACATTCTTATGACAAGTCGTAATAACTTTCCTATCATTATTATTCGAGTAATACATTCTTATGACAAGTCGTAATAATTTTCCTATCATTATTATTCGAGTAATACATTCAAATGACAAGTCGTAATAACTTTCCTATCATTATTATTCGAGTAATACATTCTTATGACAAGTCGTAATAACTTTCCTATCATTATTATTCGAGTAATACATTCTTATGACAAGTCGTAATAACTTTCCTATCATTATTATTCAAGTAATACATTCAAATGACAAGTCGTAATAACTTTCCTATCATTATTATTCGAGTAATACATTCTTATAACAAGCCGTACATAATTTTCCTATCATTAACATTCAAGTAATACATTCTTATGACAAGTCGTAATAACTTTCCTATCATTATTATTCGAGTAATACATTCTTATGACAACTCGTACATAATTTTCCTATCATTATTATTCAAGTAATACATTCTTATGACAACTCGTACATAATTTTCCTATCATTATTATTCGAGTAATACATTCTTATGACAACTCGTACATAATTTTCCTATCATTATTATTCAAGTAATACATTCTTATGACAAGTCGTACATAATTTTCCTATCATTATTATTCAAGTAATACATTCTTATGACAACTCGTACATAATTTTCTCATCATTATTATTCGAGTAATACATTCAAATGACAAGCAGTACATAATTTTCCTATCATTATTATTCAAGTAATACATTCTTATGACAACTCGTACATAATTTTCCTATCATTATTATTCGAGTAATACATTCTTATGACAACTCGTACATAATTTTCCTATCATTATTATTCGAGTAATACATTCTTATGACAACTCGTACATAATTTTCCTATCATTATTATTCGAGTAATACATTCTTATGACAACTCGTACATAATTTTCCTATCATTATTATTCGAGTAATACATTCTTATGACAACTCGTACATAATTTTCCTATCATTATTATTCAAGTAATACATTCTTATGACAACTCGTACATATTTTTCCTATCATTATTATTCAAGTAATACATTCTTATGACAACTCGTACATATTTTTCCTATCATTATTATTCAAGTAATACATTCTTATGACAACTCGTACATATTTTTCCTATCATTATTATTCAAGTAATACATTCTTACGACAACTCGTACATAATTTTCCTATCATTATTATTCAAGTAATACATTCTTACGACAACTCGTACATAATTTTCCTATCATTATTATTCAAGTAATACATTCTTATGACAACTCGTACATATTTTTCCTATCATTATTATTCAAGTAATACATTCTTATGACAACTCGTACATATTTTTCCTATCATTATTATTCAAGTAATACATTCTTATGACAACTCGTACATAATTTTCCTATCATTATTATTCAAGTAATACATTCTTATGACAACTCGTACATAATTTTCCTATCATTATTATTCAAGTAATACATTCTTATGACAACTCGTACATATTTTTCCTATCATTATTATTCAAGTAATACATTCTTATGACAACTCGTACATAATTTTCCTATCATTATTATTCAAGTAATACATTCTTATGACAACTCGTACATATTTTTCCTATCATTATTATTCAAGTAATACATTCTTATGACAACTCGTACATATTTTTCCTATCATTATTATTCAAGTAATACATTCTTATGACAACTCGTACATAATTTTCCTATCATTATTATTCAAGTAATACATTCTTATGACAACTCGTACATAATTTTCCTATCATTATTATTCAAGTAATACATTCTTATGACAACTCGTACATATTTTCCTATCATTATTATTCAAGTAATACATTCTTATGACAACTCGTACATAATTTTCCTATCATTATTATTCAAGTAATACATTCTTATGACAACTCGTACATAATTTTCCTATCATTATTATTCAAGTAATACATTCTTATGACAACTCGTACATAATTTTCCTATCATTATTATTCAAGTAATACATTCTTATGACAACTCGTACATATTTTTCCTATCATTATTATTCAAGTAATACATTCTTATGACAACTCGTACATATTTTTCCTATCATTATTATTCAAGTAATACATTCTTATGACAACTCGTACATATTTTTCCTATCATTATTATTCAAGTAATACATTCTTATGACAACTCGTACATATTTTTCCTATCATTATTATTCAAGTAATACATTCTTATGACAACTCGTACATATTTTTCCTATCATTATTATTCAAGTAATACATTCTTATGACAACTCGTACATATTTTTCCTATCATTATTATTCAAGTAATACATTCTTATGACAACTCGTACATAATTTTCCTATCATTATTATTCAAGTAATACATTCTTATGACAACTCGTACATAATTTTCCTATCATTATTATTCAAGTAATACATTCTTATGACAACTCGTACATATTTTTCCTATCATTATTATTCAAGTAATACATTCTTATGACAACTCGTACATAATTTTCCTATCATTATTATTCAAGTAATACATTCTTATGACAACTCGTACATAATTTTCCTATCATTATTATTCAAGTAATACATTCTTATGACAACTCGTACATAATTTTCCTATCATTATTATTCAAGTAATACATTCTTATGACAACTCGTACATAATTTTCCTATCATTATTATTCAAGTAATACATTCTTATGACAACTCGTACATAATTTTCCTATCATTATTATTCAAGTAATACATTCTTATGACAACTCGTACATAATTTTCCTTATCATTATTATTCAAGTAATACATTCTTATGACAAGCCGTACATAATTTTCCTATCATTATTATTCAAGTAATACATTCTTATGACAACTCGTACATAATTTTCTTATCATTATTATTCAAGTAATACATTCTTATGACAACTCGTACATAATTTTCCTATCATTATTATTCAAGTAATACATTCTTATGACAACTCGTACATAATTTTCTCATCATTATTATTCGAGTAATACATTCAAATGACAAGCCGTACATAATTTTCCTATCATTATTATTCAAGTAATACATTCTTATGACAACTCGTACATAATTTTCTTATCATTATTATTCAAGTAATACATTCACGTGTTTAACATTGTCCTTACGGACATTGAATTCAAGATGACAAAGGTCAGCAGAGTGTTAAGAAATTATTTCAGAATTCCATATTTTCCGCGTTACTATTTCATACGTTATCTTATCAATGTAATATATATTTAGATTGAGATATCCCATTGTTGAATTTATTTTTGGAATATCAAAAAAATGTTGCCCTATTGTAGGCACCCAAACAAAAAACGTTTTATCTTGTCGGTATAACCTTTGCAGCACCGGTTACAGTGATAGTAGAATGAAGGTTGTCAGTGTACCCTCAATTAATACTGTAGATTAGTTATTGTTCATTAGATTTAACTGTTGGACTTTTAGATAGTTGAAATATTCCAGTTGTAAAGGGACAAAGAGTTTTATCCATTCACATGAACAATTATTTATACAAGATTCTATTGCGGGTATATTTCTAAACGAGAAATTTAGTGACAAATATTTGTTCAGAGACGCAATTACCTTGGATATACTGATAACGTAGGGAACGTAGTATCAAAATGTTAGAAACAAAAAAATTATAGTGTAGTCGATATTTCCCATAGACATTGTCTTTTAAGAAAACCAAACCAAACATCCTTCCCTCAACCTGCATTCCATCTTCCCTCGGGGGGGGGGGGAGTCTTATTTTCGCGTTGACTATGCAATAAAAAAATTTAATCGGAATTGTACTTATTTTTATAGTCTTTCATTAATTACATGTTAAATACAAGTGTAATTAAAAAAATATCAAGAGAAGTTCTATAAATCATACAGTTGTGTACAAAACCTTGTATACCGTTTTTTTTTCCTTCCTATATTGACACTAAATAAATATTGAGCTTGACTTGTAAGATAATATTAGATAGAATAAAACTGGAACACAAGTTCTCACAAAAATTTACGTTTACTTAATAAAACGCGTTTCAACGACAAAGTCGCCATCCTATCATTACATGAGCTACAATAACTAAAGTATAACTAAACAGTTATTTTAGCTCATGTATCACCGACTTTGTCGTTGAAACGAGTTTGATTAAGTAAACGTACTTTTTGTGAGATCTTGTGTTCCAGTTTTATTCTATCTATATTGACACACTGTTATAACAGGTCAAAAAATGTGGGGGAAATGTTCAGAAATCTTTAGTAGCAAATTGCTCGGAAACTGGGAAGGTTTTTGGTGTTGTAGATATGAGAACCTACCGACTAAATTTTGCTTAAATTTAGTTTAAAATTACACAGAACTGGACGCCCTAATTACCGTTTTCCAAAGTTTTTGGCAAAAAATCAGAAAACACCATGTGTTCATCGAAAATTGTCATTTTTTAGAGTTTTAAATTACTTACAATTTAATTTTATTTTTGTAAAATATTGTGTATTGAAAAATAACGTAGACACGGCACTTTGGAAGTTTTCAAATCAAACGAAAATACAAAGCACACGGATTCCTTGCAAATCATTAAAACTGTACGTATTCAAACCTAAATTTACAACCAGGGTATTTTTAGAGGGTATTTTTTATAACATACATATTTATAGATTTAATCAACAGTATGACTGAGATGGGGGAGGGGGTAGAGTATGGTTCTTCAAGCTGTAATAAGCTAAAATTAATTTAAGTTTTGTAGTGCCACAATTTGACTAGAAAATAATAATAATAATAATTTAATCTTCTTATATTACAACTATAAAATAATTACAAAATTAATAAAGAAAGACAAAAATTCAATTCCGATTTATTAAAAATCGGTTCAAAAGATTTTAATAATTTCTTTTTTAATGCAGCTTATTGGAATCCAAACAAAAGGTAGCGATTGCCATCTCTCCGAAAATGTTGGCTCGAGTGTTGTTGGTAAATACCATAAAAATATTCGTCTATGGAGTTATAAAATTACTAATTTCTCAAAATTGACTTTTCTATTAAATTTGGTGAAATGTGAAGAAATAGTGGGTAATACAAAATTATTGTGTAATAATTGTCAAAAAACTAAAATGAAACCTTTTTCCTTGCTGTTTAAAAAGCGATAAACACATCGGTCATCGTCGTCTTATAAAAAAAAGGTTAAAATAAAGACTCTTAGTCCTCCAATGATCTAATAGAGCCAAAGTCGAAAGGGAACAACAGTTGGTCAAGAGAGGCCTGATACGAAATGTATATGCACAATTTATTTCTTTATAAAAGAACCTTTATTTTAGATAAATAATTACTCCAGAATATCCAACTATAAAACAGACAAGCGTATGAAATCTTATCAAAACTGAATACTGTTGTACAAGTGGCAGAGGCGCCGAGTTATATAATTCAAATTTCGGGGCTTGCACATCGCAGGTGAAAGATAATGTAGACTCCGTTATCTTGAGTGCGTGATGGAGCCAACGCGGAACCTAGGCGTAACCTGAATCTCTTCCAAAGATAATATTTAATCCTAAGTGATTGATATGTCATAACTTAAGTGGAGTTATTTATGGAGCATTACTTATAAGAGTTTCTGGGGTTGTCATGGTGATGGTGGGATAATTTCTGTCGAGATGTTAAATATTTGTAAAAATAAATAAAGAAACATTACACAAATCGTCTCATTCCCTTGTATGCTCAGAAACATGAAACGGTTTTGGTTCTGTACTGTGATCGGAGAATGTTGAAATCAAAATATAACTAATACTATATCTCTAAAACAATTTTATCGATCGTCGAGATTTTCTGTACGTACAGTAATTAGAACTCGACAATGTGTTGTGTCTATCGTGAACAAACCGGATTATATTTTTTGAAAAAAAATATTAAGCCTAACAAATCAGTTTCTTGAAAGTTACATCCAATTAAAAAATTAATAGCAGCTGATTCTTTAAAATACTAAATAATGTACAGAACTCATAAGATATTCGATTTAACCTTTAAATACAAATGTGTAGACAATTTTTTGTCAGTGTAATATAGAATTTAATGACACAATAATTTTTGATGATTTAAATTTTTCATGAGAAACCCAAATTGCAAAGTTGTGACGTAAGTGAACATGTTTTGATGAAGTGCAATAAATAGACTCATGGCTCACCATAGTGTAAACGGGATTGACAATCACAATGGTCCTTGTTGGATTCACACCTCTTTTCGTGTAGTCTTGTTTTAGATCCTTCTTTTTATCTTTCCTGTCAGATTTCTCTTGACCAATTCTTGTTCTTTTCGGACTCTGACGCTATTGAATATTCGAGGGCAATAGCTTTTTATTGTATGTTCTTTTCTTTCTGTTTTTTTTTTATTAGGAAATTTCGTCCTTAAATAACAAGGAAAAATAAATTAATGAATATACTGAGACATAAATTAATAGAAACATTAAAACGAATTGGAGCATTACAAAATCAAGTAACGTAAATTTTCCTTTGATGTATGTAAAAACCTTTAGAATTTTATTAACGTATATTAGATCAACTAGAACTAGATATTATATGTATAATGTAATCCCTAATTGTATAAAAAATATACACGGGCAAATGAAGAATTAAAAAATAATTAATTTTAATCAATTTAATTTTGATTTTTTAAATTTGAATCAATTTGAGGTTAGGTTATCTAACTAGATCTATTGATCTAAAAACATTATCATCATAATATATACATTATTTCTGTTGTGTTATGTATGAAATTTAAATAATTTAAATTATCCAATTTCTCATAACTAACAAACTCTCTCAAAGACAAAAAGGCGGTTCAACAAATTACTTTAACTATTTCAATGATAAACTACATTTTGTTAATTAATTATGTAAATAAAAGTATTAGTTCTTAAGTTGTTCGTGTACAATCAATTGATCATTTTTTTAAATATATGATATGGAGGTTTTAAAGTGGATCGCCTATGCGACTGTTAAAGATACAAAATATACTAAATGGTGAATGTGCCTTACTTTTTTTATAGAAATATAATTATTTTTATTTCAAAATAAGAGATCGGAAAATTTATAACATATATTTTATTTTATACATATACTTAGTGTAGGGCAATTTAACCGCTGTACATGTTATATCTTTGTGCAGTGCTCTACAGACGAATGTTAATCAAATTTGGGATGTGGGCATATCTCTGAACTTTTTTAAACATTATTTTGATAGCTTAAAATTGGGAGGTAATTGCTATAAGAAAAAATTTAAAATAACGGGTAGGTCTTATTTAAATATTTTTTCAAGGAGCTTCTATGGTTTACATTCATTTTTTGATTCACAACTACTGAACTGACATTTTTGATGATGTTAGGTTAGGTTCTTTTTTATTTGATTTTTGGCATAGGCGAGTAGAAAAGTTTGTCCACTGTTCATTGATAATACAGATTGATTAAAGTGGTCTAAATAAATAAAAGGTTCCAAAGAAATATCGACAGAAATGCTTCCTTTGGAGTTGATCTGTGTAAGTATTTTACAACACAAAACTTTACCGAGTACAAAACTAATCTCTGAAATTGATAAAAATGTCGATTTCAAACTTTGTAGAGATAACATGCGTAGAACATTTAATTTTAAAAAAAACGTTTCAAAATGGCATCCTTGATATATTTGATGTTGAATATCTATAAAAAAGTTACAAAAATGTATAAATACGAGATATTTCGCTCATTTAGGAACAAAACGCGGGGAAAATTGCAAACATTAAAAGG